>JANSVA010000007.1:13529518-13539908 GCA_025504915.1 Erythroxylum reticulatum | reverse complement strand
GTTCATAGCCTATGAACAAAAGGATGATGGAGGCTTCTTAACAAGAAACCAAACATCTTGTAAGGTAATAGGCATTGGTTAAATCAAGATTAGATTGCATGATGATACAATTAGAACTTTAAATGATGTTAGACTTATGCTTGAATTGAAAAAGAACCTAATTTCTTTGGGAGTTTTAGACTTAAAAGGTTTCAAGTATAGTTGTAAAGGTGGAGTACTTCGAATTACCAAAGGTGCATCGGTATTAATGAAGGGAGTCAAATATGGTACCTTGTATATTTTACAGGGAACACTAGTGACAGGTTTAACTGCAATAACTTCTCTGTTAGAGCAATCAGAATCGAATCTGAACAAGTTGTGGCTTGTATGACTGTGACACATGGGTGAAAAGGGAATGACTATTCTATACAAACAAGACCTACTTGGATGACACATGACATCTAATTTTGGATTTTGTGAGTAATGTGTTTTTAGGAAACAATTTTGAGTTCATTTGAAGAAGGTCGTGCATAGAACAATAGCAACATTAGATCACATTCATGCTAATTGTTAGGGTCCTTCTTACGTTTCATCTTTGGGTGGACCGATATATTTTTTATCCATGAAAGGATGACATAGGTATTCATGTTCAAGCATAAAAGTGAGGCTTTCAAAATTTTCAAGCAATGGAAGATTCTAGTAGAGAATCAAACAAAGAAGAAGATAAAATGTCTTTGCACATATATTGGTTTAGAGTTTTTTTCAGGTGAGTTTGATGAATTCTGTAAGGATGAAGGCGTTGCTAGACACTACACGGTTAGAGACACTCTATAAAAAGTTAAGAGTAGCAGAAATGATGAACAGAACATTATTAGAGAGAGCTTGATGCATGCTTTTTAATTCTCTGGATTGATGAGAAAGTTTTTCGCGGAGGCTGTGATTAATGCTTGTTACCTGGTGAACCATTCTCTAGCAACTGCTATAGACTACAAAACCTCTTTAGAGTTATGGTTTGGAAAACCCACTAATTATTCTATTTGAAAGTTTTTGGTTTTCTTGCTTACTATCATATTAGTGAAGGTAAACTAGAACTGAGGTCAAAGAAGGGAATAATTATGGGTTATGGTGCTAGGATAAAAGGTTATAGAAACTAGTCTCTATCTGAGTGTAGAGTTATTATGAGTAGAAATGTGATTTGCATAGTAGAAGATTTGTGATTGGCTATATGTTCACATTGCATGCTTTGACAGAAGCAACTAAAGAAGGAATCACCATGTAACTTGGCCACCATGGCCATATCCATTGAATGGACTTGGTTTTACACACTTAGAAGCTTATATGTTAGACATCTCTAAGATTTTACATACCGATGAATTCTAAGTTGATGTAAGGGCATATAACATTATATATCACTAGAATATATACTGAAAGGATTCAAATACATTTTTGAACTCATATACAACCATGTATATATCAATATATCGTAGTATCTCCAAGTACAGACCAATATAAAAGGGATCAGAGAGTCTGTCATTATAGAAATGACACAATGAAAATAGTTTTAGAAATCATTAATTGATTCAGTTACTAATATTGAATAACTAATATATGATTGGAGTTAAATATAGTAGACATTAATTTTATGCTTTATATCTCATCTGATTATTATACGATAAAATGAATGAATTATACAAAAAATTGTGCACAAAAAGGTTAGCGAAAATTACTTTGACGTTCCTAAATATTTGGGTGGTTACGTTGTAAAATCATTCACGAAAAGGTTAGTGAAAATTACTTTGACATTATTAAATATTTGGGTGGTTACAATATATTGCTAGACTCCAATTTTGATATACTGACATAAATTGCTTAACTATTGAATCAAAGACAAATCAATGGAGTTTAAATTATTTAATTCTAAATATGATTTAAAGTTTTAAGATATATACATTGCCAAAAAATTTGAGAACCTAATAGGTCACACACAAAGAATGAATTGAAGAGAAAAAATTGTATGTTTTAAACCAGTTAGAATGGAATGAAAAATTTGAAAAAAAATTATGATTAAATACAAGATTTTTAATAATTAAAGACCAATATCAGATATTAGATCTTATTTGGTCCCAATTAGCATTTAATTATAATTAATTATAATTTAATTAATATTTAATTGGAATTAGAATTCTATTTCAATTAAATTAATAAAAGGTCCGAGTTTTATTATAAATAGTCTAAGTGAGCTAGTGCATTTTGTCTAACCCTCTTTATAAATGTTGTATAGTTTTCTCAATATGTTTTGTAGATACTATTAGAGCCCAAATACTTGTGCCACTAGGCTGATACAAATGAGCATCGAATTCAGAAATGATTCGAGGTACATGACAAGAAAAGCATAAGGCTTTATAAAATAAGATACGAATTAAGATTCATGTTTTATAATTCATTTTATAACCTTGCAATAGATTTAATGTGATCTAGAATTTTGAGATATCATATGAAATATGTTTTATAATTATTCTACTAAGCACGAGATCAGATCATGTCTCAAATCTAGTATGGCGCAAACATGATTTGGCTCATATGTAACAATTTAGAGATATTAGTTCTGTGTGGAGATCAAAACACCACGTCAAAGTTTTGTTAAAGGCAAAGGTACAGTCTAATCTTACATGATGCTTACATGATGCATATATGCAATTCATGATATTACCTCAGTCTCTTCTTTTTTCATGCATAATGATAAGGTGTTGAGAACTCATCTGAATTAGCCAACAAATGAAGACAGTGACAAAAACAACGAGGAACATGACAACATATTTAAAACGAGAAGTTAAAAGAAAATTCAAAATTTTCATTAATTTCTCAGAGTCTTTGAAATCAAATTAATTGAGAAGGAATACATATCAAGTTTTAAATATATTCTTTTTCAACAATTTGAACATTAAATTAACTTTCAAAATTTCCTTTCACTTTTTATAGTTTCTTATGTTACACTAAATTTTTGTTATTCAAATTTCTAACATGTTTAATAGGATATTATTAATTTATCTTAAATATGTTAATAAAAAAAACTGCAACAAGAGTTGGGATTTATTTTGATAGACATGCCTTGAATCTTTGACTTATTATTTAGGGGTATTTTCGGTGCTTTTTGTATTTTGTATTAGAGTAATATATAAACTCCATCTGTTTTAGGGTTAGGTGTGGATGAAAAACCCTAGCCGCACTCCTTTTATAATTCTTCTCTTTTCTGATAGTGAATTTGTGATATATTACTGCTTGTGGACGTAGTCCCAATCAATTATGGTGAACTATGTAAATCTGTGTGCTCTGTGATTGATTGTTTTGTTTCCCTTTCTTTTCTTTTCTTGATTGATTTTTGTAACAAACAGGTACCAGAGCTTTTGGTTTTGTCTGAATCTATTAATCAAGTGTAGAGATGTTATTATATAGCATTAAGATCGATGAATTTACTGGGAAGAACTACTTCAATCTTTGAAACATCAAAATGTGTGCTCTATTGAAGCAATAGTCAAGCTGAACATTGCTTTCATGAAAGAAGCTAGCATCAATGTACGAGTCCATTTTTGCCAAACAAGAAGAGATGGCATACTTAACCATTTTGCTATGTCTAGTAGATGAGATAATTTACGAAGTGGTGAATGAAGATACTGCAGTAAGTTTATAGACAAAGTATGAAAGCCAATATATGATGAAATCCTTGACTAATAAGTTGTTACTGAAGCAACGTTTGTTTGGTCTTCGTATAAAGGAAGGTATTCCTTTGAAAGAACATTTGGAAGAATTAAACTCTATTTTAATGGATCTTCAGAATATTGATGTTAAAATATACAATGAAGATGCTGTCCCAATTTTGTTATTCTCTCTACCTCCATCAAGTGAAAATTCTGTGAATTCTTTCATTGTTAGAAAAGATACTATCAATTTATAAGAAGTCAGGACTAGTCTTCATACCCCAGAGTTTAGGCATAAGGCATAAGGACATCTTGAGAAGGGAAAAGGAAAGTGGAAATGAAAAGAAAGGTCTAAGTCAAAATCTCGAGATTTAACTATAAATCTACGAGACATCTGTAATTACTACAAAGAACCAGGTCATTAGAAGAATGAATATCCAAAGAAAAGAAAAAACTCAACATGTTGTTGTTGCTTAAGATGATTCTACGACAGAAGAAAATATGGTTCTTTTAGTGACTGATGGATCAAATATGGTACCTTTTATATTTTACAGAGAACACCAGTGATAGGTTTAGCTACAATAGCATCTCCATTAGAGTAGTTAGAATCGGATCATACCAAGTTATGGCTTATACGACCGTGGCATATAAGCGAAAAGGGAATGACTATTCTATGCAAAGAAAACCTACTTGGGCGACACGCGACATCTAATTTTGGGTTTTGTAAGCATTGTGTTTTTGGGAAATAATTCTGAGCTCATTTTAAGAAGGATGTGCATTGGACAAAGGCAACGATCACATTCATACTGATTGTTGGGGTCATTCTCGCGTTTCATCTTTGGATGGAGCGATATATTTTATATTTGTGATCGATGACTACTTCAGGATGACAAAGGTATTCATGTTCAAGTATAAAAGTGAGGTTTTAAAAATTTCAATCAATGGAAGATACTAGTAGAGAATCAAACAGAGACGAAGATAAAACGTCTTTGCATAGATATTGGTTTAGAGTTTTGTTCAGGTGAGTTTGATAAATTCTGTAAGGATGAAGGCGTTGCTAGACACTGCACGGTTAGAGACACTCCACAAAAAATTGGAGTACAAGAAAGGATGAACAGAACATTATTAGAGAGAGCTTGATGGATGATTTTTAATGTTGGATAAATGAGAGTTTTTTGTGGAGGCTATTAACAATGCTTATTACCTAGTGAACCATTCTCTAGTGACTGCTATAGACTGCAAAACCTCTTTAGAGGTATGGTCTGGAAAACCCACTAATTATTCTATTTGAAAGTTTTTGTTTTTCTTGCTTACTTTCATGTTAGTGAAGGTACACTAGAACTGAGGTCAAAGAAGGGAATATTAATGGGTTATGGTGCTAGGATAAAAGGTTATAGAATCTAGTCTCTATTTGAGTGTAGAGTTATTATGGGTAGAAGTGTGATTTGGATAGTAGAGGATCTGTGACTGGCTATGTGTTCACATTGTATGCTTTGACAGAAGCAACTAAAGAAGGAATCTGTTTGAAAGGCTTAGTCAGTGATCTTAGGCTATATCAAAACCAAGCTATAGTGTTTTATGACAGTTTAAGTTCTATATGTTTAGCTAAAGATCAAGTGCATCACGATCGGACCAAGTACATTGATGTTAGATATCACTTCATTCATTCAGAAAAGAAAATCAAGGTGAAGAAGGTTGGCACTGAACACAATCTAGTAGACATGTTCACCAAACTAGTTCCTAACAGCAAGTTCAGGCATTGCTTAGATTTGCTTAATGTTAATAGTTTCAAATAGTCTCAAGATGGGATTAGTAATGATAGAGTGTGAAAAACAATTTTTTTGGATCTGTGAGAAGATTCAATGCGAGGTGGAGATTTGTTAAATATGTCTTGAATCTTTGACTTATTATTCAGGGGTATTTTTGGTGCTTTTAGCATTTTGTATTGGAGTAATATATAAATTCCATCTATTTTAGGGTTAGGTGTGGATGAAAAACCCTAGCCGTACTCCTCTTATAATTCTTGCCTTTTTAATAGTGAATTTGTGAACAGTCATTACCTGTGGATGTAGTCTATTCAATAGGAGTGAACCACATAAATCTGTGTGCTATTTGATTGATTGTTTTGTTTTCCTTTCTTTTCTTTTCTTACTTGATTTTCGTAACATATTTTATGGAAAACTAACATTTTAACAATAAGAAAGTCATCTTTGGAACCCGAGGTAAATTCGATATGATCCACAACATAATATGCGCAAACAGCTAGCATATCACTAAACATTTTAGCCCAAATTAATCAATTTAACAAAGACTAGAGTGTCCTTAGGTTTTATGGGTCACCTAGCATTGTTCTTTATATGGAAGCTATTTACATTTTCTTGTAACATAACCATATACTAACCAACTGATCAGAATCCATGTTAGTATCTTCTAGAGTGTAACATAATTCCATTATATATTGTCATTCTGAAGTGTTCGTAACATGATTAAGATTCCTTTTATTGTCATTGCTCTTTTCAGTATTGTTTTCTCTAATTTTTTGTTTGGTATTAATTATTCTGCAACAGAGGACTGCATTTAGAATCTTTCTATAAAAAATAGTTAAATTTAATAATAATAATGTTAATAATTAAAAAAATGTATGTATGTATGTGTTTGTGTAAAATGTGTGCGAATCTATTGTCAACTTCTTACTTTACCAGTTTTTGGAGTCGAACCCTGCAACTCTGTAGACTTATTATAATAGTGTGTGGCCTCAATGTAAAACCTGGGCTGAAAAGGTGACGTTCATACGTTGAGGGGACTTTATTGTCCTAAGGATAAGAACATAGAAATTACTCCATAACACTCAAATAATTCAGGAGTTCACTCATAACACCTTACAATATATCAGACATATGATCCTTGCTTATGACATCTAGTCTACGTTAAGCTCTGATCTTGCTTCCGGATGGAGTGCCAATAAGTTGTGATTTAGTTCCTGAAACCACTAAACAAGCCTCCTATCAATACTTCGAGCCCTACTTAATTCAAAAGAATTTGCACTAGCTAGTATAAGAAGATATTAGTTTTTAGCATCGGACTTGGTCTTCTTTAAATTTTTATGCTTTTTTGTTTAAATTAGTTATATTGTTGAACTGGATTCCTCTGGCTCTCAATCAGTGTAACTCTTTTTGTTAATGAATTCTCGTTCTTTAAAAAAAAAAAGGTGTAGACACCATACCCAACAAATATCCCCACATCCATCTAATTTTGTACAATTGTGAAATTGGCTTTGTCCAAAGGATATTGACAGATATATATATATGTGTATATGGATTGATCAGATGTATCTCATATGTTTGTCTACTCTTTAAAGCAACTTAGTGAGACAAATGGAAAGGAAGCCATAAAACAAGGGAAAAGAAGCCTGCATCAACACTGATGACCGCGATGATGATGAGGAGGACGATAATTAACAAGAGAGACATTTGGCTGAAATCGAACATGTACTTCCAAACAGGAAACAATGATTACATAAGGGTATACAAAGGTTTAAAAATTAAAAGACTTAGATAAAGGCCAGCGAAAAGAGGATCCGCAAGTCGGAGAACACTATGCTCTAGCAGATTTTGCTTACGTATTTCCTGCAACACTCTATGTCAGCACTGGAAATATATAATATATAAATGTATTTCACATGAAACAGTTCCCCTTCTGTGCGCTCACTGCCCCAAAATATGTGTATATTTTCCATGGAAATTCAGGAAGAAGAGTATTCAGCGTTTAAAAAGAAATTAGTAATATTGATGAGATTAGTATGAATTAATTTCCTTGAATGACTAATTTATTGCTTCAGAAAGAAAAAACTGTAAACCAATAGCCTATGAAAGAAAAATCTATAAACCAATAGCCTCTAACCCTTAGTGCAATTCATAATATAAAGGTTTAACCAAAATTTAGAAGTTGGAACAAATGTAGATTACCTATAAATTGTAGTTACAAAATTAATATTACGATGACAAGTGAAATACAGAATCGTAAAATCTTTGTGAGCTTTATTAACTAGACAGTTTTTCTATTTTAATTACATTTTGCATGAAATAGTAAAAGTTGTAATCAGAACAATATAAATTGACTTAGATCATAGGATTTGATAAATTAAGGTTAAAAATTTTAAAAATTTGAGTTCTAAGACTGAATTTGAATTTTAAAAATTTATTAGTCAGATAATTATAAATGTTTTTTTTTAAAAATAAAAATATATATTTATAAATATCTTAAATTTAAATCAACTTACAACTATCATCTAATAAATTTTCATTCAAATAATTATTTTGGAAGATAAAAATACAAAATTTTATTTAGAAAAATGTTTATATTTTTAATTATGTATTCTATTTTAATAATAAATATAGTAAAAATGATATTTTAAAAAAAATGATGATAAAATTGAAGAATTATGACTTAATTAATTTTTAAATAAACATTTTATTATTTAAAATTTATCATAATTATATATTATATATTTATTTACTTGATTATTTTTATTGTGAAAATTTTCAAATATTATTTTTTTATCTTATAACATTCTTATAGTTATTTTTATTTGACAAATGATTAAATATCTTTTATTCAAATTTCATAAAATTATTAAAATTTTATAAAATATGAATTTATAGATTAAGTTCAAATTTAAAATTTTTAACAAGTCAAATTAAAATTAAAAATTACGCTTATGTTTTGAACCGAATTGAATATAAATATAAAGATATATATTTTTTAATTGAATTTGAGAATAATTCAATTTAACTCAACTTATATATCTATCTAGTTGTGATGAAAGTCAGTTTAATTTAGTAAATGTTAAGAAAAAAATAAATGATTGTAAAACATAGATTTATTAAATAATTTTTTAACTAATATTACACAAATTGATTAGATTTGTTGGGGGAAAATGTTGTGATTCTTTTGTCGGAAACTAAGAGTACAATTGTGAAAATTACAAATATAGATGAAACTTTACTTAAGAGCTAAGAGGGATATTGAAAATAGAATAAATAAAGCCAAGTCCTCTAGTAATTTCCCATGTTCCTTGTGTGGAGTAATTTTTATACATATGTCGTTTGTAAAAGCCAACGAGGGCAAGGGAAACTTCTGAAAGTAGAAGAAGAATCTAAGGAAATAAGGTTGTAAAATAGAAAGAGTTGAAAACCCCACTTATGAAGGGAGCATATTACTTGTTCTCATTATTCTGTACCTACCCTATTTCACGAGCATCTATCTATCTAATAAATGGGACCTACAAAAATTGTATGGATAGATGCTAATGGAATTCGATAGGTACAAAGTAACAAAAACAGGTGATCTGAACTCCTTAAGAAAATGTATTATGTATCAACACAACTGATGGTCAATTTCATTCACGAATCAATCATGAGGGATCAGGAAACGGAGCCTTAAATACAAAATTTGGTGAATTGGAAGGACTAGCTGGTGCAAATATCATCTGACGAGATCTAAGGGAGTGAGCCTAGTCCTATTAAAGAATAAAGAATAAACAATAGCAACCCCCTTTGGAGGGGAAATGAGCTTCTGTAAGAAGACGAAGCAGAAGAGGAAGAGAGTATTTCAAATATGTAAATGGAACTCCTTGTTGAAATAAAAGCTAATTGATGCGAATTCGAGAGTGAAGAAAAGACAAAGGTTGCCTTCATGAATGGAGGGACATTCCATAAAGAGCTTCCTGATGACGAAGATGAAGAAGTCTCCACCTAAGAAGAAGAAGTAGAGAAGTGGAAAGAGGTAATTGAAGAAGATAAGTAAAAAAATGTAATATTTCGTCCCTTACATTGTTGAAGGATTTAAAGTGTTAGACTATTAAGTCACATGAGTGGCATCATATAGAATGAATTTGGTACATTTGTGACATGAGTTTATGATTTTATTCATAGGTATCATATTAGCATATACACATGAATTCTCATTTAGACAAATTGCACCCAATTGATATATTCTAGGGTATCAAACTAAAATGAATGTGACTTGAATATGCATTTTCAATGTCTTGTACTTTGGTTTACCAATGTCAAGAATTGATGGATTATTTTAATATCCCGATATCCATGTTAAGGCTAGAATAGTAATTTATGAGAAAATATTGTGAAATTAGGAAAATGCACATCATGCATAAGTTAATTGAGACATATGCATTTATTTTACACATTCATATGATTGTACATACATTCATTGGCATTTCCGGGTAAATTTGATTTATAAGTGGAAATTGTAGATTAAATTGGAGTGTATTAATTGTGATTTGGCAATTTTAGTATATTGTGGGTATTTTGAAATTTTTGGTGAACTATTTGAGTTGAAAATTTATTTGGTAAAAATAGTTATTATTTCAGAATTTTTGGTGAAGGTGTGTATTAGAATTTATTCCACATTTTTGGAGACATTTCGGATATTTTGGAAATTTATCAAAAAAAGTGAGGTATGTTAAGCTAGGAATGTAGCGCCCCCTTACCGTAGGGTATACACCGGGACGCTTGTAGGTCATTCCGACACATATCCTATGATAAGGGTGAGCTACGAAAAATCACTACAATACTTCACATGGCAATATAATAATCATTCATCAATATAAAAATCATTACTTTTTGAAACCATAAACTTTCCTCATTTCATTTCATCAAAATCAGAAATTTACATATCTGTCATAGTTCACTATTTAT
>JANSVA010000007.1:13483528-13499072 GCA_025504915.1 Erythroxylum reticulatum | reverse complement strand
TTCCTTCTTCAAAAATGCTGCAGTTCTTCATCTTTTTTCATTCTTTTTCTAAATCCAACCTTTCTAATCTACATTTTACCTTATTTTCACTTCATTTTTTACTCTCATTCAGCTCTAATCATTCACAATTAACTCCAGAATCCATGATTAAGACACAACATCCAAAAGTAACAACCATTCATGCATGTTCTTCAAGTTTTCTGCACTTTCCAATTTTTCTACACTTTCATCTTTCATTTTTCTGCACTTTAATTTTTTGTATATTCTCCATTTTCCTTTCACCATCTCAACTCCCATTCAACACAACACATTTACAAACAAATCAAAAACCATGATTAAACACAACCATCAAAATAGAACCTCATTCACGCATATCATCATTTTACTGCACTATTTCACTTTCATTTTTCTGCATATTCAATTTCTGCATTTTCTTCATTTCTTCCTCAAACTTTCATTTTAATCAATCTTTCTCATCTACAAACATCACCATACACCTATCTCTTAACTCTAAATTCATTTTTTTTGTTCATCCTAAAACCACAAAATATTCACGAATATATATATATTGAAGAGAAAACAAAGCATATACCAATTTTTTCTCAAAATTTTTCTGCACTAATCTCATACACGTTTTCATGGATCTTTCAACTCCAAAAATCATTTTAACACTATCTAATAATATATTGATCATCAAATCTGAAAAACCAACTCTTCCATATTTTCACCCTATATTCATGGTTTTCATTAAAATGCCCATTTTTCCCATGTTCATGTAATGACAATAAATCACCATTTTTGTTTCATAAACCAAAAATTCTAAAGGATTAACAAGATACTTACTTCATAAAACTCCAAAATCTTCAAAAACTCAAAAAGCCCTAATCCCTCATGCAACTACGTACACCATTATGGAGGTTGGCAAGTTTTGATTTTCTTGAGGCAAATGAAAGAACATCAATGTTAGGAGTAGCAAAAGATAGATGAAGACAAGGTTTAACTTTGGTGGAGGTTTGATAAAAAAACTCTGTGTAAATGAAGAAATTTGAAGAAGAAAGCTACAAGGAAGATGAAGACAAAAGTACAGTACTTGGTCTTTCAAAGTTAAGAAAAACGTGACTTGGTCTTTCAAAGTAATTGTATGCTAAAACTTGAACTAGACAAGTGACACTTGTCACTTGTCTAACATCTAAGGCTTTAACTAAGTTCTTATTGAACTAGTCCTATAACTCTCATCTTTTTATTCCAATTATCAATAAAATTTTCAATATTAACAACTCACAAATTCTAAAGTCATCTCTAAAATTTCTTCATTATCATTTGATTCTTATTTCTATTTCTATTCATCAATTTACTTGCCAGGTGACATTTTTTTCTAATCTAATAATATTCAACATTTTCGAAAATTCTTTCTAAAATTCCCTAAAAATTCTAGCTCAACAAATACACTCTTCAAATTAATTTTCAATACAAATAAACGACAATTCTCAATAAAATCACATTCCACAAATATAAATTAATTATACCTGGAATGTCAATAAATGTATATACAATTATTTTCATGTGCAAAAATATCTATATTCACATGTATGTGTATGTCATATTATGCATGAAAATGAAACGCATTTTCTAATCTCTCAATAATCTCTCGTATTTACTATTCTAGCCTTAGCATGGATAATGGGATGTTACATAATTTGTAGATCTAATTAGCTCACATTGTAAAAGTTTATAAGTACAAACCAACTAACAAGTTGTTATTTAATGGGATCGAAACATATAATTAACCATCTAATGTTGTTAAACAATTACATAGTGAGTGTATATATAAACTGAAAGGAAAACAAAAGGTATTTTAGCATGTCAGAATCATATACACATTAGGTTATCTAATTCCTCAAAAGCACATCTGTTAAGTAACCTTATGGGTGGTTCACTTTAAAGACCCTTTTATATGTTATTCACTTGAAATTTTTCTTTAGATTGCATATAATTCATGTAAATTTGTATATACATGTTTTTTTGGTTATTATAAAATATAAAAATGAATTACAATTCATTAATTAAAGATAAAAAAAATTTTGTCTTAGTAATTTATATGATAAATTGCCCTTATATCTATGACCCAGTCACCTATGCTTCTTTGACTCTCACAACATTCACTTATTAAAGGAAATTTACTAGTAAAATTAATGTATTACAAACATATTTGTGTCTTTAATTTTTTTTCTTATGAATATTCTCATACTCTCCTTTGTTTCTAATTGCTTGGTTATCTTCTCTTATATCTTCATTTTCTAAAAAGCTAATTATTTCTCTAGATTCAACATTGGCTGGTATAATAAATCAATAATGTGTGACCTTATTTCATAGAATTTTTATAGCTAGGTGTAGATCTTTTTGCATACACAATTGTTTTTAGGTGCAAGTCTCTTTTAGCATATTGATCCTTCAAGAACACAATCGCTTTTATAGTGAAAGGACACTATATTAGACTCCATATATTATATTCCAAGGTTAGAAAAAAACATTAAAAATATTTGATATTTTTAGTATTGTCAATCGTTGTCTCATGATTATTTTTTAACCATTTTAAACATTTAATTGTTTGTGGAAATTTTTATGAATGATGTCACTTATATTTAATTACATTTAGTGATGGAAGCTTTGAACATTATGAACAATTCTAATGGTTGTGTGGAAATAAATGAAAAGGATGGGGTATCAAATGATACCATAAAGATATATTTAATATTGAATGATACCATAAAGATGCATTTAATCTTATTGATGGATAAAAAAGTGAAGAAGGGAAATCAAACAACTACTTCCTTTTCCGAACCTAGTTGAAAGAATATTAAGGTAGGTCTTCAAACAAAATTCAATAAAGACTATATTGATGTTCAATTGAAAATTAAGTATAACGCATTAAAGGCTAGATTGATGAATTTTAAGAACTTACTCAAAGAAACAGGAATTGGTTACAACTCCTTCACCAATGAAGTTAATGCTACAAATAAATATTGGAAAATTTGTTTACGGTAAGATATGTTTGTTTATTAACATATCATATTATATAATATTTGTTCTCTTATTTCCTTTTCATAATTGTAGGTACATAAAATGACTCATAGATTCAAGAAAAAATGAAGTAAGAAGTTTTTAAACTTGTGTCATACATCTGGTTTGTATGCATATCCATTGACTAAATCTCCACTAAACAATGCAGAAGAGGAAGATAGAATTGATGATGATGAAGATTGCTCATATAATGAAAAATGAGATATGATATGTAATGGCTGGATGGGAAAGTACTACAAATGACTCTCAAATTCTTTTAAAAACAATAACAAATCCTACAAAATAATTTTTTATACCTCCATAAGGCATTACACTATTTTAAATAAATATAGTAATTAAAATTAATTTTTAATAACTTTTTTCTCATATTATGTTCTTTATATATTAGGCAGGTTTTATTTGGTTGATTTAGGCTACACCAATATTCCTAGACTTCTGTCACCATACCAAGGTGAGAGATATCATTTGCAAGATTATAGAGTAAGAGATATCATTTGCAAGATATCACCATACAAGATTGTAGTAATTGTTTAACTACAAGCAACCTTTATTGAGAAACATTATTAAAAGATGTTTTGGTGTTTTAAAAGCAAATTTCCCTATACTTTCAAATGTACCAAGTTATGATATGGAGAGAAAAAAATACATTGTCATTCCTTATTATGTTATACATAATTATATTAGAATGCATAGACAAAGTAATGAATTATTTGACAGTCGTGTTGAAAATGAAGAGCAAATTAGGAAAAGTGAAAGTGAAGATCCAAGTTCTCATGTAAGATCCCATTATCTCATGTCAAGGGTTAGAACCCTAGAATAGTGTATATGAGAGTTTATTGAGAAGTTAGAAAGTGAATTTCATGTTCATGCATAATATAGCATACACACATACACGAATATTGAATTTTTGAACATTAAAATGATTGTACATGCATTAATTAACATTTTTCAGGTATAATTGAGTTATAAATGTGATTATATTGAGAATTGTGGTTTTTATGTTTTGAAAATTGATTTGGAAAGTATGTGTATTGATTTAGAATATTTGGTAAAAATTTAGAAAATTTCTAAAATTTTGGATATTTTTGGACTAGAAAGAATGTCAAATGGCAAGATAGTTAATAATGATAGTAGAAATTATTGTCCAATGGCAATGCAAGTTTTAATAAATGACTTTGGGATTTATTAACAAGTGTCATTGAAGATTGGGAGACAATTGGAGTAGGAATTGGAATTGATTGGACTAGTTAAATAAGAGAACATAGTTTGAATTCATAGAAATTGGACATGTGGCAAGTGACAAGTGTCACTTGCTAAGCCATGTCTTAAAGTCCAAGGTCCTTTTAACTTGAAAGACCGTCCTTATTTTGCCTCTCACGATTGCCTTATGCTTTCTTCTTCTCCTTCTCCATTTTTGTTTTCTTCACTCACTCTTACCTCATTAACGTTGAAGACCACTCTCACCTCCATTTACTACTATCATTTTTGTTATCTTCTTCCTATTTGTCACTAGTAACCTATCACTAGCACCTTTAGAAGATGAAGATCGTATGATGCTTGAGAGCTAGGGTTGAGTGATATTTTGAGTATTTTCGAGCTAAATCAAGTAAGTAGCTTATTAATCTTCATCGGTAGTGGTAAATGAAGCATGTATGACGATAGTTAGAGGTTAAAATGGACATAAATGATGTTTTATGTATGCTGAACGTGAGTGATGAAATGTGTATGTAAATGTCTTGCTTTTGTATATGTGTATGATGATTAATGACCCATAAATTCTTATAGAGATTATTTTGAGGTAGAATGATCATTATAACAGTGTTGGATGAGTGGAGTAAATTGGTGAATGAATGGACATATTTGATGTTCTATTTTGTGGTTTTGATTAATGGTCTTTTATGATTTTTTTTTGAATTTTTTGAGTTGTATATTGAGGTGAGAATGAATGGGTAAGGAAGTAGAAAAGATGATTTATGTACAAGATGAGAGTGGTTAGAAAATTTTAGCAATAGTGTTTCCACTGATTAAGCATCTATATTTTATCCATAACCAGTTCTGTAGTTATCCAAATGAGCTTTTTTTTATTTGGATTAAATTAGAGACCTATGGCTACATTTTTCATGAAGATTTCGAATTCAAATTCAATCTTTAAAAGTTTTAGAATTAGACATGAAGTTGAGTACTAGGTGTAGTAAATGGACCTTCTTGTGTCTTCTCGAGTCTGAAAAATCTCCCAACCTCATCCATGGCTGTTAAACGGACCTTCATGGGTCTAGAAAACTGGTGGGATGTATGTCCGTTGAGCGGACATTCACGGTACACTTTCACAAATTTGTGATTTTGACCCTCTAAATGGCAAAATCACTCTTTGGGGTCTACACAAAAGTTGGAGATCTAGAAGTCTTCTTCAAAAGCGTCCTATAATGACATTAATCTAACATCTACAACAAAAGTTATACCTTTTGATGTTGGATTGAGCTATTAAAGTAAGTAAAGTGTATTAGGTGTTGAGGAATGATTCAAAGATCATGTTAATTGGTTATGAGATGCATATTAAGGAAATATGCCCGGGATTGTCATTGAACATGCATTGTATGTATTCCATTTATACATTTGTGCATAAATGAATAATTATAATTGTGCAAAGTTGTGATGTGTATAAATGTGTATGTATTGAATGATTTAGAAGAGCATATTAAGCGTCAACATCCAGACATTGCCTGGATGTCGAGGCAATAACTTTCTATAGTAAGCTGTGATTAACTTAGACGGTCTCACTTAATTATTTGTTTGTATTAAATTCTATATTGGATTATTTTGTGGAATTGATTATGTTAATTCCAGACGTTGAATGTCCGACGCATTTGAGACATGAATGACATATTGGAAGGGTTCCTTGGATGTAACTTTGATGAAAAATGTGATTTCTTAACATTTTGTTGAATGCCGGACCAAGGTCCAATGACAAATGTGAATTGTAAATGTATATGTGATTGTGTAAGTAAAATTAATGACTGAGTGAATATATATAAATGTGATGCATTTCATTACATGAATGCATGAAAGTTAAAGACAGTTATGACCAGAATTGCCAATATAAAGAGCTTAAAGTTTAGAATGTGATAAGAGTCTTTGGCTCAGTTGTGAATGTACTCGGTGTCCACTGAAGAATATGGGACATTATCTGAAACAAACTCGATATCCATAAGGAATATAGGCTAGTAAAGGCACTAGATCACAACAAAATAATAAATGAAAGTGAGTCTCATGAGCATTGCATAAACATTTAATATGTGTGTTTGAATGATTGCAGTGTATTGTTAACTTGTAATTGAATGACTAAATGGTATGTGATGCTACTTGATAAATGAAAAGATGTGAATTAAGTGCTTACATATCTTGATATGTTGTATGAAGTGAGTGAACCATCGAGGATAGTTACCTCACGGAGTTCGCAAAAATCACCAAAATTGCAACTTGATATTTAAGGACCGAGAGACGACACAAGTGATAGAAAGACTCTACAAGAAGCATAGTTCTTGTACTTTTGGAAGGAAGAAATGACTCAAAGGTCGGTCAGCTGAGATAAAAGGATTAGATAGAATTTTTGTTTAATTCCTCATGTGTGTAGTGTATTTTGTATTTAGTTTTGACATTGTACATATTTGGATGATACTGTAAGGCTACAATCTACATATTATTTAAGAAATGAAAATGAGAAATTCTATTGGTTTTTAAATATTGTGTCTTTCTTTATGATGCCTTATAAGAGAATATGATTGCTCTAGTGTACCACCCTTACGGGGTACGTATTTGGATATTACTCAGGATGTCAGATATATGCCCTGTGATAGTGGGGTGTTACATCTCAAGTAGAGCATAATATCACTTTAAAACAACTTTGAAGTATATCTTTGAAGCAAGATGAAATTGCTAGACAAATGTGAAATGATTATATTAATCCTAATTGATTAATGTTTTATTTTGTAAATGACAGTACTTTTATGTTTTAAAAAATTATAATATGATGGACATCTTTTATTGACTAAAATGACTTAATGACATTTTATAATTTATAAAGCTTTATTATATCTAATTGATGTGGAAATTTCTTTAATTATACAAATATTCATCCATTTTTATTTCTAACCACAATAAGAATTAATTAATTTAATAATTAAATATATATAATAATTAAATTTAAATATAAAATTTTTAACATCTAATTGTATAATTAGAAAATAGATACATAATGATTAAACTAAACATATTTTTTGTTTTTAATTTTTATTACAAGTTTTTATTATAAATATTAATCAAATATATTTTTTAATTAAAAAACAAAAATTAAAAATTAAAAATCACAATAGAAAAACATAAGTAGAGTTAAAAAGATCCGTAAGTGTCAAAGCTTCAATGTTAAGTTATTACTTTGCATTTATAATTGAAGAATCATTTTATGATCCTGTGATTTTAATAGAAATATACGCTTCCGACGACAGCTATATAGAGTTTGATCATTTAACTTAGGACCTTATTTGACGTTGCATCAAAGTAGTCATTAGTCAGGAAGATGAGCAATAGTTTAATGCATAGGCTCATCCCCTCGTAATAGAGGTTTTAGGCCTTCTGTATATTCCAAAACTAGGGCGAATTTTAAATAAGATAGACGATGATTATCTGTGAACTTTAAATAAATTTATTACGTCGGCACAAATTCGTGGATATACGAATGGAGTCTAATCAATAGAACATTGTTTCTTTAGCTAAGATGTTAACTGAGTATAGGTCGAATTCACGCTTAAAACGGAAATGGATGAAATGGAGTAGGTCATACAGACGAAGATAAACAAAACAAAAAAGAAAACAGGAGAGAGAGAGAGAGAGAGAGAGAGACAGTGAAAACATAAAAACCTGTTCCGATGAATACTGGGTAGCGGAGCACTGTTAATACGAACAAAGTAGAAACAGACAAAGGCATCAGAGAATAGTGCGGTAGGGCAGGACCGTAGTTGCTGCCTGTCCATCGATAAATTATTAGGGGACAATGATACCATGACGCACCCAACATTCATGCCCTCTCCCTCTCCATCTCCCTGTCATATATTATTATTATCCCTCTGATTTATTGGTGTACAGAACACGTATATTGTAAGTGTACACTAGTTATTGTGTCAGGACAATTTCCTTCCAGAATCAGTCAATTAAACACGATTTTAGATAAAAATTTTAAAAGATTCTTTTGTTAAATAAAAAATTGATCTTAAAACTATAATGAGAACGACAAAAAAAAATGTCATGCCAGAAGCATGATCTTGGACAGTCAACACAGAATTGGACCATCTATGTTAGAACTTAACCTATACGGAGTCTACTTGATGTCTTGCCGCTTTTTAATGATGACTTGACATATGTCTTGGAGATAAATGTTACGAACAATTCAACATTTTATTAACTGACAAGTGACAACTTTGAAGTGATGAACTTAAAGGGTAAAAATCTTAAGATTTCAACGTTAGACTTGGTGTCTTCGATAATAGCAACATTAGGTGCGAGTCGCTGAAACTTGAATCAGTCGGCTGAGTGTTCCTTCCTTTAATATATTGCCAATATAACACAAATCTTATAGTGACTTCTGTCAGCCCAATAGAAATTTCAACCCCAGATCTTGTGTGCACGACACAGAGTAACTGCTTTTTCACGGTGGAAGTGTATCAGAAAAATGATTCAATTTGTAGATAGAGATACGGTAGGAACTGGGGTGGATGATTGTTCTGGGATTCTCTAACACATGCAATCATCTCCCCCATCTGACCAGTACAGTCTTTCATTTAATCACATCTTACTACTTTTATTTTATCGTATCTTAGTCTAGTCAATACTTTTAGTTAACGAAACCTATTGGACCATTACATATACATAATAAACATAATGCTCTCCTAAAACTTAAGTCTTGGTCTATATTTGAGCACTAATTTCAACTCAAACCCCTCATGTATGTATTAGTTACACTAACAAAGGTTTCTCTGTAATTTATGAAAAAGGTCCACCAAATTTTTAGTTCTTCACTTTAATGTTATTTTATATTTTAAACTTTCAATTATTAAATATTTTTATTTACAAAAACTTTATATTTAGACTTCTGCTAATATCCTTGCATAAATATTATATGTCATCTAAATTTGAAAAACAATTATAAATAACTCATGAATCTAACTCAAATGTTATATATAATTTTTGTTAAAGACTAATAACAAAAAATTTTGTTAAAGACATTAACCAAATTGTTAAATAATAATAATAATTGTAAATGAATCATCATTTTAGAGGGTATTACTCACAATTTATAAATTATCTTTTATCTGTTAAATGATTAATTTGTTGGACAATTGGGCAAATTTTGATTTTAGACAATATAATAATTACGAAACTTATTTTTATTTAATTTTTCGAAAGCTAAGATCACTTAAATTTATTAAAATGATTAACACACAAATCATAATAAAGCATAAATCTCAACTCTTACCTTATTCCAAAGCTTGATCTTTTTTCTTATAATTTCCTTTGAATCATTTCTGAAATCTGCTTATCTGAGCCACCATAATCGTACAAGTTTCTAACTTCTAACAATATTGATTGGACTTTTCTTAACATATTGAATTAACCATAAGTACATGACTTAACTATAGCTAGTAACTACTAGTATGAGTCAATTCCACAAAGACAATAATTACCTTTTTCTTATTATTTAGCTTACGAATAGGATTTTGGGTTTTAATTAAGAAATAAAACTTAACAATTAAAATAAAATACTCAGCAATATTGAACACAAAAACGAAAGAAATCACTTGGAAAATAATCAATCTCAGGAATTAGTGTCTAGGTAATGAATCCCTCGAAAACCATTAAATAATTATCCTTTTTATTATGCAATTGTTTTATTGACTATTGAACTGTGAAAATTCTTATCGTATGCTAATGGCTCTCTCGGGTCTATTAACAACTAATCCTAAATTTATCAATTGAATTACTTAAGTTAAAGTTTGTAAGATTGCTTTATCAATTTGTAAATTTCATTATTAGGTTTAACCCTAATTTGAAGGATTTGTCATTCTATCTATAGGGTTGCAATCAATTCCTTTCAATTACGGCAGATCTATTCATATAATGATTTATCAATCTCTATGATATGGAATCAAATTATGCACTCATATTCTAGATCTATTAAAACATATATTAAACACATAATATGAAGAAAAAGGGATAAAAAGATAAAAGAAAAAACAATAACAATAATAACTAAGAAAATAAATATGAAATATGAAAATAAATAAAACATAAAATTTAAAATAAAACATATCCTAATTCATTGGCTGCCTCCCATGCAATGCTTCTTTAATGTCTTTAGCTAGACGTAAGATGCACGTTGAACCTCATCTTACCTTTATAATTAGTGACGTACTTCTACCCGTTTCTCTACATAAGGGTTTTTACCACCTGTAAGTAAGGCACCTATTGTAAAATAACAAGAAGAACATAATTTATCAAATTAATAAATCCAATTGCATTCATTAATACCCTTTTTAACAACAAAATATTAATAAAATAGGGAATAATAAAATTTCCTGAGCTGATAATTAACTCAAACAATTTGTCTTCGAGGAAGTGGGAACCTTTCGTACTTAAGGTTACTAACAACACCTCATTAATGGTTTCCTTACTTGGTTCCTTTGCCAATTCTTCCTCAGCCATCTTTGTCCACTTTTATTCTTCTTTTGCCTAGACAAAGGTTTTTGACTCATTTGTTGTAATTAGCTCGTACCACTCCTCTACTTCCTTTTTCTGGATAGAGACCACCTTTGCTTCTTTGTCGTCTTCTTTTGGAAGGTCATTTCTACTCATAAGGATGATTTCCATTTCATGTTCTTTAGGATTTATGGCAGTAGTATTAGGCAAACTTCTTTATAGATCGTTAGATAATATCTCTTCTAGTTGGTCGATATGATTCATTTTATTCTGAATACAAGCCTCTGTTTCCTGATGCCTCATGTTTGATTCTTGAATAAACTTGACCATTGTATATTTCAAAGCAGTAGTTATCTCCTCGCCTTCTTAAAATGTATCTTCATACATAAAATCGATTGTTGTCTCTTCTTCACTCTGAGACATTATAGAACTTAGATAATATGAAGTATTATGCTCATCATATACTGGTGAAGAAAGTATTTCATTGACTAGGGCATTCCATTAGTTATCTGCAATAGTTTTATATTACTACTGTTGTTGTACATATTTAGTTAGAGCATAGTCATTTCATCTATATGCTTAAGGATTGCTCCACTTTGAAGTATACGTATTATATTACTCCACTTTGAATTATACATATTCTTATATGATAGGCCTTAAGGTTGGTTGTATATGTTTGATTGCTTCCACATATAGATCGGTGCTCGACACTCATGATTGTAAGAATTAGTCCTATAAATGTCACAACTAGACATGAACATCAATTGAGCTTTTAGAAACATGTAAGTAAATATCTCTTTCTAACACAGTGATGTTCTGTATTGCGAAGGCATATTCTAGCTCCCATAATAGTATTATTTGCTCCATCCATCTATTGTGAGTTGTGACTATGATATTAAATATTAATTCCTAAAATAAACCACCAATATAGTGAAAATGTAAAGAAGTTCAAATAATAATTAAATGAACAAGCTAGAAATACAATAAGATCCAATAAAATACAATAAAAACAAAATAAAAAAAAACTAATGGGTAAAGTAACAATATCTAGGTGTTCCTAATATCTCTGTCCTTGACGATTACACTATAAACTTTATTTGACTTTTCCTAAGGTCCAATCGTGAATTAATCACAAGTGCATAGCGTAGTTGTAGTTAGTACCGATAAGTACGGGTCAATCCTATAAAGATAGTGATTACTAGTAATTCCTTTCTCCTACTATCCAACTTATGGATTGGATTTTGATTTTTAATTAAAAAATAGAACTTAATAATTAAAATAAAATAGGCAGTAATATTGAACACAGAAATGAAAGAAATCGTTTAGAAAACAATCAATATCAGGAATTAGTGTATAGGTAATGAATCCCCCTAAAACCATTAAATAATTAACCTTTTATTATTCAATTGTTTTATTAACTGTTAAACTATGGAAATTACTATCTTATGCTGATAGCTCTCTCTAGTCTACTAATAATTAATCCTAAGTTTATCAATCAAATTACTCAGGTTAAAGTTTATATGATTGGTTTACCGATTTGTGAATTCACCTATTAGGTTTGACCTTAATATGAAGGATTTATGTAATCCTATCTCCAGGGTTACAATCAACTCCTTTCAATTACGATAAATATATTCATATGAGGATTTCTCAATCTCTATATTATGAAGTTCAATTATACACTAATATTTCAGATCTATTAGAACATATTTTAAACACGCAATTGAATAAAAATAAATCAATCAAAACAATTTCATTAAATAAAAGAATAAAAACATGTTATAGCATAAACTAGGATTCATCTCACCTTGACACTAAAGATGTTTAGTTACAGAAGATATAAAACAAAATCAAACATAAGCGGAAAGAAAAATGAATAAAAGAAAAAATTTTCATAATTCTAAATCTCCCTTTGTCTCCTATCGAATGCTCTTCTAAGGTAGAGTTGTGATCTTGTATTCTATTCGATATTTTGATGATTTCTTCATGTTATCCACCTTTTTTGCTTCAAATCTTCATTTTATACCGTGTTTTCCTCCAAATTCTTCTACTTTTTATCCTTGAAAGCAATTATAACCTTTAAATGCACTTGAAGCAAATTAGTATAAAATATACAATAAAAGTATAAAATATCAAGCAAAAATACATGAAATATGGGGTATAAATATAATCAAATATGCATTATTAAATATGCATCTATCAATTATTCACATAACGTGTTAAGAGAAATCTGCAAGTATTATAGAGAGGGTCAGGTAAGGAATGCTAGCTCCCCTAGAACTTAACCTTATTTATAATGAGTTTTGAACATTTTAGTAATTTAAATTAATTAAATTCTCACTTCAAATAAACTTTAATTAGAATTATGATTAATTCTAATTGAATGACAACTATGACCAAATAAGATCCAATATTTCATATTGATTCTTATTTATTAAGTATTTCATTTTTAATCGTAAAGTTTCTCAAACTTATAATCAAGTCTAACTTAATTAAAAGATTTGGTCTCTTTTTAACTTATTTTTTGTATATGACCTATTAGATTTCTAAATATGATGAACATGTATATAAATTGCAATGTTAAATTATATCTTAGATTATATAAATTAAAATCATACAATTTATATTCATAGATCAAGATTGATACCTAGCAATATATTGTGACTACTCAAATATTTAGGAATGTCAAAGTGATTTTGACTAACCTTTTCATATATAATTTTTCCATATAATTCAACTCTTTCATTGTACTGTGTTATAATTAGACATAGAGTTTAGAATTAATGTCTACTTTGTTAGTAATGGATTTAACTGATTGCATTTGTAAATTATTTTTCAAAGTCTCATTCCACTTTGGCCAAATATTTCCTAAATCAATACTAATCGAGAATAATGGGACATTCTCCAAAATCACTTTATGATGGTGAATACTATATTGATCACTCAACTAAGTCTATATAGTTCATGATATATCCAATAACTACCGACTAAGCTACCTTGATTAGAATAGGTCATAAATATTATCAAAACATAACAATCCTTATATGAAATAACTTTGCAGATCTAAATTCAAATGATCACTCATACATTCATTACAATGAGAATTTCCACAATACGAGTAATGTTTCAAATAGATCTCTCATATGGAGGTAGTTTAGTGAACTTGTTCTCTAACAAGAACCCACATGTTTGTTTCAATACCTTCATACTTTAATCATTGAGATCGACTACTTTCTTCATAAGGAAGAAACATAACATGTGTTAGTATTTTTATGTTATATTAATGTCCAGTCTTAATAGACTAATTACTAGGAACAATAGGCATAATACATAAATGCAATATGAATCTCATTATTATAATGTCATTATAATTTCATTTTCAATGTATAATTACCCCATATAATTTATCATACACATATAAAATATGTATAAGATAAAGATTGACTTTATAATTATGTCACTAAACTACAACCAACTAATTGGTTGTAGGACATAAACCAACAATCTCCCATTTGAATTAAGTTAATTGTTTAAGTCTCTCATGCAATATCATCATATGATGATCACACAATTATTGGGACAGTGGCTTAGTGAGAGAATTTTGCAAGATTCTTTATAGTGAGAATTTGCTTAAATCTTATAACTTTTTATCTTAATTATTATCATAATTAAGAGAAACTAATTAAATATATCCTTGGATTTTTTTATGAGATCTTAGCTCTTTTTATATGCTCAATGACTTTAATGTTCTATAGTATATTACTATCTTAAACAATGTAATGAACTTTATCAAGCTCATTAATGAAATTATTGATCCAAATAATCATTTCCACTAAATGAAAATGTATTATTACTTAACTAGCAACCATTGCTACATTGGAATCTTTCCAAACTAAAAAAAATATTATTCTGAGTAAAATAAACCTTAATCAATATTTGCTTCTGAAGTTAATATCCATATAATCTTAAACTCAAATATCAACTCATATATAGAATAATGGATATCTTTAATAATTAACAATTATTAGATATCTCAAATACTAAATACTTTTACCACATTATCTATATACTTGGACTATAATAGGTAGGAAACTTTTTTATCTATCTTTATAGATCTAATTCCTTAAATTAAATTGTTATCTTTTTATATCCAAAAGGAGTTTTTCTTGGAAAATTATATTTTCAACAATTGAAAATATGATTTTTGTTCTTTATGAGTAATATGTCTCTACATACTACCATTAAAGAGGATAACAATACTCCCACAAACCTCTTTTTAGATAAGATAAATTCATAATCATCTACAAAACAAATTCTTTGAGTTCATCATAAAAGTGAATCTTCCAATACCTCGTAACCTTTCAACTATACATAAAATGTATCAACAAAGACATGAGTTCTAATTGGATTTATTTTCATAAGATTTGAACTTTTTAAACTTCATTTTACTCCTACTACTTATCATAAGAATCATTCTCCTATAAGTATTCATTGAAAAAATACAATTTTAAATAGTTTTGTAAGGTTATATCAATTGAACCCAAGTTTTCTAGATTATTTAGTGATAGTTTTCATGGTTTTTGTTACATTTTTTGACTCCTTTTGTTAGATATTTTCTTTTGTTTGACTTAGACTTTTATGTGTGGTTGGTATTTTCCTTTGTATGTATATATCTTTAATCTTTCATAAGCTTTATCCAGGAGTACAAAGGTCTAAG
>JANSVA010000007.1:13443432-13475562 GCA_025504915.1 Erythroxylum reticulatum | reverse complement strand
CATCTTTTCACTAAAGGTTGATTTGATTTTTCTATAACTTAGTATATGTCACAAGTTTCATACAATTCACAATTAAAAGGATACATATACCCTAGTATGGAACGTTACGCTTCTTATTGTGTTGATTTAAACAAATGGCATAAAGGGATAGTCTTAGTTATCCAACTTTGTATTTTTTCCACTTATGATATACATAAGTCTCCTTTGATTCAACTATTTTTACTTTAAAATCTATTTCTTATTATGAATTGAACATTATAGTAATGTTAAATCTAAATTCAGTATCAAATACTCATAAGTGAGAAAATTCATGCAATCATTTTTCGTCTAACGATAACTATATCATATCTAAGCCTATCTTCAATTGTAGTCCATATTTATGTTATTAGTAGGCCAAATTTAAGTAGAACAATTCCATCAAAGTACTATAATTTTCAACTCTAATTCATGCAACTGTTTGCTTCTTTGATATCATGGTGTAGACATATGTCAATACATATTGTCATCCATATGATTTTGGCTTATCTCTAAAAATTTTTCATTGAATCCTCATCAGAGATTATAGCAATATTACATAACCAATATACAATTTTTCTATTTGTCTTTAAAAACTTTTCTCAAACATAACTTATATCCAAGAAAGGTTCATTAACTCTTAGTATCAATTACACTAAGAAAAGGTAATATATATTTGACATAAAATATAAATGTAAGAAAAGAAAGTAATAGGTTATATGCCATAACTACCAAATAAGATTAGGACTTTAATCGTATATTTGGTTACTCCCACTATTTTATTTGAAATAATAGCCCTCACTATTATTCGGAAAGATTTCTCTAATGAGCTAAGATCTCATTTAAATTTAGTTGATCTTGGGTTAATCAGCAAATCAACTAAACTTAAAATAGGTAGATAATAACTTATATCATATATCATGTGACTTCTGGATCCGTTAGGTGATAACTCTTGCCAAAACATAACTTATGTGTTGTTCCTAACCTTGAATGTAAATTTATATGATTATGAGTCACTCTTTCAAATCATACAAATTTAGTTAAGTAGGACCCTTTAATTTAAGACAAAAAATTTCAAGTTAAAGGGTCCTTATAGTAAATAGAACTTTGGCTTTATTATTAAATAATAGAAGGAAATAATCTCATTCTTAATTTACACTTAATATTCTAACAAAGGATTTAATTTCACATAGTCTCATCAAACACAAAATTACACATAATAATATCACATATATATAAAATATTATATAATGTGCACTAATATACACATCAAACATATAAATAAAGGATACAATTTCTCATGCCAATATAGTCAAATCACATGCATGAAATATCAAACTTTGTTTGATTCTAGCTATTAATATTCATAATCTAAAATATTATTTCTAACATGCAGGATAATTAAATTAGATTAAACTCACATATTCATAAATAAATTAAATTCATATTCCAAAGAGAAATTTAATTTGATTTTAAAAAATTAATCCAATTGAAAATTATTTCCAATTATGTTGATTTCTTTAACAAAATTTAGTTGAAAATAATTTTCAATAAATTATCTTATTATAATTAAAAAAATCCTTTTCCAAAATTTAACAAGACATTATAATCCAATTTTTAAACTATTTCTACTAATTAGAAAACTATTTTCTAATATTAAAAGGGAAACTACTTTCAAAATTAAATGAAACACTTTTAATATAATAAAGAAAGTCATTTATAATATTTATTTATAGATTTATTTCTTAATTTATTAGAAAATCGTTCCTTAATAAATTAGAAAAGTAATTTTGAAAATTAGTTAATCTTGGGTCACTCCAAAACCAACTAAACTTAAATTAGGTAGATAATAACTTATCAGTCATATATCATGTAACTTTTGGATCTGTTAGGTGATAACTCTTACTAAAACATAACTTATATGTTATTCTTAACATTGACTATAAATTCATATGATCATGAGTCACTCTTTCAAATTATACAAATTTAGGTAATTAGAACCCTTTAATTTAAGATAAAACATATTCAGGTTAAAAGGGTCTTACAATAAATAGAACTCTAGCTATTATTAAATAATTGAAGGAAATAATTCCATTCTTAATGCATACTTAATATTCTAACATAGGATTTAATTTCACATAGTCTCATCAAACACAAAATAACATATAATAATATCACATTTATATAAAATATTATATAATGTGCACGTAATATACACATCAAACATATAAATAAAGGATACAATTTCTCATGCCAATATAGTCAAATTACATGCATGAAATATAAAATTTTGTTTGATTCTAGCTATTAATATTCATAATCTAAAATATTATTTTCAACACGCAGGATAATTAAATTAGATTAAACCCACTTATTCATAAATAAATTAAATTCATATTCCAAAAAAATTAATTTGATATAATTTTTTTAATCCAATTGAAAATAATTTCCAATTATGTTGATTTCTTTAACAAAATTTAGTTGAAAATAATTTTCAATAAATTACCTTGTTACTTATTATAATTTTAAAAACTCCCTTTTCAAAATTTAACAAGACATTATAATCCGATTTTAAAACTATTTCTAATATAATTAGAAATTACTTTTTCTTAATTAGAAAAATATTTTCCAATATTAAAAGGGAAACTACTATCAAAATTTAATGAAACACTTTTAATTTAATAAAGGAAGGCATTTATGTTATTTATTTTATAGATCTATTTCTTAATTTATTAGAAAATCATTCCTTAATAAATTAGAAAACTAAAATTGAAAATTATTGAAGAAATCTCATTTTCTTAAATAATAAATGAAAACAGTTTTCAAAATTTCAATCAAGAAAATTACCTTTTCTAATAAATCGAGAAAATTATTTTCACAAATAAGAAACAATATCTAAATAAATAGAATAATAATTCTCTAAATAAATTTATTTTATTTCAATCAAATTAAAAAATGAACTGAAATTGGAAACATCTTTCTTAATTACTTAAGATATTTTTCTTAAGTTTGAGGAGTCTAATAAATTAGTTTCAATCTAATTAAAATATAATTAATTTTAATTAGAGAAACTAACATTTCTAAAATTATGTTGCTTGTGTGTTCTTCTCTGTTTGGGTGTTATGGCTTCCCTTCTATCGCATTCTTTGGGCGATTATCATCCTACATCAGTGGCAATAACCGCCCTCTGGCGGATCGTCACTAGTGAGGTCCTTCACCAGTAGCCATGGTCGCCGCTAGTGAAGGCTCACTGCGGGAGACACTCTTCTTCCTTTAAGTCCAACAAGCAAAACCAAAATCTAGAAACAATGAACACACAAACAAGAAATCCACATCCTCGCTAGGGGACATGCAATTTTATTTTTAAAAATAAAATAAGGCCTGTTGTTTTCCATAAACTTAAAGGGGGAGGCATGTTTGACAATTTGAAGAACACAAAAGGAGAAGGCATTTATTAAGAAACAATAATAGACCTGGATTGATATTTTTTTAGGAGCAATGAATATAAGTTTCATTAAAAGTTTCGATAAATTACATAACAAGTGGGTGGCATGTGTTTTTCCAGAAGCAAAAAGTAAAAGGGCGTGAAAATAGAAACCGCTAAAAGTGAACTTTAACATTTACATTAGAATATAAAACATACCATAAAGTTTTGAACTATTCAAACAAAACCCTAACGTTTTAAAAACATTTAGACTCTTGTTAGATGAACAATTCAACGAGGTAAATACCGCTTAAATTAAAGATCACATTATTGTTAACGTGACATTATTTTTATTTTTAAACAAAAATGAGCCCTACTAAAAATATTTAAATGTGCTTCTATTACTACTTGGCAAGTAGGACCCACTATATGAACTGTATAATTAGTTGTCTCGTGGCTATAAGATCCACTTTCTGATTAATTTTAAAATAATTGTGTGACAATAGGCCCACTTTTTATTTAAAAAATATATAAATAATGTCATATCACATTGACATAACATTTAACTAACAAAGAGTTAACCCCGTAAAGTTTTCTATGCCGTAAAATTTTCTATCCGTAGAGTCTTTTTTGAATGCTTCAAAAATGTTAAGTTTTAATTTGAATGCTTCAAAATTTTAAGATTTAGTTTGTGTTCTATTATAAACGTTATAAGTTCAAAATGCACTTTTGACCAAATTGAAACCCTAAATTAATTCCATAATCCATATTAGGCAATCAATTAATTAAAATTTTAAGCTTTAATTCTATGAAATCAATAACAATCAAGCAATTTTAATCAAATTATATAATTAAAGTATGCTCTGATAATAATGTTGAAAAATTGAGGTGGTATTTGATCTTGTACATAGCGAAAAAATTACTAAACTTTTTCGTCTTTTCTTTTTAAAAAGCCAAGTTCACTTAAATTTTATAAAATGATTAGTACATAAACTATAGTAAATTATAAATCTTAATTCATATCTTATTTCGAAGTTTGATCCTTTTTCTTGTCATTTCTGTGGAGCCATTTCTAAAATTAACTTATCTCAACCATATAATATACAAGTGTTCAACCATTAACGGTATCCATATAGCATATTGAGAGAACTCTGTAACTATTACAGAGAGGATTAGGCAAGAGTTGAACATTTCAGTAATTTAATTGAAATTAAATTATAAGCTTAATTAAACTTTAATTAGAATTATGATTAATTCTAATTAAATAATTCAATATGTCATATTGATCCTTATTTATTAATATCTTATATTTAATCATAAATTTTCTCAAATTTTACAATCAAGTCCAACTTGATTAAAAGATTTTTTTCTCTCTTCAACTCATTCTTTGTGTGTAACCCATTAGGTTCTCAATTATGTTAGCAATGAATATAAATTATAATCCTAAATTATATTTAGAATTAGATAAATTAAAGTTCTTTAATTTGTCTTTACTCTTTAATTAAACAATTTATATGCATCAATCAAGATTGACTTCTAGCAATACATTATGAACACCCAAATATGTAGGAAAATTAAAGTAGTTTTGACAACCCTTTCCATATATCATTTTTCCCATGAAATTCAATCTTTTTATCATGCGATGTTCTAATTAGACATGCAGCATAGAATTAATATCTACTTTATTTGAGTTCAATCATGTTAATTCTCCACCATTAGTATTTGATTCAATTTATGATATTTGTAAATTATTTTTCAAAGTCTCATTCTACTTTGCCCAAGAATTTTTTCAAATCAATACTAATTGATAACAATGTAACATTCTCCTTAATTATTTAAGGTGATGAATCCTAAATTAATCACTCTTTTACCTCCATATAGTTCATGTTATATCCAATGACTATGGACTAAGCTAACTTTGACTAAATTATGTCATAAGTAGTATCAAAACTTAGCAATCCCTATTGAGATAATTTTTGAGATCTAAAGTCAAATGATTACTTATACAATCATCACAATGAGAAAGATATACAAGTAATGTTCCGAATAGATTTCTCATATAGGATTAATTCACTGAACTTATTTTCTAACAAGCATATACACATTTGTTTAAGTAACTCTATACTTTAGTCTGTAGGAACAATGATTTCCTTCATAAGGAAGAAATATAACATGTTCTAGTCTTTTTTATGCTCTATTAATGTCTAGTCTCAATAGAGCAATGAGTTAGAACAATTTAGATGTAATACATAAATGGAATACAAATCTCATAATTATGATCTTATCATAATTTTATTTTCAATGTATATTTATCTCATAGACTTTATCATATATATCTAAATATGTATAAGATAAAAAATGCCTTTAAATAATTATGTTACTAAACTATAACCAACTAATTGTCTATAGGATATAAACCAACATAATTATAAATTATCACCTGAACTCCAAACACCTGTCTATAATATATTTTTTCATCATTTGCTTGATTTGTTTACTAATCACATACTTGCATAACCAACCATAAAGAAAGAAGAACTTCCTTTATCAAACTAACTAAGCTTGGAGATAATAAATAGTTGGCATTTGGTAGGAAGTGGCTTTTTCTTATCCAAATATGGTGTATGCTAACTTAACATTTTTTAAACCCCTATCAAGTGTATGGTGGAATTATGGTAAGGCTTCTTTTATAGGTCCTGTATCTATCATTTTCCAGTAGCCTCTGAACAAGAGGCCACACTTCTTGTGATGGGAGTTTTCATAGGTTCTCTCAAGGTTGAAGTAATATTCAAATAATGTTCTTAAAAATAATTCATGTTATTGATCTCAGGATCATATAAGTCTCTAGCATTATTAATAAAATGTTATTTTCCTTGTAGAAGATTTTATTCTTTATCTTTTAATTGACCTATCATTAACTAATTCAAAACTAGTATTTAAAAGTTGCTTTACTTTATAAAACCTTTTTAAAAGTTGAACTTTACCTTTTATATATTAAACATCAAAGTAACTACATTATCTTCTCTAAATGAGAAATTTAATGTGAATTGTTCAATAAATAAAGTCTAATACTCTATGTTTCAAACCTAGACAATATTATCATATTCTAGAGAAGCAAACTTAAGGGATAAAAAATATCCTAATTAAAACATTAAGAATTAATGATCATTTTTCAATAGCATTATTGACTTGTTTAAAATAATAATAATGATAACGACTTTTTATTAATTTTTAAATATTTTATATTTATTAAAAATATTTATCAACTTTTCATTAATTATACTAAATTTTAAATAAAAATATTTAATGTTATTTTTGTTTATTTTAATTCACTAATTAAATAATATTTTATCATAATGTTATATAATTAAAATTTAATAATAATAGAAAATTAAAATAATGACTTTGAGTTACTAAAAATTAAAATCTTGCAGTTATTAAGAATATAAGGATAAGTTTTAACGTAGTTACTAACAAATGTTTCATTAAAACATGTTAGATTCTAAGAAGACAAATATATATATGCTTAGAAAAACTGGCATAAGAATTTAATAGAGATTAAAGAACTAAAAGGTAATTATCTTCATTATTTTGTTACTTTGATTGTAAGTTATAACTTAACGTTTCACAATGTTTAAATTAAATCTTATCATTTTACAAATACTTAAATCAAAACATAAGTAAACAGAAAATATGATAGGGATATTATGTTATTTATAATATTTTAATTTTATTATAGGTCCTACATCGCCAGATAAGCACTATATGGCACTATAGGATCTAATTATTGAAAATTAATTGTAAAAATTATTTAGAGTTTTTACTAAGTTTAATTTCATTTGAATAAAATTTATTACCCTAATTAAAACTAATAAACTAATAACATTAAAAAAAACCCAAATCAAACCCCAAAATTTACAAATCTCTGAAGAGCAATCTCCTTGACCCTTTTTGCATTTAAACTATTGTTGCCCTTCACTACCCTTTACCTTCACCCTTCCATCACCATTATTTTCATTACTGACTTCTTCATTGCTGACTTCTTCACCTACGTCTTCTTTGGTAATTCCAATGTCTATGGTCATATCTCCTTTAATTTTATGGGCAATTGTTTTTTGGTGTGCTACTAAATATAAGGACTGATATTGTTTCTAACTTATCAATTGATTTTATTTTTTGGAGTGTATTGGTTCTACTTCATCTTTTTGGTGCTTATTTTTTTGCCTATGTCTAATTTGGTGTTTTTTCTAAACTAATATTCTCTTTTTTACTGATTTTACTTTTTCAACTTCCAATATTGTGAGCAATACACTAATGTACTTCGTCATTATCTCAAGTAGTTGATTTTTCCTATCATGTAGCCCCTATGTTATGAGTATTTAAAAGGGCACTTATATCTCTTATCTTTTGGTTTGAAATTTTTAGGTAATGATGTCCTATTCTCATCTAAAATGTACATAGAGTTTTCGGATATTTTAGTCTAAAATATCACAGGTGCCTATATAATGTTTCACGATGGAATAGGGGTCACAAAAACCTTCCTCTTTCCTTTGTCAATTGATAAATGTTAAATAAACCATATCTCTAATCTTATTTTTAGTTCATTTTGTTTGTTTATTTAAGAGTTTTTCATTATTTTTTGTACTTAATTCATTTATATTGTTTTTTTAGGTCTTGATTGTCGTTATAGGTCAAAAGAAGCTAAAATTGGACAAAATCGAGATAGAAAAGTGAAAGATTGATGTTGTCTTTAATGAAGACAATTGTGTGGAGGTGCACAACTATGTCCATGACATTATAGCCATTTGATAGGATGATATTGTGCAATTTTTTAAGAATTGAAGCAAGATTAAAGGACATGATCATGCACACAATTGCATGGATGATTGTGTCCACTATAGAAACCCTAATTTCAAGCTATAAAAGAGCACCAAAAAAAGAGAAAACAAAGGGGAATTTGTAGGAAGTTCATAGGAGGCTCAAATTAGGCTTAGGGAAATATAAATTAATGACCTATAATGATAGAGAGAATGAAGAAAAAGCAAGAAATCACATTCAAAGTGGATTTTCATTAATTTGAAGTGGATTTCATGAAGATCAAAAGAGAGTCATCATGTCTAGTTTTCTAGTTTTCCTTTATTAGATTGATGTTATGATTATTTGTTGTTACTTGGATTAGATGAACCCTGGGATAGACCGTGAAGTGATTTTATTTTAACATAATTCATTCTTGAGTTTCATTGACATTCAGTTATATGTTCTTAATTATCCTTAATTTCATATTACTAGCATATTATTTCATACAATTGAGATTAACAAATTATTTTGTATGAATTTATATACCATAAATGAAAGGAGTAACATGTAAACCTAAAGATAAGTCAATATAAATCCTCTAGATTAGGTTCAAACCTAATAATGAGTTTGATGAATTAATGAATGCACTCTTAAGAGTTTTAACTATAAAGAGATTTCAATTAATTAATTGAGGGTTATGTGTTAATAGTCTCAAGAAAGATGTTAGTATTGATGAGGAATTTCTATGGTCTAATAAATTATGGATTAAATTGAGTAGTAAAATCATGATTACATAAGGAGTCTTAGGGAGATTCAAAATCCAAGTACCATTATTATTTTTATTATTTTTAGTTTTATCTTTGTTCTGGTTACTCAATTATGTTGATTTATTTTAGTTTATTATTTTAATTTTGATTTTGATCAATTATTATCACCATAATTTGTTAGACTAGATAATAAAAAGATGGTAAGACCTAGTAACTCTAGTCCTCGTGGAATCGACTCGTACTTGCCAGTACTAGCTACAATACACCATACACTTCACTAAATCATATCAATCAAGTTTTTGGCACCATTTTTGGGGACTATTATATTAGAGAATTCTAATTTTTATCAATTTGGCCATTATTTTTCTTTCATATTTTCCTTTCCTTTTCTTTTTATTATTTTTATTTATTTATGCTTAAAGTTTTTTTCTTAATTTTAGTATATTGGCCTATTTTTAGGATTTTGGACTCATTATCATAGTCACTAATAATGGAAATATAGAGAGGGCAGTATTCATATAGAGATGGTGTGCCTTCACTAGTTGACCATAATTTTAATCTCATGTTTAGTGCATTTTGTTTGTTATTTTAAGAGTTTCTTGTTTTTGGTACTTAATTCATCCATATTATTCTTTAGGTCCTAATTGCCTTTATAGGTCAAAAGCAATTGAAATTGGACAAATCGAGGTAGAAAAGTGAAAGATTAAAGTTATCCTTGTGGGACACAACCGTTCATGAGCTAACAACTGTGTCTATCAATATTTAACTCTTTAGGATCATATTTTTGTATGATTTATGAAGAACTAAAGAAATATTGAGGGATAAGATCATGCACATATTGTGCCTAATAATTGATTTAGTGTCTTCCTTAAGCAAAATTTGATGCATGCATAAAGAAAGGCTTGTTCATTTAATATAAACAATTTTCCACCCAATGACCTTCTTGTGCTCCCTTAACACACAAACTAGCTTAATTTGCTTGTCATGAGTCAAATGTGCTAAAGTGATCACTCGAAGAGTCTAATTGTCCCCTAAGTATGTATATTTCAGGTGAAATGGCAGTAGTTTTAACTCCATATCAAGTACCTACACATCAGAAGGCAGCAACCTCTGGTAAGAATTAGGTAGTTGTATAGAAGCAAGTCCATAAATCTTAGGGTATGATTTCAAAGAATGCAAGGTAGCTACAATCTCAATTAGTTTTTCTCTTAACTTAACACCATCAGTAGGTTTCAACTTTAGGTGCTTACTTATAACCACTTCAATTTAACTCTTTAATTTAGCTCAAAACATTATCGCACTAAAGGATCGATCACATCAATTGTAGAAATATAATGATCATTTTGTAGATGTTTCATTACATAAAAAATATTTAAAAATTTTACTTCTCCATCAAATTCCATTGTGAGGGTACCTTTATGTGTCTATCTTAGATTTAGTAGTGATTAGGAATGGTCTCGCTAGCAAGATAAATGTGAGGTTAAGGGAAATATCATAATCCATATCTACTATATAAAAATTAGTAACAAATACTAATTAATCAAGCTTTATAAGAGCATCCTCAATCATTCCATTTGGATAAGCATTAATACAATCAACCAATTATATGATGACACCAATTTTTTTTTCAAAAAGCCCAAATTTGAAGCATTAGTATAGTAAGGCATAACATTAATTGATGCTCCTAAATTTGGTATAGCTCCCTTAATTATAATGCTACCAATCTTATAGGGAATAATGAACTTAATTGGATCCTTACACTTTGGAGACGATTTCTTTTAGAAAATAGTAGAAACATTCTTACCTATCATAAATTTCTCACTACCTCTATAGTTCCTCCTGTTGGTTCATAATTCTTTAAGAAATTTGTATACCTTGGCACTTACTTGCTCACATCTAGCAATGGTATATTCACTTACATCTTGCAAAATATCTTCAACATCTCCCTGTCCTTTTTGTCTTTGTTTGACTTCACTAACATACTAAGAAAAGGTAAACGATTAATCTTCACTACATTTCAAGGGTAAGAATTTACCTTGAAACCTAATAAGGTATCTCCTTCTTTCTCAAGATCCTTCTCAATCTCCTCTTTATTGACAATGATAGGTGTTGTTCTCTTAAGATCATAAAGCTTCTTACTACTCCTTAAGGTCATTTTACTGACATTATTTAGATTTATCTTAGGTTAAGATGACAAATTTCCTCCACTTTGGGTTTCTAAACAGTTAATAACAATTGCCATTTAAATAACCTTATTTCCTAAATTTAGAATGCTAAACCTTGTCTCTTGGATTTGAGATCTTGTCTCCTATTAAAAATATTTCAAATCCTATTGAATTACAAGGTGTTAATAGCAAAAGACTTAACTATATCTTCAAATGAAATACCTGAGTTAGAGGAAGAAGCTTGTGGTTTAGGTTGGAGTTGCTGTGTACCTGATGACAGATTTGGAAAATAATTATACTACCTATTTCCCTTATAACTCAAGCTAGCATGATATCTCCAAATTGGGTTATAAGTCTGTGTTGTACTATCTCCTACAACATTAATATATTTCATGATTCCCTTTTCCAAATTTGGGCACCCATCTATTGGACAATTCATATTCGAATATATCCAGCAAGCCTTCACCTATGCCTGACCTATAATAGATTGTTTAACAAAAAAGGTTAGATTATCTATATGGTGTTTAATGAATGAAATTTTCACCTCATTTATTTTGCAAACATCATTACAAATGCTAAACTATAAAGAGTTTTTCGCTATGTGCCCAATAAGAGTTCTTTCCTCCTCATGAGTGTTTTTACGTAATGTGTAATAGCCCAGACCACCCGCCCATAGATATTGTCCGCTTTGGGTTGCCCTTAGGGCCAAACTCTCACGGTTTTGCTCTTCCGCATCTATAGGGGAGAGTTATCTATACCCTTATAAGGCGTAATTCCTTCTCCTCTCCAACCGATATGGGATCTCACAATCCAACCCCCTTAGGACCCAACCCTTTTTAGGGCCTAGCGTCCTATGCTAGGACATCAGGTTGGGAACTGACTCTGATACCACTTGTAACAACCTAGTCTACTCGCCCATATATATTGTCTGCTTTGGGTTACCTCTAGGGCCAAACTCCTTACGGTTTTGCTCTTTCCACCCTTGGGAAAACGCATCTTGTGGGGGAGAGCTATCTATAACCTTATAAGGCGTACTTCTTTCTTCTCTCCAGCCAATGTGGGATCTCACAATCTTTACCCTTAAGGCCCAACCTAGCTGGCACAACAGTTCGGGTACTGGCTCTGATACCATTTGTAATAGCCCAGATCACTCGCCTACAGATATTGTCCACTTTGGGTTGCCCCTAGGGCCAAACCCCTTACTGTTTTGCTCTTCCTACCCTTAGGAAAATGCATATATGGGGGAGAGGTATCCATATCCTTATAAGGCGTACTTCGTTCTCCTCTCCAACCGATATGGGATCTTACAATCCATCCCTCTTTAGAGCCTAGCCCCCTTTAGGGCCCAGTGTCCTATGCTGGCATATCAGGTCAAGAACTGGCTTTGATACCAATTTAATTGTCATGAATTGATACCACATTGGGCCTATGACAATTGCCACATACCCAGACTAAGGACACTTATAGTATCCTTAATCTGACTATGAAAGGCTAACTGAATATCTTTTTTTTTAATTTAGGCAGCACAACGACTGTATTTTAAAAATACCAAAACTTATAAACAATTTCAAACACACTTCTATATTCACATCCAACCACAACTTCAAGACTTTAAAGTCCACTCAAGGCAATCTTAACAACAGTATCAAAAGTTTATACATAAAGTCTTTTACAACAATAAAATAGTCAAAATTTAAATTTATATAATCATAAAGTATATCAACACAACCAATCTAATAAAAATAGTAAAACAGTTCATAAGCCCCTAAGCAACTAAAATCTAAGAGAAAAAACTACCCACATGTGATAATGTCTCGATAATGTTAAAAGACCAAATGATCCTCACAGAGCTTCAAGCTCACTAAATTAACCTGCAAGGTTGGAAAGTGGAGGGGGTGAGTAAACTAGGTACTTAGTAAGTAGGAAAAACATATATCACGAATAGAACTCGATACACACCAAGATGGTATATATAACCTATAAGGTGAACATACTACATATAAAAACATATAGGCCTAGCCTATGTCTCAACGTATACTAGTTAGGGATCATATAAGCCTAGCCTATTAATTCACTCATCCGGTGAGCATAGGTTCCAGTTCCAATACACAAAAGCATAAAAACATCATATGTATAAATCAATCTTGTAAGAAAACAAATCCTAGAATAAGCCAAAACAATCATGTATGGTACCACTAGTCGGTCAAACTAATGTGCATACTTACCGATTCTCAGTGTTAGCTTGACTTTCATCCGTTGTGAGTCTCAAAATATAGTCGACAAGAGCGTCATAACCCTAGGTCATGACTTCGTCGGTTTCCAGACCCTACATATGGAATCATCCACAAGTGTCGTTAAAAGGTGCCGATACGGCGACTCGACTTTAATTTACTAACGTCAAGGGTATGGGGTCACTTAATTAGTTGTGCCTAGCACATGATTCGCCAATCGTTACCTCACTAATCACAAAAATCATATAGAAATATTAAATACAAAAATCAAGTAAGGCACTATGCCTTTATTTATCATTCCAACCGATAAAATGAAACCTTGTCAAGGCTTTAAGCCAAAAGAGAACGAAAACATGTAGCATACATGACTCGATTATGCATATGTAAATTTCAAAAAATTATATTATAAAATAAAAGCCATATTTTGTATTCCAAATGCATAGATATTCAAAACAATGTCGTTTCATAAATACATAAGCATATTAGCATCCATTTGAGATTCAATTCTACTATGCATTACTTAAGTTCAAAATTCAAATACAAGTCATCATATATGTCTTAGGGTGATCTAATCCCATATGAGAAATATGGTTTCCACAACTCACATTAAAAGAAGGTATGCACTCCCTTGCCTTAAAAAAGCCTCGGTACAAACTTCTTGATTCACGGCTCTCGAGCCTTTATACATAAAAGACATACAATGAAATTACTACTTAAATAGGATTTGACTATTAAACTTCTCATATGGTTACTTCCTTACTATCCACATTGGCTTTTCTTTTTCATTTTCTAAGGAATTTAATGCCTTTAATCCAATACTTACTCATTTCAAAACATAATTTAGCCCATCTTTATCCAAACACATTAGGCCATTACTCATGAATCTAAGCAACAATTCAAGTTCATTCTAAGTAAACATGAAAGCATTTTCCAATACATACCATTACAAAGCCTTAAATCCTAAGCCAAGTTCACTTAGGCATTTTAACAAACACGTAATATGCATGACTTTTAAGTCACATTTTCAAGACTTTCTCTTAGTACATCATGCTCCTATCTTGTTATATAGTAAACACTTCCAATCAATGACACATTCTATCATTCTATTTTCACCAATTTTTTGATTCTTCAACTCAAATCAAAGTTTTTTAGGCTAATTTGGGGTTAAGGAACTCAAATCCATCATTATATTTGAGAAATTCTTAAAGGATTTGAAGATATCACTAAGGGAAAGTATAGGTAAAATTTGTCTCGTCTCTTTCTACATTATGATTTTGAGTTTGGTGTTAAGATATGTTATTCTCCATTCTTAAATATACATAAAACATGGTTTAGGTGAATGAAACGTATCATGGAGAGGGTTCTCTAAGTCAAAACCAAAATTCCCCTCTTTGGTGAATATTTGTGAATTTTTGAATAACTTTTGGAATTAATGTTTTAAATGAATTCTATGGTGTAAATTATACATGTATAATGTGAATTGATCATGAAGAATGAAGAAGAGGCATGTTTGGTTAAGGGTGGGCCGAAATGGTGGGAAAAGAAATGGATTAAGGTAATGAGTTGTGTAATTGATAAAGTATAGCTGAAAGTGTGAATTTTGGCTGAGGGAGATAGGATTCCTTGGGCATGTTGTATTAGGGGAAGGTATTTTTGTGAACTCAAAGAAAGTGGAAGCTATACTTGAATAGGGGTAACCCAAAGTGGATAATACCTGTGGGCGGGTGGTCTGGGCTATTACAAAATGCTTCACCACTTATTGCATTAACTAAACTCCTATCTTTAGGCAACAATCCTTCATAGAAATATTGGAGAAGGACTTGATCCATGTTATTGTGATGGGGGTATCTGGCACACAACTTATTAAAGTGCTCCTAATGCTTGTAGAGAGACTCTCCATGAGGTTACTTACAAAGACAAAAACCTAATAAAAAATACACTAATACCCAAAGTATGGGGAGATCCAGTAGTACGCAACGTTATCCCTAACTAGTAAAGAGGCTATTTTTGAATGAACTCTCTATGACGTTGCCTGATTCTACAAATTTCTTTTCTTATACTCACCATCTTTAATGCTGAAAAATACTTATCCAAAATAAACTTTTAATTTCAATCCACATAGTAAAAATCGCTTAGGGTAAATCGAAGAGTCAATCTTTTTTATGCATTTTTCAATGAGAATGGAAAAGCTCTCAATATGATTTGCTCTTTAGTTATGTCACAGTTTTATGCTTAGATAGATTACACTAAGCTATTTAAGGTGATTATCGGCATCCTCACTTGTATCACTACGAGAGTTAGGTAAAAGGCTAATCAAATTAGATTTAAGCTCAAAAGTGACATGTTAGAAATTATGGAAAGTAATGCAAAGTGATGATTGGTTTAAATCTTGACTAGCCAACTCCCTTAGAGTTATAAGATTGGCCATAACTTCTTCTAGTTTACCAAAGATCACTTCTAGGTTAGTAACTTGTTTTGTTCTTTGAGTCAGTCTGTTCTCCCTATGCAATCTGTGTAATGTTCTTTTGATCTTTTTATCAATTTGTAAAGGACTTTGGGACGAATTGTATAAAAACTAGCAAAAATAAAGGATCAAGAAAAAAAATACAAAAATCGATTATAAACAAATATATAAGACACCAATTAATATCAAATACAAAAGCTTAATCAACACTACACCCTAGTAATGATGCCAACATTTTGATGCATGTTGAACAAATAAAAATTAAAACATAACTTTACACAAATAAAAGCGTAGTAGCGGTGATAAATGATCATATTGACAAAGAGTGTGATTAATTTTTTTGTTAAACTAATAAATGTGTTAAGATGGGGGCTTTGGATAAATTTAATTAATTTAATTCAATAAAGTTAAACTACAAAAAACAAATTAAATTTCATATATCAATTTTGTAAAAGATAATCAACGGATTTAATAAGCCCATTTCTTAATTCAATCTCAACTTCACATAAACAAGCATAATTAAGTGTAACGAAAAGCTCTATTAACCCTAGCTTTCCCTTAGATAGTAACTAACCAAAAAAAGTTCTTTAATTAAATCTAACTTTCAGAAAACCTAGAATAGACTCTCTAGATTTAGTGAAATTTTAGTATTGCGAATTAGAAAAATAGGTTAATATAAGCAATATTCACACAAGATTAGATTATTTAACTTATGATAAGTTATCCTTAATAATGCATAATCATTAGTTTGTCACACATGATGTAACACACCACTACCATAGAGTATATGCCCGAACATCCAGAGGACATCTAAAAACGTACCCTATGAGAATGACATATTAGAGTAATCATATTCACTTATTATGGCATCACAAAAACACAAGTATTTTAAGGATCAACTTTTTCCATTTCATTAACAAACATAAATTGCATTGTAGCATTACATTTCACACTCCATATATTTATACAAAATGTTCTACATGAGATGAGAAAAGTAAAAAAAAAAATTCTATTTAAACTCCTCAGATATCAGCTGATCAAACCTTTAAACCATTTCTTGTTCCCAATTTGATAATACTAGACCTCATCTAGATTGTTTTAGAAGCTAAGTCTCCTCAGAACTTGAAATTCAACGTTGTAATTTTGATGAGTTTTGCGAACTCAGTGAGTGAACCATGATTAATGTTTTCAATCAAGTCAGAAACACAGAGACAAATCATATCCCATTTCAATAGGTATTTCATAGAATTCAGTATTGAATATCACATCATATTTCATCATACTTTATCAAGTACATCCAAATTATCATACATTCATAAGTATATTACATAAAATAGCATTTCATATCACAACACATCCTTATTTAACATCCAACTGTATTTCAAACAATTCAGTAATTATCTCAAATCAATCATATGATACATGTGAATTTATATATGCAAGTGTACATCTGACTCACTTTTATTTCTACTTTGTTATGATCAAGTATTTATTTACTATCCCCTATCCCTTGTATATACCAGGCTCAGTTTAGATACTATCCTGTATCCCTTTGTGGATACCAGGCTCATTAATAACTGAGCCTGTGGCTCTTTGTGAACATTTATAATCTTTAAACTCTTTTCAGACTGGTCACTCTGGTCACAACTCCTTTATCTAATCATGCATATTCATATGATGGAATGCATCATAAGTAAGTTTGATTACTTTAAATTCATCAATCATACATTCTTCAATCCTTTCGTAGGATTATATATCCATAAAATTTCTCAATTCTCATTCAAACATACCTAATTCATTGCCTATATCTTTTGAGTCATATTTGCATTCATAAGAACATTTTATACCATTAACAACTCATACTTCCCAAATTCATATACATTGATGTCAAACAATCCATTCCTTAAATTATAACATCAATTAACAACCTAAACTTAGCAAACACTTAATTAATTAATCAAGCAACTATCTAAGTTCATTTCAAGCCCTAATCATATCAAATTGCACCTAGGTAACTTATCTTTATATGGTTTATGCATTGCCCACGATTATGGGAAGGAGATAATGTATCTACCACAATTGTGGGATGAGTGAATCGAAGGTTCACCATCCTTTTCCTTCAATTTTTTTCTAGCTTTTAATGTCTTCATACTAAGTTCAACACATCTTCATCATAGTCCATTACTTATACCTTAATTGTATGTCATTTCCTCATTAGTTCCATATCCAATTCCAATTCAAATTATTTATTTGGTAGCTCACAATTTATGGTCTTTCATTTATCAAAATCAAAATAAAAACTATTATTCATTTGATCACACATGTAGTCCTAGTTCTTTCCCATTTCAAGATCACCATATTAGCACCATTCTTTAACATAAATTCACCTTCATTATACCTCAAATCCCATTCCAATTCATCCCTGAAACAACCTATAACCTACGATTTTCATACATCAAAAACAAAACATGAAAGTATCAAATTCATGCATCATTTTTCTAGCATACTTCACCATCAACATCATATACATTCCATCGTAATCCAATCATCATAAACTCTCTATTATAACTTGTCATGAAGAACAATCTTTTACTTACTTGTTTAGCTCCAATTTCACCTTAAGTAACAAGCTATCCTAGCCCACCAAGCTTCCAAGCATAACTCTAAGAACAAGATGGAAATAGGAAGGGGTTTCAACAATAAGATGTAGATAGCATAATTTTGGACCAAAAACTCATGGTTATGAGGGTTAGGTGTGTGAGTCGGTGGTGAGAAGGAAGAGGAAGATAGCATGTAAGGAAAACAAGAAAGAAAATGGTCATTCAATTATAGAGATTGTGGGGCGTACGTGTGTGGCAAGTATGGGGACACTTGTCTAAACACTTGTCAAGTAAAGAGGCATGTTACATGTCTTCTACTCCAACCACCAAATGTCACGTAATATTTGGTCCATTTTTCACATAGTTTCCTAAGCCATTTGTCACCCAATTATACCACTATTTGTCAGTCATTTATCCAAGCCATTTTTCATTCTATTGCTAATGCCAAGTGTCATTATTTCATAAGGCTATTTAACCTAAATTTTCCATGTCAACTTGTCTTGCCACTTGGCATTTTTCCTAGTCTAAATGTACATTTTAATTCATCAAATTTTCAATTGTAACAATAAATTCCAAATTTACTACTTATAATCATTCAAACCAAAATTCAAGGCATAAACAATATATAATTCGCATCATGAACATTTTAAACCTTTATAACTCAGAATTTGTCAATTGAGTGCATATACTATCTTTACTAATGTGTACTAATTCATAATTCATGTGTGTATGCTAATGATATGCATGTGAATGAAATGCATTTCATGGACTCTGAATGATATGTCTCATATGTAAAATTTTAAAGCTCTAACCCTTAGTATGGAAAAATCAGTTATTACATATGAATTAGATTAATAATAAATTTTCATTGTAATCAAAATTTTGGTCGTAAATCTTTACATGAATGATCTATCAAGCCTTATCTATATTTTTAATATATAAATCATAGAACTTTATATACAAAATAACACAATCAATTTCAAAAGCGAGATAGGAATAATGTTATTAGAATAGATCAATGCACAAACATGTTATTAGGCCCCAATAACCCTTTTTAACTAGAAGGAAGAGAATCAAACACTTATAATTCTTCAAAGCACACACTCAATGAGAAAAATATGTTCTTCAAAATGTCCCTCCTATATATCCCTTTTAACTAGCCTCATAATTGCCTTTTTTACTTTATAATTAGGTATCATAGAGTGGATATGGTTAGCCACATGGTCGTATAAGTGAATGTGTCCCTTAACCTTACTTTAATTCTTCGTAAAGTGAAGACACACGTTTTTGAAGAGTTATATGGGAAGTATACATTATTTTGTAAGTAACTTATATGGGTGTGTATGTTTCCACATAGATGAAATAACATCTTTAAGGTCGTACATGTTTGCAATGACTTCTATGGTCCCTCACATAATCTTATAAGTCAATTATAAGGGTGTGTACTTCTTTACACAGGAATGTTCCTCTAAAATAACTCAAAATCTTCCATTATCTATCCCAATTTCACTGTAACGCATCCCATTTTGATCCACAAAGGTAAACAAGATTGAATAATACTAAAACTATCCAAACTATGAATTTAGCTCATTTGGTTCTTTTTCCTCCAAATTGCACCTAAACCAAAATAAGTATCTTAAACGCAAAATAAACATTAATCAATAAGCATTGGAAAAAATAAATAATCAATTAAGCACTTAGCACTCATCATATTCTAATTATTTCAAGCATATTAATTAGTAGCCTATCTTTAGGTGATAAGATCCACATGTTGAAAGTTTCACCTATATTATGGTTAATTACCGGACATTTGGATTTAAAGGATTAGTAAAATCTTGCTCACCTCTTTTTAAGATATTCAAGCAAGGCTGAAACACATTGAAGCTTTATTTTTCCAAGTCTCTTTAGTTGCTTGTTGAAATCTTTGATATAGGTGGACTATGAATAATCCTAAAATTGCTTTATGAGGTCCTTTTCTTTCCAATTCCCATGCCAATTATGATATATATGTTTGGCATGTGTTAAGTGAGTTGTATTTGACAAAGTCTCCTCTTTAATTTTGAATTAGCATAAGGAAGATTTCCTTAATCTTACTCGATTAGCTAAGAAAGGCCTTTTCTAATCTAACCAAATCATAGAGCAAGTTAGTGGAAACTAGTATTTCCACAATTATAAGGTGGATGGAATCATAACTCCTCTTATAGAAATTCTTTAAGCTAATGCAAAAGCCTTGTCATCATCTTTAGTGGGATACTTTTTGGACAAAAGGCCCTCCTTTTCCTAGGTACTATTTGGATAAAAGTATGTTGAAACAATTCCTCTGTGACTTAATTCTTACTTCTTGCTTGAATATTAGACAATGGATGGATTGATTTTTTTAGATAATTAATAAACAATTCAACTCATATTTGTATTAAAACATGACAATACATTGAATGAATATCATAAAGAAATGTTAATCAATTAAATTTTAATATCTGTGTAATCTTAGTGACTTCACACACAAAATATATGTATCACGAGAAAGTGGCTTTTTCATTGGCTAAGCCATCATATTTGTGTAGATATTTATCTACTTCTCTATGTGCAACTATATCTTTCACATAATTGTATTTAGTATCTAAGTGTTCAATTTTAAAATGAAATTTGAGGTCTTTTGTATAAGCTATTGCTGCTTCACTATTATAGTTGATTGTTACTAGATCAGTCTTACTTTAAATGCCCCTAAACAAACCAAGAAATGTGTAAGCCACACAGCTTCTTGTACTACTACTAACAATACAATAAATTCAGGTTCCATTGTAGATAAAGCAATATATGATGCTTCTGACTTCTTTTATGATATGTCACTATTGTTAATTAAGAAAATAAATATAGAGGTAGATTTTCTCTCATTTAGATATCCTCCCCAATCTGCATTTATATTCCTTTATATACATAGGTCTTTTCATTGATAACACATTGCATAATCAACAATACCTTTTAGATGCCTCAATATTATCTTTATTGCTTTCTAATATGTTTGCCTATATTTGATTGTTATCTTCTCACCATCTCAATAACGTAACCAATATCTGGCGTTGGACATCATGGCATACATGAGACTTCTAATTACACTAACATAGGAAAATTTAATCATTTGTTCCCTTTCTTATGGCATAAATGGGTAAAAATTCTTGCTAAAACCTTCACCTTTAGTAATCAGATTATCTATTAGTTTACAATTTTGAAAAAGAAATTGTTCTAAAACTTTTTAAATATAAGTCTCTTGAGAAAGTGACAATAATCTATCTGAACAATCTCTTGAAATCTTAACTCTAAGAATGGATGTAGTTTTACCCACATCTTTCATCTCAAATTCAAAACTCAACCATTCTTTAATTTGCTTGACAAACTCACAGTCATTACAAGTAATCAAAATGTCCTCTATATATGAAGATAAAATCATAAATTTACCTTTGGATCCCTTAAGATATATATAGTGGTCTTCATCAAACATATTAAAATCACATGACATTATTACATTATGAAAAATTATACATCTCTGTCTTTATGACTGTTTTAGATCATAAATTGATTTCAATAACCAACACACTTCATGTTCTTGGACTACCGTATAAAACCTATTAATTGCTCCACATTCTTCTAATTATCCAATTAAAATAGTAGTCTTTATATCCATTTGATGTAATTTAAGATCCAAACTAGCTATTATAGCTAAGACTAAACAAATTGAAGCAAACCTTATACAAGGTTAAAGGTTTCATCATAATCTATTTCTTTCTATTATGTACATCCTTTTACTAAAAGGCATGCTTTATATCTTTCGATACTACCATAAACGTTTCATTTTATTTTGAGAAGCCATTTGGTCCCAATAGTTTTTCACCCATTAGGGAGATCAATCACGTCCCACACTTGATTTAATATTAAATAATTCATTTCTTCTTTCATTGCTTTCCTCTATTCTTCTTGAGCAGGACCATTAAGAGCCTCATATACATTCCTTGGATCATTGTCTTCTTATAGGATAATCATATGAATTTTCCCTTCTATTTTAAAAGCTACATTGAGAATCGTACCAAGAATACTTTAGTGTAAATATGGTTCATGAGAAAATAATTCATCAACGTCTTCATTTCTCCCACTCACATCAGATACAATAGGTAAACTTTCAGTGGATTGCAATCTTAACTATCTTTGATTTAATTCTTTTAAGTTTTATATTACTCTCATTTAGATAAAGTCCCTCTTCATAATTCTCATTAATGGAATCATTCTAATATATAAATATATCTTTTTATATTTCACCTTGCTTTAGAAAAGCATTCTTTAAGAATGTGACATTGCGTGCTTCAAATTTGGTTACTTCTTCATTACCTTGTTCACATATGAACTCATATTTTTTTGAGTATTTAAAATAACTATTAAAAAAACTTGTCTTTCCTCTTAGCATAGTTTCCCATGCTTATGAGAGAGATAATGAACATACATAGCATATCCCTGTGATCTTAGATGTTCCATATTGAGTTTTCTTGCTATCTATAACTCATACAGAGTGTTTGTAATTGATTTTGTGGATACTCATTTAAGTACATAATTGATTGTAAGAAATTCATCACCTAAATAGGTAATAGGTAGATTTGTTAGTTCCATTATAAGGCTAACCATCTTTAATAGCATTCTTTTTTTTTTTCTATGCCATTTTATTAGGTGGTTTATGAAATAGTTAATTGTCTTTCTATTCCTTTTTTATCACACAAAATCTTGAACTTATAAAACATGTATATTGTCCTTGATCAATTATTAATGCTTTCATTTTCTTGTCTAATTGATTTTTTACTAAATTCATATATTTTATTAAACTAACAAATGCTTCCAATTTGTGATAAATCAAAGAGACGTGACCATATTGAGTATAGTCATCTTTAAAAGTGATGAAAAACATAGCCCCATATTGTGCCCTTACATTCATTGAAGTACAAATGTCTGAATGAATCAATTGTAATGGATTGGAAGTTCGTGTTCCACATTTTACCTATTAGACAATGTTCAAAAATAGGTACATCCACTTAATGTAAATTACTTGAAAGGTGTTCTTTACCTAATCAACTTATTCAATTTTGACAAATGTGACATAATCTAAAATGCTAAAAAAATTGCATCATTATTGGATTTACTAGATGATGTAAACAAATACTAACTTATATTATTAATTGAATAAAAAAATCTAAAACAATAAAAACCATCTAACATAAAACCATGTCTAAGATATAAATTCATACCACTACTATGGAAATTTACATTAAAACTAAGACTTATTAAAACCAACAAAAATATCAGATTTTATAAAAACCTTTAAAGCTTACAATACTTTATGTAGGACCAATGATCGACCACTATGCATCTCTAATTTATAGGCTCCAATTCCTTGTAAAACAACCCTTAAATTGTTTCCTACATAAATTTATCATGTTCTATATAGGATTTTTAACATTTCATAAAGGAATCTTTGTCCTTTTTCTAGATGGTTGGTTGCTCTTGAATCTATAATCCACAAATTATTTGATTTAGTTATTAAAATAGAACATGAGATATTCATAGAACAAATGTCTATATAATAAGATTGTACCTTTTTGGGCTTGTTGCGATCATGAACAAAGTTATCCTTATTGCCATAATTAAAGCACTTAACAATTTTTTTATGTTTTGTTTCTTAAAAGAAGTTTTCCTTTTCCATCCTAGTTTTATTTTGCCTTCTTTGATGCCTAAATATTGTAGGCATTTTTTTAACCCTTTTTCTATTATGATCCACTATGGTGCATATGCTTCTGGTTCACAGCTCTATATAAGTTAGAACTAACTGCATATACCTTTAAGGACATCTTTGAGGCTTCAAAAGATTCTTCTTCCAGTATTAGATACCTTACAACATCTTCAATTGTCTTAATACTCTTATTATGAGTTAGATGCATCTACATATGCTCTCAACTGTGAGGTAATGACTGGATCACAACTTGTACTTATTGCTCATCTAATAATTCATGACCAACGTTAAGAAACTCACTTATCATATTTAACATATAACTCAAATTCTTTTGCATTGTGTAATCCAGCCATTTCTTATATGCGTTAAACTTAATAGCGAGTGACCTTGCTTCGGTGAATAAGGTGCCTCTAAAATGTGCAGCTAAAGTTGACCACATGCCCTTAGTAGTGTCATAGTTTCAGAATTCTTGTATAATATCATTATCTGCTTGGTAATGTAATGTGAGCCAATAACTTATTTTTCTTGTAAGTTTCATAAGCATCATAGTCCCTTTTATATTGAGTTGTTTGTCCTTTCTCAGGAACATCTATGGTTATTTTTAATGCTTCAAGAGCCTCTTACTCTTCTAGTAAATATTGGATTTTCTTGTTTCAAATCTCATAATTGTTGCCATTTAATTTCTCACCTTCGTTGAGTTCAACAACAATATTCTTTGATACAATAGCTATAGTGGAAATGAATTGAAAAACAATTTATGGTGGGTCATTACAACAACTTTGTTCAATACATAATAACAAAATCTATTATGTAATAGGGTCAATGAATTCACGTGATAAAGTTATAAAAAATTGATATGCTATTATTATAATTATTTTAGAGTGGAAGATTGGTCAAATATAGTCCAAATCAATTATTTTTGTGGAACTTCTCTCATAAAGTTTATCACCCACCATTTATATGATTTCATCCCAAGCCATTCTAAGTTCCAAAGCATACTTAATAGTTCCTAATAGCTCTTACATTAAGTGACTAACTATAAAAACATGATGTATTATATTGTTTCTAAGAAGATATGGCATTTGGAGTAATTGCGCTAATATAATAATGAGTCATCTCATTTGTGTTGCAATTGATATAAATTTGGTTGTCCTTTGCATGATTGACATTTTCTTGAAAAACACATTTTAAGGAATTAGAAGTTGATTATATTACCAGAAATCATCAAATGAATAAATGAACTTATGTTCAAAATGAAACTATGATCAATATAATTTTCTTAAAATCACAATTTCAATCCAATATGAACAAATCATATTTAAATCATAGTTATTTCATTTTAATTAGAAGCATATTTCTAACTATTATGAACTAATGTATTTAAATTTTAAATTAGAAACTTATTTTAAACTCTCATTACAATAATAATGTCAATTTATTTAATTTTATTTTTAATTAGAAATTTATTTCAAATTATTAGATATAATGTTTAATTAGAAACTTATTTTTAATCATTATTCAACTTATGAACTTACAAATTTAAATTTAATTATAAACTTATTTCTAAGATAGCCTAAACATAGTATGTTTGGTCTATTTATGTTTTGTTTTTAGGTCCATAGACATATGTAAGAGCATTTTTTTTTTTACATTAAGCTAAAGATTGTCCCATTTGGACCATATTTACTAGCCTTTAAGTGAACCTTATGAACCCATTTAAATTGGTCTAAAGAAAGCCCAATCTATAGTCTAAATTTGAAAAGAAAACTAAATGTATAACAATCTCTCCCATTGCCTCCTTCGATCTTAGCAACCAAAAAAAAAAAACAAATGCTACCAGAGGAAGTAGTAGCAACAAATAGAGTAAGGAAGCTTCCTTTCTAGGCATTAATGGTGGAGGGAGTAGGGAAGCTTCCTTCCCAGGTAGTGACGACCGAGGGAACCATCCTTACAATTTCTTATCCTTCAAAATACTATAAGTGCACAAGTTGTGAGTGTAGTATATGAGGTGTCGATCCCTTAAGGAGATGGTAAACTAATTGAATTCTAAGTTATCTAAGGCCTAAAGGATAACTAAAATGAAAAGGAAAACTAAAAAAAGTAGTAAAGAATTGAATTGGATTGATTGAAATGAAATTGTAAAATCAAACAAAGAAATGAAAATTGAGCACAACCGATGAACTAACAAAAATCACACAAGGAAGATTAGCCAATTATAAGAGGGGTGATTTTATCCTCAAATGCTAACATGATTACTTTTGAGTTAATACGGTAGTCCTAGACTTTTAAAGGATATATTACTTTCTCTCGAGTTATAATTATTAAACCCTAAAGCATAACCCTAATTGAGTTATGGAATTTGCAATCTCTCAATTAACAAAAAACCTACGCATCCAATTAGAACTTAAGCTCTTCAATAAACTATCAAGTCCACACATGAGATCTCTCTTTGTATAAATTACCAATATGATTATTTGTTTGATCTATTAGATTTTTTAACTATCATTAACCAAAATAATCATTTTGCTATCAGTTCACTCTCTTGATTTGTAACCAAAGCATGCAAATACAACAAATAATCACAATACCCAATGTATTAACATCAAAAGAAATCACATTATCATTGATTGAAGAATAAAACCTTAAAAATTTTAAAACATCATCATCAAACCCAAATTCATCGCTATCAAATCCATCTCATACATTCAAAGAAGGAGCAGCAAAGATGAAATGAAATGTCACTTGGAAGGTTTGGAAGACAGCAGCAACAACAACCCTTCTTCTTCCATCTTCCTTTCTCCTCTTCTTCTTCTTCCTTAGATCTTTCCCAATGTAGTAAATGGAGGCACACAAAAATTACGTTATCCACTTTTCTTTCTTTTAGTATCTTCTATTTAGGGTAAAACTTAGGTTTTACCTAAGCCCCAAAAGTTCGAAATGTCCTCAAAAAGTTGAGTTTTAGAAACTGGTCTGCGTATACTATCATGCAGCCCATGATCATAGCTTGTTAAAATGCTCTCTGTCACGATCATGGTAGACCAGGCCACAATCCTGGCAACTCCACAAAGATTCTATCATGATCGTAACCCTCCAGGGTCTTCTTTCGAGCTTCCTCCAAATCTCCTTCGTTCTTCAATATCTTCTCTCAAACACTAACAAATACATCAAGGAATCTCAAATACAAAATCAAATCTCAATAGCATGCTGTAGCACATATAACACTCAAAAAACAAATATGTAACCAACTAACACAATGCTAAACATAAACATACATGAATCAATTAATTAACCATTAAGAACGTACTAAAATACCTATTAAAACATATATAGCCTACAACTATTAGTACCATCAGAGGACGGAGTATTTGTGAATCGTTCTTTCCTTTCCTAAGAGATGGCAACGACAGTTTGGTCTAGTTGAAGCAACAACATGTCATCAAAGGAAGCAGCGACAACAAGGATGATGTCATTAATTGATACTCACTATTGCTTAATTATCGATGCTTAGCTGCTTCACTTGTACCAACAATACATCTTGGGTTATTGAACATTATGAGTTTTTCAAAATCACAATGATTCTATAATGCTTTTAACTTTCATTTTACTACTTTTGTTCTGATTTTTCCCATTTCAATAAGTTTTATGTGGATTTTAATTGTATAAAATCACACAAAAATTATTGCAAATGGTTGTAAATTTATGGATATATGCTAAATAGTGACATTTCTAAAATTTCGTTTGTACAGTGTCTGTTTTTATATAGGGATCAAATTTATTTTAAAGCATCCCTTAAATAAAGAACAACATTTTGCTCATGCATAACGAAAAATGTTTTTTTTATCTATAACATGTTCTATCAAACTGTTCAACAAGATAAGGATATTCACAATAACATAATATGTCATACAAGAAAGACATGTGATAAAACATCGAAGATCAAAATGATAATGTATATCCATAATTCACATAATTCATACATAGAATATACTAATAATGATAATACTCTAAATTCTACAAAAGATCAATTCTGAATCCAACTAAAATACAATTTCAATTTTATTAAGATAAAATTTATCATTAAGATACATATAAAACAAGCTCTAATACCAACATAGCAAATATTATCTAATATATAGATAAACTATAGGATCTTTCAAACATATTCATCATTAATTTAAATGAAATCACTTACAGGGATTTGATTATAAACTACTAGTTAAAGGAATCTTAAAAAATTGTTTCTCGTAGAATAAATGATTTAATAATGTTTAGTGTTTTCTGAAGACCATCATCAAATCTTTTAAATAAAAATTATCTTATATTTATAGATAATGTCAATTTGTTAACTAATTATTAACAGTGAACAATCAAAAGAGCTTATCCAAAACTCATTTGGTAAGTCTATTCGTTATCAGCATTGAAGAGGGTATAGTTATAAAAATAAATCTAAATTAAAATTTTTAATTTAACGAAATTTTCTCTAATAATATACGTCTTAAGTCCCAACATATTCAATTTATAAAATAGAATTTCAAAATTACTTCTTCAAATGCTCTAATGATCTATTAAGTACCATTTATATTTTATACTAATATTACCTTTATATCATTATTTTATTTTGTTAAAAATTTTATTTATATATTTTTAGTTTAAGTTTACTTGGTCTTTTCTAAGTTTCCAGAAAATATTATGCTAATGGCTGTTTTATTTCTTACACCTCTTGTTATTATAAATAATGATTAGCTTATTTTTTTCAATTATTTTTTGTAGAATAGTTTTTGAAGTATATTCCAAACTTTTCCTAATAGTTTAAACTATGAGTTCAATTATTTATAAATATATTTTAGAGTCTTACTATCCAAAAATTTCTAAATTTAACTTTCATTAACCTCATTTCTAATAAAAATTTTTATTTTTATAATTACCTTAATAATTAAAATCTTATATCTAAAAACTCTACAACTTAATTTTAACCCATTTCTGATAAATTTACAATTTATTATACGTAAAGTGTGCAGAGCATATTAATAGTCTCTTGGCAACTTCTTAATAATTTTGTTGATTTAAGGCTAATGTCAAGTTTCTATTAAGATAATTGTAAAGCACTATAATATAATGGTTTTTTAATGTTATGATTTTCAAAGTAAAATTATAGTGCATTCACTTAAAAGATTACATTAAAAGAATTTTGTATGCAGAATTTAAAAGAAAATTAGAGTTAAAACTCACTTAAAGAAATGTTCGAAAAACTTTAAATAATAATGTGTTTAAGTAAATATAAGAGAAATGAAGTAATCAAGTAGATTTAAACATAATAAAGGCACTAAACAAGTCAAGAAAATCAATAAGTAGAATGACTGTAAGTAAATCAATTTTAAACATATTGTCATTGTTAAAATATATTTCAAAAAAGTAAAGTACATGAATTTAGTGGACTTGTAGTGTAGTTAAGCACTAATCATGTGGGCAATAATCATGAAGAATGACTAGAAGTGCACTAGTTATATGCAAAATGTGCACGAGCACCTAAACGAATGAGTAGTTGAGAGATTCAAAGCAAATCAATCATATGTAAAACGTGTAACGATTGCTTGAGCTAATGAGAGATTCTTTATTTACCTTTGAAAAATAAGTAATGAAATAATTATTATACTCAATCTCTTTAACTTGGCATCAACTTGTAGACTTTATCCTTGACTTAAACAAAATCCTCGCTAAGTGTGATAACACATACGAAAAAACCTACTCAAAATATAGGATGGAACATTTAGAAATCAAGTGCCGATTTATTAAGGATTATGCCCAAATGGTGATACTAAACTTAAGTTCGTTGAGAACTTAAATCAACTAGACAACATTTTCACTAAACCATTATGTAAAGAGATATTTTTAAGTCCAAATGTAAAGTGTTTCATTGATAGGATCTACGAGCTTATAAAGATTCATATACAATAAGATCCTTACATAAAGGATTGGAGAGAAAGAAAATGACAATGATAAAGGTACATTTTTCCCTTTAATGATTAGATGGAATTTGAAATTAAACCTTATTGTTTAACAATGTATAAAAATATCGATTTTGAGTTGAATTTGGCCATCGAACTTCAACATAAAAGAAAAAAAAAAAAGCAGCCCAGATCCTACTCCACCAAATAAATAAAAGCATCTAAATAAAATCAGATCCAAAGAGTATAAACAATTAAACAAATTAAAAAAAAATGAAAAGAGGATGTACCTTTGCATGTCCTTTTGGGCCAACAGGCATTTAATGAAACACTTTTTATAAAAGACATGACCTTTGTGGCAAGACATGAATCAATGAAAGGCTTCAAGTAAAAGCAAAAAGCATTGAAGGGTTTAATGGGGTCCTCACTAAGCCTCTCCCTCTAGGTTCCACATCTTAGCTTTTGCTTCTCATCATTTGTGAAAAAACCAAATAATTATTATTCATTAAGTGTCTCTTAGGCATATTATTCTTTTTTATTCTTATAGAGACTCTTTATATTGGGTTAAAAAATAAAAAAATCTTATAATTTCTAACAATTGGATTAGGGATTTTATTTTTAGGGGTCCATGTTAGTTACATATATGGTTAATATAAGATCCTTAACAAAAAAAATTTAGTTAAGTTAGCAAAACTAACAGAACCTTGGCAGTTACATCAATATGAGGGGCATTTTAAAATGCTTTTCAAAACATGAAGGTCTTCTTTTCATGTTTTTAAATGCTAAGGTAAATTTTGAAGTAAATGTTAGGTGGAAAAACATACCTTCAACTAGTGTGTTTACTAACATTAGCTTATTACTTTTCACTTTCTGATGTTGGTAAAAAGGAAGGGGAGAAATTATGGTATTGACTTGACATGCATATCAAATATCAATTTTGAGTTGAATAATTTCATAACAATTATTATATATCTTCATTTATTAACACTTAGTAATCATTTTAGTAAGATATTTTCTATTAAAACCTTTTGGGTATAGATTCTATTAAAAATGTGATTGAAATAAAATTATATATATTAGATTAACTATAATTGTAATAAATATATGGTAATTTTGTGTAATATGGGCAACTGAAAATTGCACATTTGTGTTCATATATAAAAATTGAAAACTTATTGTACTTTATATTTTTAAAAAAATTTGAACTTTTTGTTCTATTGAAATTTATCAAAACTAAATTATACGAGTGTGATTTCAATTTTAAGAATCCCAAAAGCAATCTTGTGGATGAGTTACCCATCTTAATAAAACAAAATTTGCTATTAATATAAATTTCAATTTTTTAAACGGGAAGCATCAAATTAGAGGAATCATATTTTTAACATGAGAACCAAATGCACCATTAATTTCTAACCTTAACTACGGATGGTGCCAATAAAAATTATTTTCATATATTCCAATTAACTTATTATACCTCGAGATCGACTTTACTTGTTGGGCTTATAATATGTTATCACTAGATATTGAAATCTAAGTCCTTAAATTTACTACCAAGATAAGGCTAACAAAAAATACATGTTATAAATGATAATAAAAAAAATACACATAGCAAAGTAGTTCTGAAACATATTTCTCATATATCTAATACACGATAATCCTATAATTCTATTTTTATGTTAAATACAACAATTCAAATGTATGAAATTTATTAAAAAGTAAAAGTGTTACAAAAATCAAAAAACATCGATTCTCTAAGTTTTGACAATATGTTTTCTTCGACAGAAAACTAACATATCTCTACTTTTTATATTGAATAATAATAATAATAATACTAATAATAATAATAATAAATAAATAAATAAAAGTATAATAATAATAATAATAATAAATTAATATAATTAATTTGGTATAATAAATTAATAATATTTAAAATAGTAAATAGAAAATTTATAAAG
>JANSVA010000007.1:13378154-13443332 GCA_025504915.1 Erythroxylum reticulatum | reverse complement strand
ACAAGGTTATGCTATTTAATGTAGCAGAGACTTTATCCTTCTTCACTTCTCGTCCTCGTGTCTTTAGCATGGAGTCTATCTTCTTACAAAGCCTAGTCTTCACTTTATCTTTACATCATTTCATGTTATTTAATATAACACTTTATCCAAGTCATTTCTTCACATCATTGCAGAGGCTTTATCAAAGGTAAAGCCTAATCTTCACCTGATTTATTGTCTTCGTTTTAAGTTATAAGAACAACTTAAATTATGGCTTCAAAGCCTTTTCCACATTAAATGATGTGAAGATTAGGAAACTTAAACATTAAATTTGATATATATTAAAAATTAAAAACATGATAATAAAACCAAACATATTTTTATTTTCAGTTTTTTATTAGAAATCTCAACCAAACAAGTTTTTGTTTTCAGTTTTTATATTACAAATTTCAACCAAACAGGTTTTCATTTTTTTAGAAAAAAAAAACAAAAACAGGAAACAGAAACCAAAAACAACAACAGAAAAACAAAAGCGAAACTAAACGACCCCTAAATATACGAGATAGACTCAATTTTTCTCAATATTTCTATCTAATACCTCTTTGTAAAACTGCCATATAAAGACACACACCCCAAGTATTTAAATGCAGGAACTCTGTATGGATTTAAAGGAATTCACTAAGATTTTGTCAATTAATGGGAGCAACATAACTATACGGATTTTTTGAAATGGGTGGTGGAGGAGAGGTCAATTAAGAAAGAGGATCATGTGGTATACACAATATGTATAAGATCTTACATATATAAGACATAGAAAGAACATAATATAAGATGCATTTAAAAGGAGGAGAATAATATGGAAATGATATTTAAAGAAAAATTGCAGTGGATAATGGAACAATTATTAAGTAATAGAGCACCACACATATGCACTTTAGATATAATCAAAGCCCAGAGAAATAATAAAGAGATGTTTGAGAATTAAATAATAAAGTAGTAGGAGAAATACGATGAACCTTATAGCATTGTAATACTATAGAGAAAATTTGTGGGTAATCCACTTTATAAGATAGTTGTTTATTTTTGTACACTTTTGTTTATATAGCATGGGGGTTTTTCCAATTTCTTTTAATACAATTCATTCACCTTTTCAAAAAATAGAATCATACATCCTCTACATCCTTGATCTTAATGTTTGTGGCACCTCATATGAAAAATATGCAAATCCCAATAGTATAATACCAACAAAGGAAAAATTATAATAAATTAATTAGAAAGCTATACCTCTTTAACCTATATCCTACAATTGTGCTTATATAAGATTACAAATTATTCGAAGAGTACTCACTAAATAAATTATAATGCATTAACATACAAAACATGCACAACATCCATATATCAACAAAATGCTATATTTGCTTGATTTAGGCATTAGATATGGGTCTAGAATAATCGAGTGATTTTGGTACCAAATATTAAGGTTGAGAAAAGGGTCTAGGTCATGCCTAGTCAACCTAAATTTTAGTTGGGTCTAGATCACATAGTTTAGGTGTGATTGAGTTTCAATTTGCCTTGGATCATACCTTAGAGGGGTCGAGTTGTAGTTCTGGCCTAACTCATTTTCGTATCTATCAAATATAAATCATTACCAACCACCACATATCACAAATCTCAATATAACACAAATTCATTATACCCAAATATTGACAATTAATGAAAAGAATTTAAATTCAATAGGTTAAACTACCATGAAATGTCTCCAAGACACATACAAAGCATTTAATATGAGAAAAATAAAATATAATTAATTTATCAAGCAATTCCCACACAAAGCATGATTAAACATTCTTCGAACTAAATAATTAAACAAAAATCAAAAATTTTATTTTATCCTAAATTAGTATTGTTCATAAATCTACTCAAAATTAAGAAACAAATTATTTAAATAGATAATTAATACCTAATAAATCATTTAAATCCATATAAGTAATGAAATAGTTGATATAGAAAGCCCTAATTGGCATATACTACTAACTTTCATATTAAAGGTACCTTAAACTCTTTTTTAAAATAAAATTATCTATAAGGCACTCCCTAAAATGTGTTAAAGAAAAGAAAATTGACTAAAAATATTGTAATTTCCCTAAATGTAACTTCTCCCATTTCCCTTCTCATTTCCTCTATATTTCTGAAGCCTCTTCTTTTGTAAATTTTTCAAATAATAGATAGAAACTCATTTTTAAAAAATATTTATTACGTGTTTGATTGATTGACTAACTAATATTGATTTTCAAAAGAAAAAATCATCACCAAAAATTAGTCACATTTCCATTATGACATGTCTTAGGTTTTCATTAAAACTTTTCCCTAATATATTGTCCTACACACTTAAGATTACTATAAGTGATGGTGAACATCCAAAAATAGGTCAAAAATATTACTTGAATTTAAGAAGCAATTAGTGAGGCATAAATGCTCAAATAACTAAAAAGAAGGTGCCACATCTTACCCACTTAAAATAAGTTTTATTAGTCAAACTTAACTAACTTAGAAGGTCAAAGGATTGAAGTTATTTTCTTCTCTTCTTCTCCTCCTTCATTTTCTAAATAATTTGCCCACACCACCTTGACATAGGGAATAACTTTATAAAACTCAAGTTATCTTACAACTACAATACATTAAATTTTAAGAAACATATTGTACATAAACCTTTTAAATACTGATAAATGCCATAGACATTGGTTGAATTTGTTAATAGTGCTAAATAATAAGTTATAATACCCACCATCTCTAAGATTTTAAAAGGACCTACAAACTTAGGAAACTTATAAAAAATGTGATCTCCCACTTGAAAATCCAAAGTTAATCTCCTTCGATCAATATAACTCTTTTGTCTACTTTATGATGTAACCAATCTTTTTTAATCAACTTGACCTTCTTCATTTTCTCATAAACTAATACAAGTCCTAATAACAACCTCTTACCTACATCATCCAAGAAAATTGGGAACCTACACTCTAGCATCTATTATGTCTTATATTCAACTCCTTTGTATGAAAACATATTTTAGACTTTTATGGTTTATACAACTTATATATATCATTATACAAATAACACTTAAATATTCAAAGAAAAATCGTAACTAGAATATCTAAATCATATGAGAGACAATTACCTTCACATTTCTTTTATCATCTAGAAGCACAATCTACCATAGTTCTATATTTCATCAAAATACACTTCAATCGCTTCTTTGAGGCATCATTAAAGATAGTGAAGCCATCATTTCCACTAATAATGGTAAGAACAAAGGCCATCATTAATCTCCTCTTTAACTTTTATAAGCTCTCTTTATACACTTTTTCCCATGGGAACTTCACTCCTTCTAAGTTAGTTAGGACAAAGGTCTAGCTTCTTAGAGAATCCCTTCATAATTATGTTAAAATAACTTGTTATACCTAAAAACTATGTAACGAATCATTATATTAGGTTGGTCCACTTTCTTACCACCTTGATTTGTCTATGATTCTATTGATATCCCCTCTTGATTTATAATACACACTATTGATATCCCCTCCAATGTCTCCTTCTTAATTTTCAATATTTGTGGTGCATCCTCTAACACTATTACAACATAATCAATTAGGTTAAAAGGACCTCACTTCACACTTCATTCCAAAATTTTACCCTTGGATGAATCTCTTCTTCTTAATATTCTCATCTTCTTTGAAAGAAGCCATTGCAAACTCAAAATTATGTCAAACTTCAACTCATACTCCTCTATATTTTGATTTTACTAATCCAAAAAGTAAAATTCTATCAGCATCCTTTACCTCACATTGATGTGAAATTACTTCCTATAAAAAGCAGATATGGATTTCTCTCAAGTCATTAGAGTTACAATCCATTACTCTCCAATCTCTTACCAATCATTTATTGCCCCTTTAATTAGATAGATGAAAAATGACACATTATTATCCTCTTAAGTCAATTGGCTATTAAAAGTGTTCTTAACCTCCTTTAATTTCCTATTAACATCTAGATGGTGTGTACAACTCCCATCAAAAGGGCTTACTAATCTACAAACTCAATTAACACACCACCATACCCCTATAATTGTCTTTCTAAAACTCTGATAATAACCTGGAAGTCCTCAAATATTAGTGGCTATTGCCCATCCTATTATTTCTCACTTTAGTCATTCTTTGCATAACCTTTTAAAAAATATGTAAACATGCTTAATAATTAAAAAAATTACAAAATAAATTATGTGAATAAAGTAATTCTGATCAGAAAGTAAAAGTAAAACAATAATATTTTATCATCCAAGGATCCTCTCTTATCCAAAACCTACGGCTTTATAGTAGTTAGTAATATCATATAGGTACAATTGTGGGTGTTTTTTATTCATATATAACAAAAGCCTAATTACTTTATTATGATTTTCCTAGTTAGTATATACTACTTGACTTTGCGTATCTTTTCATACGAGGATCTTGTAGCTATTAAACTCAATGATATAAAGAAGGTGCAAGGGGAAAATAAATCATGATGCGTATCATTACGTACATTTATCATTAGTCCCGACAAACTAGTGGAGACCAGTCTTAGTTTTGGCATCGGATATTGGTCCTAACCAACTAAATGGCATATATCCTATTCTGGAGTCAAATATTAGTCTTGACTAATTATATTATATCTGCCCCATTCTAAACAGTATATAGGTTTTGACCAACAACCAGACATCACACATCTTAATATATCTCAATTACACCATATGTAAAATTTCAATAATCAATAAAAATGTCAAATTGACTATTTAAAATATCAAAACGTGTTTTTAATAATATATATTTAAAAAGCATTAAATGCGAGAAAACAATGTTATAATTAATTTTATTAGATAATTCATGTATAACACATGATTAAAAATTCATATAACCTTATAAATAAATAAAAATAAAATTCCCTCTCTACCCTGCTTTAGGATTCTCCATAATTTATCTTAAATTAAAAATTAAAGCATATAAATGGTTAATCAACACCTAATAAAGTATTCAAATATATAAATAATGAATCATTAACTTAAAATCCCTAGTCAACAAATACTATCAACTTTAATATAAAAAGTATCTATAAACTCCTTTTTGGAGCAAAATAATCAAGTAGGCACACCCAAATGTGTTATAGCCAATAAAATACACTAAAAATATTACAATTTCCCCAAAAGTCACTTATCATATAACCTTTCTCCTTCCTTTTAATTTTCTAAGCCTATCCATTAGAAAATAATCTAAAATTAGAAGGAAAATCATTTTTAAATAATCATTCGATTGGGCATCCAATTAATTTATGGTAGTTCAATGTCAACTGATGTTGCATTGTTAATGTAAAACCACTCAATTTTTAATTAAAATTTTCACCTTATCTTACTACACGTAGATTACATCTAATGATAATCAACATTAAAAAAAAACACAAATATACACAAATTACTTAAATTTAAGATGTAACCACAAAAGCATTATTAAAATCACTAAAAAATTTGGGCCCCATATGATTAAGTTCCTTTAGTAATCATAATGACATAGAAATATAGTCTTTATTAGTAAGATAAATTTTTGTTTTATTTCATGTACAAATTAACACATGATATGAAAAAAGAAAGAGAGAGAAAACTTTAAAAGATATTTAGATCATTTATTATATATTATAAATGATGTATATCTTAAACATAATCACAAATGTTTTAAATAAGTTGCAGCTCATCCACCAGACTATCTGATTTATCGCTCATTTCCCTTTGATCCTACTTTCATTTTCTCCTCAATCAACTTCAGGTTCAACTTCCACTCTTCTCTAAGTTCTATGTGTTTCTATAACTTCTTTTTAGCACATTTTTCCTCATTTAGTAACGGTCCTCGTTTCCTAGTTTCCTACTCAAGGGAAAGTTAAGTTCTTACTATTTTTGGTATAGTTTCCAACTCTAAAACTCCTCCCACAGTTGAGTTTCTTCTCCCTTTTCTTTCCTCATCTAAAACATTCCCTTCCCTCTCTAAAATCCACTAACTTACCACAAGCATACCTCCCCTTAATCTTAGATCTTGTACTTAACCTCAACTTCCTACAAATATAGTAGAAAATAACTCTTTTGGCTATCAATTAAAAAGAGATAGAACCATTTGGCACTAAGTGGAAGGAGATTCATTCCCTTAACTAAAGTTTTGGTATATCACTCTATAACATTCAAAGGTAGGCATCTTTGTAGCTCTTTCCCTAGAAATTCTCAAAGTAGAACCCTTAAGTCGACTAACTCCTTAGTGCATTCTTTCTAAAAAAGGGTTAACCTAGCTTTCAATCTTTTAATAAGCTATAAAGAGATGGAAGAAAGTAGGACTAGAGAAATTTTTTATTAGTGAAGAGGGCTTATTCATTTTGAGGTTTTGTTCAGAATAAGGAATGAACAAGTTTTTATAACTTAGGCTATAACATATTGACAACAAGCTAAATTTTTTCCAAAAATGGAGACTTAGCTTAGACATGGAAGAAATAAACTGGGAACATCTTCTAATATGGATAAACTTTCATAAGATTCCCTTGGAATATATGTCAATAATGGGATTAATTTATTTGGCCAATTAAAAACCAGTATGAAGCTAGATTTTACAATAAAAGAATTTGGTTTTTAAAGTAAGGCTAGTCATTAATCCCCAACTATAATCATCCACTATAATGGTTAAATCATAGTAATATGTAATGCCTCCAAAGTTATAGTGGCTCAAATAGCGTTGTCAAAGCTACATATGACTCTTAAAGTGATACTTTTACCTAATCCTAAAGAAATCATTATCACTTTTATTTACACAACAAATCTAGTATTTCATAAGATTACCTTATGAAACACTTTACTTCAAGAGGAAGTTGAAAAGGTTTAACCATAGATACTTTTAGGGGACTTTAACACTACCTTATTTACCTCAAAATCTTAATGGGAGAAGAACAAAACAAAAAGCCAAAGTGAATCATTATGGATTAGGTGGATCCACACTTATTTCTTGATAAGAAAAACAATATATTACACTAAGGCCCTCACATTCTTACTTTATTCTTTAGCTACAAAAGATGAGAACTTTGAAAAAGTAAATGTAGGATAAGAAGTGGAGAAAGGTCATCAATTTTCTATGATAATTGGAGCAATATTGTCTTTTTAATAGAGTCCTCATTACTAAACCATCTACAAGATATTATAAGGAATGTAAAGGTGAATAAATGGGTAAAAAACAATCAATGGAGCAATGTCCCTTCAGGTTTAATACAAGCGCTACCAAGTTATTATCCTTACGTTGTGAGAAAGGACACCTATATCTGGATAGGAACCCAAATGGGGAGTTCAACAAAAAATCGTGCAAGTAGATACAAAGGCCTATAAGAGTTATTATATGATGAAGTAAAGTAATATGGAAAAGTTTCCTTATTCCTAAGGTCTCCTTCACAGTCTCTTTAGTATTCTTGCAAATATTGCCAAATATAGAGAGGTTAAGTTACAACAATTTCCCAAGACATTGTGTATTGTGTAAGCAATATTAGGAGACTAATGTGTACTTATTTTTTAAATATATTTTTCCTTAAATAAATGAGAAAAAATGTTGGCCCCCGAATTTTTGTCTTGTTGAATTAAGCATGATTTAAATAATTTTCAAGGTTTTGATAGATTAAAATTTGGTAGTTAGTTATTATGTGAATGTTATGGGATTTTATTATATGGTTAGCTGAATTAAAGTAGTAAGAGTATATATGTATAAGGTCATTTTTGGAAGATCACTTAAGTTAGAAAGTCTTAAGGCATTGAAGGAAGGGCAAATTGGACATTTCTCAATCATTGAGGGCATAATTGAAATAAGAAGTGTTGTCTTGATTTTCAGGAAGAAGCAAAACGTGAATTGAGGGAGAGAAGAGAGAGAAACGAAAATAGAATAGAGGAGAAGAGAGTTTCAGTGGAGAAGAGAGAAAAGAAGAGGAAATAAGCTAGGTTTCAATTTTTTTTAGCCTTCAAGAGAGATTTTGAGGTTGTTCAAGAGGAGAAAAAGGTAGAGAAAGTGAAGAGCTTTCATTAGAGCCAAGAAACTCTTCATTTGGTGAAGATTCAAGGTAAGGTTATGCATAATCTTTTTTATTTTTGAAAGTGTTTTGGTTCATAAAGCTTAAGAAATGTGTGAGTTTAAGCTTTCTAGGATCAATTTTATGAATATGTTTCTTTGGATTCTCAATTGATATTCTTGTTGAATGGAAATTTTGCTTTGATGAAGGAAATCAAGAGAGGTAAGAGAAGCAAGGGGAGAGACATTTTTTAGCAAAGTTTTAAGCAAGGAAATCAAGGTGGGTTTCATGTTTATAATTGAGTAATGAGCCATTAATGTTTTTCCAATTCAAGAAAATAAAATGGTTTCAATTACTCCATAAATGTTGCTTTTATTGCTTTAAATGATTTGCGAAATCGCTACATGTTTTGGTGTATGAATTTTGATGATGAACTGTGATATGGAAATGATTTTTGACAAGACTTTATGTTTATGAAATTAAGTTTCAGATGTGAAATGCATGATTATGAGGGTTTGTGGTGATCCCATAAGTTAAGTCAAGTGCACTTTGACAAAAGGCTTCTCCCGCCTGCTCACTAGTGGCATGGAACTCTTTCATAGACTCGCCTAAGTTCACGGCTACACAGGACCATTATGTAGAAACGTGTAGTATGTTCTATTTTTGGATTCACCCAAGCTATTCTGATATGCTTATGTGCTCATGATATGTTGACAAAATTGATGCATACATGATTTGTTTTATTATGAATTTAGTTGAAAATTTAAAAACCATATGTTTTATGATTCAATGAGAATTTACTATGACAACGAACATTTTAAATGGTTTTTCTTGTTATTCGTTATAAACTTGTTACCCACGAGCTTTCAAGCTCACCCCCTTTTTGTCCCATCTTCAGGTGAAGAAAATGAGATCGAATAACCAAGAGTCGAGGCATCATTCTATTTTTGCAATGTTTTTGTAAATTAAATTAGATTTTGTAAAAGTAAGACTTTAGACGCATTTCAAGAATTATTGGGTTTGGTATCTTTTGTAATTTGGATTTCGATACCGATGATGTAATATGGCTTGGAATACCATTAAAGCTTTATAAACTTCTATTTTGTTGTTAATGAAATATGAATTGTGTATGGATGATGTTGAGTTGGAATCGAGTAGATTTGAAGAAGTTATCAACTTGAGATGATGATTTTTGAACATGAATTGTTAATGTATTATATGTGTGTGTGTGTGTGTGTGTGTGTGTGTGTGTGTGTGTGTGTGTGATGTTATGGACAAGAAAATAGCAATTATGATCGATGAGATGTAGTTGAATGTGATGAGCTAAATGAGTGGAGATTTGAGAGTTTAATAAAGTCAATTTGGTAGTTGAATGGTTATTCTCATGACATTTTAAGTTTGTACAGTGCAAATCCTAAGTTTTCTATAGGGAAAAAATCATGTTTTGACTTCAAGGGAAAATTTGTATTAATCTAGCTAGGTTGAATTTGACAAAGTTTCTTCTTGAAAGTTGTAGCTTATCTTTCTAGCTTTTCATTGATATAAAGTATGAAATTTTTGGATATCGGAGTTGAAAGATATGATCATTAGAAGTTTGTGATGTTGCATAGGATGAACATTCGGGACAACTGTATTGATTTGAAAATTTAACCATTTCAAAGGCAAAATATCTTTTTGGAGTCTTCATGAAAGTTGTAGGTTTAGAAGTCCTCTTCGAAATAGTCTTTGAATAACCTTAATCTGATATTTATAGTGAAAGTTATGGCCTTTTTACCAATACAGGTCGAAAGAAGAAAAAAATAAGAAGGGGAAAAGTCTTGATTGCAACAAGTTACGATCGCGACTTTGTGGACTTGCGCGAAAGTCGCGACGACTTACGATCACGACCCACCGATTCCCCCCCGGAATCTTGAACATATTTCACTCTTTTGATCATAACTTTGTCATCCGACCTCTAAATGACTTGATTTTTGAACCAATGGCTTCCTAACACGTTTTTATATCTCTCTACTAAATATTTATAGATTTTAGTATTGATTTGAAAAAGATTGATCGAATCAAAGTAAGGGTATTAGTTAGAATAGCATGAATTAGACATTTTACTGAACATACTTTGGTATTTGGATGATATCTTAATCTATAGGTTTTTAATGAGATGATTCTTATTTATAAATAAACTAGAGACATAGAGCCACAAATCTTTTGAAGAAATAGAATTTTAATTCATTATTTAAGACTTTCAATTTCGGTATGGAAGTTGAGTATACTGTACTGTTTTAGTACAATAACAGTACAAAAATGTTTGAGGTATAACTTCCAGATTTCTGAACCAAATTGAATGATTTTGGTGTCATTAGAAACTTAAGACAAGGGGGAACAAAAGTTACAAAGAAATCAATTTGTAATTCCGTTTTGAAGTTTCCCAAGATCTGTTCTGAAATAGGAGAAATGAGTTTGTTTTTTATGTTTGACTGATGTGAGCATGCCACTCCTGTGGGATGATGGCTAATAAGGGTTCATTGAAATAACCCTATAGAGGAATATGCTCACGGTTTAAGACTACGAATGTTGGGCACCGAAAACAGGGTCCAACAAAAAATATAGGCTTCATATCAACTACAAAATTTCAATCTTATGTACTTAGAATTTATTAATTGGTTACAAGCAAGGGGAAGGATCACAAGAGGCAACACTCCAGTATACATCATATATTTGGGATTTTGTATGTAATGGGTTATAGAAGGAGAGGATCAAAATATGCTTCCAATCATTTCTAGGGGTTGGAAATAAAGGAGGAGGATATACACGAGAACATCATCTAATCTATCCTCTTACAATTAATAACAAAGGAAATCATAGAATATTACAATAAGGAAATCATAGTGACTTGGAAACTAAATTAAATAAGAGGAACAAACAAATAACTAAGTTTATAATGGGCATACATGTAGCTTACATCAATCAAGTTAACTCAAAAGTTACTAATGTAGTTCGCATTAGCGTGTGAAAGGAGAACACATATATGATAATGTTGGGTTCAACGAGGCCCAGGTTTAGAGAAAACAAAGAGACTCAGCTTCATCATAGTGAATAAGGGTGAACTCAAGCAATGTCCGTTGAAGCATCTCCCATAGGATTAACCTACATAAAGAGGAAGAAAGAAGTAAGCACAAAGAAAGACTGAAGAGGAAGGAGAAGATAGGAAAAACTATAACAAGAACATACAACATTTAGAATATTGAAGTAACTGAATTGGACTATAACTTGCAAAGAAACAAAATAAAAAATTTATTGTAGATAAGATGATGACAAGTAAACTAATACAAGAAACATGTAAAATGTAAGCGGAAAGGACATCTATTTATAACTTGATTGAGGAAGTAGGGATGTTATCAAGTTAAAGGCTAGCAAAATAATGGATCTATGTTTTGTATCTAATTAGCGGCCATTTAAGGCATTATGTATTCTACTCTAGACTGGCTAAGATGCTGATGTTTTTGGCATGTTTTATCACTCTTTGTATGGTTTACCTCTTTCGTATGGTATTGTTTTCAAATTAATGAATTATTTAATTTCCAAAAAATACTCTATACAAAAATTTATTTATGCTATTAAATTTATCTTTTATGATTTGTTTATATAGCTTCCTTGCTTATTCAATGAAATAATCTTATGAGAAATACTAATTATGCTTAAAATTTTGTAGTCTTCCTTAATTTAAAGATAAAATATTAAAATTTTGACACGTTAAATTATAAATTCTTTTAAGGACATTCAAAAAATTAATTGTGTTATGATAGTATGAATAGTTTGTTTTTAAAGGAAAATGGGATTAATAGATAAATAATGGAAAGAATATAGGAAAGACAAAAGGTTAAGCGGTATACCCTTTACACTCCTTACACCGAGGTATAAGGAGAAAATGACAACATATAAATCAATAAGAAAAAGAGCGAGCACACAAGTGTTCAGATTTTGAAAGACGTTAATGTATCAGTTGTGCATTGTTGATGGAGATTTTTGATGATCAGTAGTTCACAAACATGTCAGATTATATCTGATTGAATGGATTCTTTTGTTGAACATTGGTTTACAAATATTCTTTGATTACGTTTTCACCATAGTGTACACACACAAGTCCCTAAAACACGGATGAAGATACGAAGAAGATGTTGTGAACAAACTGTCCTAACTAATAAATTATGTATGATATCCAATATGGTGTAACTTGGGGCTTTCCATCGATATAGTCTCATAATCCTCTGCCATATGTGGATGTTGAATAAGCAAATGAAGAAGAGGTGAGCTTGAGTTTTAACATGGAGTTGACATATAGGACAATTTATGTTGATTTGCATGTAAGGGCGTCTATCTGAAGTATTTAGCTTGTTTTGGATGGCAAACTAAAGGTTGAAGGATAGTTGAGGATTGAGTGCTTTATTTCAGACAATCTTACGCCAGTCCACTTTGGGACATCTTCTTCATAAGAGCTCATTGGTGATTTTATTGCTAAGGGAGTGGATCGAATAACCTTTCTAATAGAGTATGACAATAGAATTTGGATAATTTCCTGGATTACTTGTGATATCGTCTTTAACCATATCTCTCAATGTGATCAAATGGTTGAGGAAATGAGAATAGGAGGAGCTTTTACGTAATTTTCAGATCCTTCTACCTTGAAGAAAATGAAAATGTATCCATCTTATCCAAAATGAGTGTTTATAAAGCAAAATCCACCATAGTCATTTGGAAATCAAGACCATATTTATGACTTTGATGGATGAGATGTTTAGGCCTTCTTCTTTCATAGGAAGGCATATATTATTCCATCTAACCTTTCCTGCACCTTAAGAGCCATCTGGATGGGACCACAAGAAATTATCGAGCAATCTTTCAATATTATTAACAATACTTTGAGAAAGAAAAATATGGGAACTCCAATATATATGCAAAGAATTTAGCATAAATTGAATGAGTTATAGTTTACTATAGTAGGATAGCTTTTTATTTACCCATAAAGTGATTCTTCTCTGAATACGTTCAATAAGGGGTAAGCTTTCCTGATAATTAAGACATTTAGTAGTCACTGGTAGTCCCAGATACATAATTGGAGGGCTGATGGAGTTCATACCAATAGCTTATGCAATAAAAGGTTAGAGATCTGAGGTAGCTTTGGAAAAAATAAATCGACTCTTACTAAGATTGATGTGCAACCTAGAATATGTTTTAAAAAGTTCAATGCCTTCATAAGAGTGTTGATAGAACTCATATTAGCTCTATAAAAAAGAAGGAGATTATCAGCAAACCCAAGGTTAAGTAAAACAATCTTCTTACAATTGGAGTGATATTTAAAGTTTAGGTTAAGCTGCACTTCCTGTTTAATGATGGAGGTAAGAATTCCATGCATAGAAAGAAGATATAAAGGGAAACAAGATCCCCCTATCAAATACCCCTACCTTAAAAAAATTTGTAGGGCTACTCTTTATAAGCATAGCTAAGGAAGTAAAGGTAATACATTACTTTAACCAATTGATGAAGATACTTGGAAAACTTAAGGATTGTAGCATGATCCATATGAATTCCCAGCTAATGTTGTAAAAGGCTTTACGAAAATCAATTTTCATTGTGCAGTTGGGAGCATAATTGGATCAAGGGTAGCCTTTGAGAAGTTCTTGGATAATAAGAATATTATTGCCAATATTGTGATCCTTCATGTATGCTTTTTAGTTCTCACTGATCAACGGAGATAAAAACCCTTTTCAATCTTGTAGCTAGTATCTTAGAAATGATCTTATATAGAAAATTAGTGCATACTACAAGTCGAAAGTCTCCAAATGTTGAAGGGCTAAGACCTTTAGGGATAAAGTAGAAAAAACTTCTATTGATTTCCTTAAGAAGTATCCTATTCATGAAGAATTCCCAAACTACCTGCATCACAAAATCAACTATGATATGCCATTAATTTTGAAAGAAGTGGCCATTAAATCCATCAGGCTCGAGTGTCTTCGAACCATTAATACCAAAGACTACTCTTTCAATTTCATTGTCTTCAACAAGATGAATTAGAAGGTCTCAATCAAAAGGAGAAACTTGATTCAAATTGAATGAACAAAGCATAGAGAGGGAGACAGTTGAATGGCTAGGTGAACCAAGAACATAAGTAAAGTAACTTGTAGCTTCCACTTAAATGTCTTAAGAATTTAAGAATAGTGAACCTCTTGTGGATTTGATAGCGTGCATTTTGTTGAAATTTCTACTTGTTAGGATAGATTCAAATAAAAAAAAAACTAGTACATTGACCACCAACTTTAAGCCAGTTTACTTTTTCTCTTTATTGAAGCAAAGAATAGTGGTTGCCCATGGGTTGTAAATTATTGATAATTGGAAGCTTTTCCTTATCCATAAGGTTTTGATTAATAAGGTTGAAGGTAAATGTTGATTGAATAGCTTCTAGATCTGATCTTCTCGAGTGGATAGTAAATATAGTGGAGCCTTGTACAGACTTGAAGAGTTTAAGCTCATGCTTGATACATTTCAACTTTTGGACACAGCAAAATTGTTTAAAACCAACACAATGGAATTCAACACCTTTCCTGCAAGCCTCAGGAAAGCCCAGATCATGCACAAGATAATTGTTAAATCTGAAGGGAAAATGAGGAAGAATTTTTTGAAACAAGCTATCGACTATAATGGTAAAATGATAAAAAAATAATGGTTCTTTGAAATTGGAAAAACTACTTAGAAATACATTCAACTAAGTGTCATACACCATTCCACAATCAGGTTTTTTCCTTATATGTCAAGATGAGGTCTATTTGTTTGACCAAGTAAAGGTATTACCAATCAATTTCAGATCAATTACGCCTATATCATGAGCACAATCTTTGAGATCATCTGAATGGTTCTTGAGATTACAATGGCCTTGAATTTTTGAAGAGAAGACGGTGGAATTAAAATCACTATAAATCAACCATGGTTTAGCAATATAGTTACTGAATGTTCTGAGATTGCTCCAAAGACTTCTTCTCTGAAATGAGTAGTTACTTGCATATATGAAGGAGATGTTTATATCAACATTCTCTTGTAAAAAAGTGAGATGGAGATGCATAGCTTGTTCGTTTGAATCCAACAATTCTACCTTGAGTTCATCCTTTCTATAACAAAGGATGATTTTACTAAAAGCATGATTTAATTTTGGTTTCAAGAAGAGCAATTAACAAAGGTTTTTCATGAAAAACAAAGTCCCTTAAAGGCAAAAGCTTAGAGGGGTTGTTTATTCCGCACACATTCCATGTTATGATTGACATTAAGAGGATGAACCTGTGGAGCTTTTACTTTTTCTCCTTTTCTATCATCTTCTCTCCACAGTTTGAAAGGTCTATCCCTTCATTACTTCTTTAGTGCTAAGATCCTCTGCTTGAGTATTGACAATAAGAGTGGGCGTAGGTGTTTCATATTTGTTGGGGGATGTTGGGATATCACTAGAAGTACTAGAAAGATCATCAAGTGTGTTGTTTAAAGCTTGTGGTGCTTCCCTAATGCCAAGCTCCTGGATATCACAGTTGTTTGGAAAATGTTCAGTGGTGCAATCTATTGTTGTGTTTTGGTTTCTGGCATTAGAAGATATTTATTGACTAACTATTAAGAGAACTATATTGTGAATGGAGGTCGATTCAAGGTGGATGTTTTGCTTGGTATTTTGCATCATATCAAGGATCACTTGCTCCACTAGAGCATCAGCAAATATGACGACCCTGGGAGTAACAGTCAGTTGTTGTTCAGGTTCTTCAATACCCATCAGCTCTTGATAATTACCAGTATTAAATTTCTTCCTCGTGGCTTTCCATACTTTCCCATGCAATTTGGAACGTGGTCTGCATTGATAGGAGACAGCAATGGTGTCCTCCCATAGGTTATTGTCTTCTCCCAACCTTATTATAAAAATCTCATTTGGTAGCTCCTTAGAGAGTTCAATGCTTACACAAATCCGGGGTAACCAAATCTTCTTTTCATAGCAGTGTGCTCGTCCATGCATAAAGTTTTACCAACATAACTAGCTAATGAGCTTAACTGGGTGGTCTAATAGTCCAAGGGAACGTTATGAAAATCCAGAGAGGGACATTTTGAATCCTGACAGTTTCAAACTGTAAGCTAGGTTACCAAACTTGTAAAAAGATGGGCTAGTTTTTAAAATTCCATAGACCATCTTCAAGGATTTTTGAACATCAGATACAGATTAAAAAAAGAAAAGTATGAGTTCATACTTAATGAGTAAGACATCAGATAAACCTTTTACTTTCCATGTTTTTGTGGCCTAGTGTTGTATCAGAGGGAAGGTTGGCCTATGATCAAAGCAAAACCCGACAAGTGTTCATTCCCAACTTTCAGCTCCTTATTGGAGAGTCAAAATGTCAAGACACACCACAAGCTTACCATCAAACTCTTGAGGTGGAGTAAAAGTGAGGGTCGAGGATGGTACCACTTGCTTCCATACTTTCAAGGGAGGTTGCTCAGAGGGTGAAGAATGATGGTTTTTGGGAAGGTTGTGTCAAAGGTAAAGATAGGGATGGTTGCAAAGAAGATTTCTTAGGAGGTAAGTACAAAGATGGTGTGGTGGGAAGGGGCAATGGTGGAAAATCATAGGGCCACAGGATAGGATTGGTAGACATATTGCTAAATAAGGGAGGGGATGTTTTGCTAAAAGGGAGTCTGACATAAACAGGTTTAGAAAAACGGTAAGGTAGCGTTGGTAGGAAGAGGAATTTCAAAAGGAAAATACAAGAATGCCATTGGGGAGTCAAAGACAGGTCGTGAGGATGGAAGAAAAATACTGAAGACAATCCAGAAGGATGGAGAAAAGGGAGGACATGAGTAACAGAGATCGGAAAGAAAGATTGTAGGGATCAAACATGCAAGCAAGATGAACCAAGCATATCTAAGAGAGAAGTAGGAGAATCTCTCGCGTCTTACATGTATGATTGTATGAATATTTACCTAGCACGAAGGTATTTGAAAATTTTAAGTGCTTGCAGATTCCTATCTTTCCACATTTTATCTACTGTGTTAAAAGTTAGAATAATGCTACAAATACTAATATTCATATTAATACTACTAATTATTTTAGGTAGACTAATGAAGAATTTAACATGTGTAGGCTAGTGAGTTGGTGAGATAGATATGTTGACAAATTCTTGTTAGTAAAAAAGATGACTTGTCCTCAGCATTGTTTTAATTATAGTAATCCTTTTAGGTGAATAACATTAGTTTTTTTTGTGAAAAGGTAAGTGAATATTAGTTAATTATGAATAACGCTGGCAATATTTCAATATTTTACTGACTAAAGGTACTATATATAAAACTTTCCCCTGATACGTAAACTTCTTATTCAAATCTTGACACGAGACAAAGTCACCTATAAAAACAATTATATTAATCCACATCAGATTATCGGTTAAAAAGGAAAAAGAGGTCAATTAATATGTAGAACTAGCTAATGGGTGTAAAAAGGAGGGGCTACGTATGTTTAGGCACATGGCTTGTGGTTATGCATGCAAAACCTTGTTCTATATTTTATTTTTCTTTTTGGTTTTTACGGAGACAGTTAAATTACGAGTATTTTGTTTCTACGTAGATATGTTTTTTCTTATCTGGCCTATATTTGCTGATCGCGGTATCAAGTTTCGATCGAAGTGATTGGTTCTGTGTGGTCTCTCTCTCTGCTCTCTGCCCTACTTTTGAAGAAGTTTTTAAAGTTGAGTCCACAAATAAATACTTGAAGAAGAAGAAGAGAAGAGACTTACAAGAAAGATAAAGCTGCCGATAGAAAAAGCTTATCTTTTTAAAGCCTAAAGAAAGCTGATATAGTCCAAAGAAGAGAAAAGAGAAGACCTTTTTCTTCTCTATTTCATCATCCTGTCTTCTATACCCAGCTTTTCCCCTACCTATCTTTTCCAAGACCCGACCCCAGCTAGTTTCAACTTCCCAGATTGTGAAAGAAAGAGAGAAAACGGCAAATTACAAGTAAAGCGTAGAGCCAGTTGCATACTATAGCCGGTTTTTTTTTTTTTTTCTCCCCATTGTAGACTAATATATAGAGGAGAGTATATAATCAAGCGAGCTAAAGCCATAGTATCAAAACCCATGTTAGCCAATAACTCTTCTTCAGCTCCTTCTTCTTCTGAGCTATTTTCTTGGTTAGCGAATGGGAGTAACAACAAGAATAAGAGGACGAGAAGGCCCGCAGGTACTCCAGGTATGCGTTTACGTGACTACTTACATAAATTACCTTTAGCTAGCCCTATATAATCATGTTTCTGTTGGTGTAATTGTTTTATGGCAGATCCAGATGCGGAAGTTGTGTCTCTATCACCGAAAACCCTGCTGGAATCAGATCAGTACGTGTGTGAGATCTGCAACCAAGGGTTTCAGAGAGATCAGAACTTGCAGATGCACCGGCGACGGCACAAAGTTCCATGGAAGCTACTGAAGCGAGAGACTCCTGTGGTGAGGAAGCGTGTGTTCGTGTGCCCAGAGCCAACTTGCTTGCATCATGACCCTTGTCACGCTCTCGGCGATCTTGTGGGGATAAAGAAGCACTTCAGAAGGAAACACAGCAATCACAAACAATGGGTCTGCGAGAAATGCTCTAAAGGCTATGCTGTTCAATCCGATTATAAAGCTCATCTCAAAACCTGTGGTACTAGGGGCCATTCCTGCGATTGTGGCCGTGTTTTCTCAAGGTTCTTCTTCACTCTGTCCTATTAAACTCCCTCCTTTCTTTTCTACCTTCTTAGATTTTATCCATCGATCACCCTTTTGCTCGTAGATATACAGATCTATCTATATTGAACTCTAAGTGGCTGTCTTAGGTTGTGATGCACTTCAACAAATTTTCATCTTATTTTCACATTTCGTTTCATTCCGAAAGGGTATATATGTTTTCATAACTTAAAGCCTTGTTTTCCCCCCTTGTTCTTGATTCCCTCCCTATAACTCGTGTTACAAAAAGTTAGAAGAAGAATAAAATAGTTTTTAGCATTGGACCCATGGAGGTTTAAGAGAACTGTTTATTGACAGTTGTTGCACACGATTCCCAAAATTTGTTTCCGTTGTTCGTTTCATATATTTTTGGCTTCTCAAACCCAAAACACCTTCTTTCTTTTATTTTTTTCTTCCTGTAGATACTCGATAGTTTCATTATTATATAGCCCATCTGTTTCTACTCAATCCAACTGGATTACAAAGCTTTTGTTAATCTGAAATTTAAATGCTTCACTTTTTTTTCTAATCCATAAAGAGTCCACCAAGATCAACCCTTACGTTAATCTTCTTGCTTCATGCTACTTAGTTGCGCGCGACATCTGATTCAAAAGTTTTCTTGTATTCAATATATACTTTGGCTTTTCTGTAGAGTTGAGAGCTTCATCGAACACCAAGACGCTTGCAATATGGGGCGTCTCCGATCTGAGTCACATTTGCTCCTGCCTGCATGCTTATCGAGAACGGCTTCAAGTCCAAGCCCTTCAAGTGAAACCAATATCAGCAACAATCCATGGCCTCCTCTCATAAGTTCAAGACCAAATGCTGATGCCATGTTCTTGACATATACTACACCCGCTGCTGATAACAAAAACTCCTCAAGAACTGCACCGTACAATTTGGACCTTCAACTCTCAACCACCTCAAAACCTCTTCAGGCCTCATATGCGGCCAAGAGAGATGGTGAGCATCAAGCTCAGCTACATCTCTCAATTGGGTGGTCGTCGATCGACTTCAGCGACAGACGTGATTCGAACATAATTTCTACAAACCAAGAAGCTGCAGGAAAAATCTCCCCAAGGGAGAGTGACTATAAAAGTGAGAAAGAGTTGGCCGAACCAAGGATTATCAAGCAAGCACGAGAACAGTTAACATTGGCCAAGGAAGAGAAAGTTTATGCTGAAGAGGCAAGACAGCAAGCAAAAAGGCAGATTGAATTGGCTGAACAAGAATTTGCCAATGCCAAGAGGATTAGGCAACAAGCTCAAGTTGAGTTGGAAAAGGCACAAGTTCTCAAGGAACATGCGATAAAACGAATACACTCTACTATTATGGAAATCACCTGCCACGCTTGCAAACAACAATTCCAAGCAAGAACACCTCCTGAAGAAAACTCTCTAGTGTTGAGTTACCTGTCGTCAGCTGTTACGGAAGGTGAAGGAGACAACGATAATGGAAATGATCTAGCAAATATGTCCAAGTTTTAACGCCATTCCCTAGCTCCCACTGTTCCAATATGACAGCTTCTTTTATCTATCTTCGATTGTTTGTTAAGAATTGTGGTTAGCTCAAGTTGGTTTAGATGGGTTCTAAGCTGTGTTCTTCAGCCTACTGTGTTTACGCAGTATATATTTTTAGGAAGCTATCAGAATCATGACTTTGTTACTATAGCAATATAAATTTCCATGATTTTATTGTAACTACGACCTTGTAGAAATCTTATTTCTTTACAATTAATCGTCTCAATAAAGGATGGGAATCATTAGGTTTTCCTGCACTGAGACTATTTCATTGAATACGTACAGAAACACTCGCGTCTTTCTTTCTCTAAACGTTGGCAGTTTTGGATTTTGTGTTTGGACTATGTGGATATGTTGGGAAAACCGAGGTCAGGGAAAATGAAGGTGACCGTGACCTCTCTCGCCAGCATTAAAGAAGAATACTGACGAAATTTATGACCTAGACTTTCAAATGCCATTAGATAGGAACGGAAGAGATGAGGGAGAAAGGGAGAAAGGTACGATGTAGTGGTATAAATACGAAGGTAAAGCGCCATGTTTTTCAGTGCCGCTGTTGTAAGGTCTAATAACAGACTCATTCGTCCCTCTCAAGGTCCCCAACACAGGCACAAACAAACTTCGCTTATTGATGCTATTTCGTGATCTTTTTATCTCTGCATAAGATTCAGAGCCACCCACAGAAGGGGAGAGAGAGCGAGAGGGTGTACGTGGTTGGCAGATTTCGCAGAGCAAAAGGAGCACAGCATCTTTCCATTTACAAAGAGAACACAGAATGGCTTTTATTTAAGCCTTCCAACTAAAAAATTGGCTTCCCTGTTAAAAGTTCAAAACTGAGTGTGGGTTGTAGTACTCGCTTACTCTTTCTTCATCTTTCAAGACTATTAGTGTTAATCCAAAACCCCAAAACAAATGGCAAAAATCTACTTGTTTGGCTTTGCTCTTGGAGCTTACGCTATCCTTTCTACACTTTGGCTATTTCCATTATTTGTTCTAGTCAATAATTATGCTTCCTTGACTAGCTTTGCTTGTCAGTGATCAGTATTAATTGGTTACTGAGCCATCTTCAATAGCAACCAAGGTCATTGATGTAAATTGGCGACCTTGCAAGTCAGTTCTAAGGAGTGGGAGACGGACAGAGGTACGAATCACTCAAGTTTTATCTGAAATGGTTGGCCAGAGAAAAATTAAAAATTAAAAATTATTAGAGGGCAATGATTACATAAATTGTAAGTAAATATTCTTGCATACTGCAGCGAAAGCTTTGCACGTGATACGGTCTTCAAAGTCAGGTCAAGTTGAGCCAAGTAAGCGTCGAGGGTCTTCGGGAACTTTTTCTTTTCTACCGCTGAGTTCTACAATTATTAGTAACATGCGGCAAACTTCTGTAATTTAGTAGAAGCTCTTGTACAAATTCCAGGATTATTTAAGAACATTTTACACATTTTAAATGAATTCGTACATAAACAATAAAAGTATAAGGAATACCACCTTTTATAAAACCTGAGACTATAAAAAAATAACTTAGTTCTTTTTTATCTCTCATTTAATTTTAAATTAGATCGTTAAAGATTTTTTTTTGAAGTAATCGTTACAGATGTTAATTTAATTTCACTTGCACATAGTTATGATATCAGAAGAAAGGCTTAGGCTTGTTAATTAAAAGAATCGAATCCGATCATCAAATCAATTTGTCTACTAACTTTATAACCAAACAAAAAATAGGATAACAAATATAAGCATGGGTCTACAATTTTTCACGAGGATTAATTACTCACTTAACAATTTGCTTTGTCCAAGGTAATCAAAGAATGAATGAAATGAATTCAGAAAAATAACAGAAATTAAAATAAATTAATAGCATTAAACAATTGATGATTGAAACTAGCAATAAGAATAAAATTAATCAATGATGAAAACTTAAGAATTATTTTATCCTTAATTTGTATTCCTTTTATCTTGTTGATTCAATTATACTTGACTCTATATATTTTAAGGTTTTGATTACGCTTTTTCGAGATCTAATCGAGATATAATCAAGTAATCCCAATTAGAATCGATAATAATAGAATTGCAGCCTTTTGATTCACTAAACTACTCTTAATTATTCAATTAGATTTGAACCAATCTTAAGAATAATTAATTCACAATTAAGATCTCTCTTCAGTTGTTTATTAATCTGATATTTGTCGGTCTATTAAGTTAACAACTCATGTTGCACACCTTAACACATGTGACTTGATTCAATCTCCCGTTTTATTATCAAGTATAAGCATAGCAAATATCAGAATGCATTGATGTATCTATTGAATTCAAAAAGAATAAGGTTTAACAAAATAGATCAAAAACAATCCCTAATATCACAAAGCACTAATATATCCGTTGAATTCAACAAGAATAAGGTTTAACAAAATATATCAAAAACAATCCATAATCATGTTCAACATCCTATTAATCCAAATCAACATCCAAGACAATGAAATATATGAAGAGAAAAGAAAGAAAAACTACTTTATGTCTTGATCTGGAAATCTGAAAAATCTAGAGTTACCCTTGATGCCTCCACTTTGATCTCTTAATTATAATGTGCAGCCTCCTTTTTGCTGTTTTTCTTTGCCTTAAATACTTCTTAAGTCTTCTAAGGTTTTTTCTAGGGTTTATCCACTTAATTTGGTCTTAAAAATTTCCTCGAAATGTCAAGAATATAAAAATTTTACGTGCTAGAAAATCCTCCATCACAATCATACCTATGATTGGTTCATTTTTATACCAATATTAATTTATTTGCAAGTGCACGATGTAGTTGTAGCTAGTACAGACAAGTACGAGTCTAATCTTGTAAAGACAATAAATACTAGTAATTACCATTATCCTATTATCAAGTATACGAATTTGATTTTATTTTTTAATTAAAAAATAAAACTTAAACAATTAAAATAAATAGGAAAAAATTTTGAGCAAAGAATAAAAAAATCATTTAGAAATAATCAATATCAAGAATTAATGTCCAAGTTGAATCCCTTTAAAACCCTTAAACAATTGACGTTCTATTATGCAATTGTTTGATTGACTATTAGACCATGGCAATTTCTATCGTATGCTAATAACTCACTTGAGAATAATAATAACTATTATTAGAATTATCAACCGATATTATTCAGGTTAAAGGTACTAAAATTACTTTACTAATTCATGAATTCTGTTATTAAATTTAAACCTAATCTAGAGGATTTATGTCAACCTATCTTTAGGTTTACAATCAAATCTTTTCAATTATGGTAGATGTATTCATACATAAGATTTCTCAATCTCTATGTTATGAAATCTTATGTACTGATATTTCAGATCTATTAGAACATAGATGAAACACATATTTGAATCACAATAGATTAATCTAAACAATTGCATTAGATAAAAGAATCAAAGCATTTTATAGCACAAACTAGGGTTCATTTCACCTAGACACTAAGGATGTTTAGTTACATATAATAGAAAATGAAATCAAACATAAACATAAAGGAAAAGGAATAGAAAACAAAGAGTTTATAATTCTAAATCTCCTTTTATCTCCTATAAAATGTTCTTACGGGGTAGAGGTTTGATGATTTATTTTATTAGATCTATTGACGACTTCAAGTCGCCCTCGTCATTGGATCAATATCACTTCTTCTGAACATTCTTTACATTTTGAATCACCTTTGTATGTCTTTGAAAGTCTCTTTCCCCCATTTTCTAGTAATTTTTAGGGTTTCTGGGAGATACACGATCTAATTTAGGGGCTTGTACTAGATCGTATATACTCTAAAATCCCCAAAATTTGTGATTTTGCACAGCATAAGATATGTACATGGCCATATACATAGCCATGTATCCCTTAATTGCTTTAAAACTTCATTTTATGTCACGTTTTTATTCGAATTCTTCTCCTTTTAGTCCATGAAATATCAAGCAAAATAAATCAAATATGGGTGTATAAATATGATCAAATATGCATCTATCAAACATCCTCATACTTAAGCTTTTTGCTAGTCCTTAAGCAAGCCATGATCAAAATTATAAATTTTACAACATTTTATCCATCATTAATCTTAACCTGTCCATTCATACTATAAATTATCATGTCATATTGAATCAAATTAACGTACAATTAGGGTCAAGTTATCTTAAAATTAACTTTCTAGGTCAAATATTAATAGTAATCACATTAATGCTCCCATTGAAAAAAAAACATCAACCTTTATACCCTTACCAAGATTTTACTCAATGCACTCGATTGTTTAGGGTGAAAAGTATCAAAACTCCCTAATTAATTCATAGTAGTACTCTTATCATATACTTTCAATATTATCACATCTCCACGACTTATTATAAACTAGAAACAAAAATCAAAAGTTCTTAACATAGGTTGTAATGGGGTTTAGGTACGAAATGATTGGGATAACAAAAAGGGTTGAACTGAAGTAAATTTACTAATGAGACTTGTTTACAAATGCACACTGGTCCTCTTATTCCAACTCCATTGGTACCCTATACTTTTCTTCTTTCCTTTTGCTAAGCTCTTTTTTTCAAAACAAATTTAAGTATTTAGTACCACAATTAAAGAAATAATGGACCTTTCATGATTTTCAAGTTTCAAACAAACAAACAAGATAAATAACCTTTGGGATTCAAAACAATGAAAAGACTATAATGAAAAATATGATAAAGGTTAATAATTGGGTTTAAATATTTGAAAAAGGATAAGACTCAACTTGGTTATTCCTAATGAAAAATTTAAGGTAACATAATTATCAAAGAAATAGGCTAAAACAAATTGTTGAATCTAAATGCCTTTATCACTTCAATGATTTTAGTTTAACAAATATGGTCTCAATATGTATAGTAAAACCAAGTTCTAGGATGGTTCAACTATACACGATAACATACATGAAAAAAGAAAAAAACTTAAAATTTTTTGAAATTTTGCTTTTAGGCTCAAAAGCTCACAAAAAATCGGTATATATATGTAAATAGTATTCAATTTGCATTCCATTTGATTATAGCAATGAATACTAAAAATATGACTTATAAAAAGCAATTTTATTCTAACTATCATCTTATTGCATACTAATTCAAATCAATATTCAACAATGAAACAAAGTATTCATGGATAAATTTCAATTAAGTCAAGATATCAGTTCATAAAATTTTGCAACCAAGAATATAATAAACTTAAAGAAATCACAAAAGATTCATTAACCTCTTCCCTATACTTAAAGTTGTACATTGTCTCTAATGTATACAATATAAGTATATATTATAAGTGAGAAGATTTAGTGGTACTTTCGTGAGTAAGATGATTTTGTGATTCTGATCCTTCTAATATTAGACTAACATTCTTGCAAAATAGAAAGAAAAAGGGATAAAATAATAAAATACAAAATAAAATAAAATAAATACAAAATATGAAATGTGAAATGTGAAATGTGAAATATGAAAATAAAAATAACATGAAATTTAAAATAAATAATCCTAATTCATGGGTTGCCTCCCAGGTAGGGCTTGTTTAACATTGTTAGCTCGATAGAGCTTGCACGTTACCATCATTTTGGATCTTTAATTAATGGCTTGCTTCCACCTGTTTCTTCACATAACAATTTAGTAGCCTATAAGTTAGCCACCTATTACAAGATAATAATAAGAGCATGATTTATCAAATTAACAAATCCTAGCGATTGCATTAATGCTCTTTTCAATGACAAATTGTTAATAAAATAAGGGAAAATGAAACTTCTTGAGGACGAAGTAAGAACCTTCCGTACTTAAGGTGGCTACCAATGATTCATCAGTAGTTTCCTTATTGCGTTTCTCCACCACTTCTTCGTTAACTACCTTTGTCCATTCTTTTTCTTTCTCTTCCTGGAAAAAGGTTTTTGGCTTGTCTTCTTTTTCAATTATTGTTTGCCACTCCTCTACTTCCTCTTCTTCTAAGTTTGTTGCCTCTGTCATATCTTTGTCCTACTCTATAACAACAATAGTTACCTTCTCATCTTTTTAGAATGCCACTTCATCCATGAAGTCAAACTTCGTGTTTTCTTCACTCTACGACATTAACAAGATTAAATAGTATTCTATGTTATACTCAAGATATTCAAGTGAAGAAACTCTTTCTTTAAATTTGTGTCGACTAGCTTTAAATTTAACACGGCATTCCATTATTTTATTTGTAATGCTTTCTTCTTATTATTTTTTGAGAGCTTGTTTCCAATACTACGGGTGAATGTTACTCCAAATTCTTTAGGATTTATTGTAGTAAGAATAGGCAAACTCCCCTGCATCTCATTAGATATTATCTTCGCCAACTGGTTGATACAATTCAACATATTTTGTATACGAGCCTTTATTTCCTAATGCTTCATGATTAATTCTTGAATAAAATTTGCCATCATATCTTCTAGAGTTGACTCCTTAATTTGAGGTGCTTGGTACTACATATTCAGCTGAAGCATAATCATTCCATCTATAAGCGTAAGTGTTCCTCCATTCTGAATTGTAACTATTCTCATATGATGCACCTTAAGGTTAATTGTATATGCTCAATTGCTCCCACATATAGGTTAGTGCTCTACATTCATGATTGTAATGGATACTCCCATAAATGTCACAATACTGGATGGATGTTAGTTAAGCCTCTAAAAATTTGTAAGGAAACCTCTCTTTCCTATATGGTGATGTTATGTATTGTGAAGACACATTGTAGCTCCCATAAGAGTATTAACTGCTCCATCCTTCCAATGTAAGTTATGGTGGTGAAGTTAAATCTCAATTCCTAAAACAAACTATAGACACACTATTAATGTAGAGAAGCTCAAAAGATAATCGAATTAATAGGCTAGAAATGCAATGATATATAATAAAAATAAATACACAAAATGACTAGAGTAATAGTATCTAGGTGTTCCTAATATCAATGTCACTAGAAAAGGTGTCAAAAACTTGATTGGTTTATTCCTATACCAATATTAATTTATCCACAAGTGCACAACATAGCTATAGCTAGCACAGACAAGTACGATTCGATTCCCATAAAGACAATGAATATTAGTAATTACCATTATCCTATTATCTAGTCTAAAAATTTGGATTTAGTTTTAATAAAGAAAATAAAACTTTAAAATTAAAATAAATAGGAAAAATATTGAGCAACGAATAAAGAAATCACATAGAAATAATAAATATCAAGAATTAGTGTCTACATTATAAATCCCCCTAAAACTCTTAAACAATTAACCTTTTATTATGTAATTGTTTGATCGACTATTAGACCATGGAAATTCCTATTGTATACTAACAACTCACATGAGAAAACTAACAACTAATATTAGAAATATCAGTCTATATTATTCAGGTTAAAGGTACTAAGATTTCTTTACTGGTTCGTGACTTTCATTATTAGGTTTTAACCATAATCTAAAGGATTTATCTTTCTATCTGTAGGTTTGCAATCAACTCTTTTCAATTACAGTAGATTTATTCATGCACAAGATTTCTTAATCTTTATGTTACGAAATCAGCTTATGAACTAATATTCTAAATCAATTAGAACATATATTAAACACATAATTGAGTCACAATAGATCAATCAAAACAATTGCATTAAATAAAAGAATTAAAAACATGTTATATCATAAACTAGGGTTTATCTCATCTAGAAACTAATAATGTTTAGTTACACATAATAGAAAATGAAATCAAATATAAATAGAAAGAAAAGGGAATAGAAAACAAAGAGTTCATAATTATATATCTCCCTTTATCTCCTATCGAAAGTTCTTGTGAGGTAGAGGTTTGATGATGTATTTTATTAGAATTTTTAATGATTTCTTCATATTTTCCATATCTCAGGATCAATATTAACCCTTCTGAACGATCTTTGGGTCTTGAATCACCTCTGTAGGTCTGTGAAAGTCTCTTTCCCTCATCTACCTCTGCTAATGTCTTTTGTAGTAATTTTTAGGATTTTAAAGATATTCACAACCTAATGCACAAGCAAGTGCTAAACTACATGTACTGTAAAATCTCCAGAATTCGCAATTATGTAAGGCCAAAAAGATGAACATGGCCACATACACCACTTTGTATCCCTTAATTTCTTCAAGCTTCGTTTTATATTGAATTTTCATCTAAATTCTTCTCCTTTTAGTCCATGAAGGCAATTTTAATATGTAAATGCCCTTGGACTGAATTAAGTACCAAATGTACAATAAAAGTATAAAATATAAAGCAAAATACATCAAAAATGGTTTTTATAAATATGATCAAATATATATCTATCAGCCTATCTTGTCCGTACTCTCTGTTACATTCATCTATGGAATCACGATTGTGAAAGAGAGTGCATCCATGCAACTGCCTCATCATGTACAATAGTGCAATTGTGCACAATTGTGACTTCTTCCATTCTTCAAGTTCTTCATATTTTCTTCAATTTTCTTATTTCCACTTACTAATAAACACATTAATCACCCCTTTGCAACCAAAAATTAATATCAAATCCTTGTCTAAAATAGTTAAACAATTAAAAAGCATAAAAAACTAATAAGAACACAATTCTAAGTCCTAAACAAATGGTTATCATTTAAGAAAAAATTTAAAAATGCACCCAAACTTTAAGAAAACACACTTTAATATACTCCTCTCAACATCCTCATACTTAAATCTTTGCTTGTCCTCATGTAAAACTAAAACCATATATAAACAAACCAAGTAAACATATAAACACGCAATCATGTAATAATGCATTAATTGTACAATAACATCAAATCTTATGCAATTAACTTAACCTCAAACCTTAACCACTTAAAAAAAATGCCAACATACTAACTTATTCCTTTTATGACTAAGTTTTTTTTCTTTAAACATACGCATCAATCAAAACATTAACACCCTATTCATACACTTGTGACACTTATAAGCTTACACTTATTATTACTGATCAATTAAAAAGGAAAATTATCATTAAGTAAACATTCATGAAAATTCTTGCTATTTTTAAAAGGTTAGTAGGTTTTATTTTATTTTAAGCACCATCTTTTTATATTTTCTTTAACGATAACCTAGTCATTTAACATGAAGGCAAACACCTTGTCATGAATATCCCTTGGTTATTAAGCTAGGTTATGTTTTTTATTTAGCTTGGTCGGAGTGTCATTACAGCCTTTTAATGTGAAGAAAAATATTTTGTTATAAATGCCCTTAGTTACTCTGTTATATCACAACTCTCAACTGATTACCAGTTCTATTTTTAACCTAATTTTCTTAAAAAGGGCCAACAAAATATAATTTTATTAAAAAAATTTATCACCTTTTTAGCTTACCTCATTTCTTCTTAGTCAAAAACCCTCATGAAAGGTTATTAATGATGCCTACCAATTTAAATTAGTGTAACTATAAATGTATCCAAATAAGTGTCATAAAGTGAAAGAATAGGTTTCATATCATAATTAACATGCATATTCATCGCAAAGACACTTAAAACACAAATTTCATAAGTTAATATGCGTTTATAATTTAAATGACCATGTTCAAAAGTAAGATAATTTCATTAAATTCATGCCATTGACACATTCACACAATGCACCCATCGTGCAATCAAATGTCCACACAATGTCATCCTAATCGAACTAACATAATGCAAATGCAAATTTAACACATAAATGATATTCAAGTGTATAGACGTCCCCTTACTTAAACAATTCAAGTGCATATATGTCACCCCATTTCAACAACGCATTGCCCTCAATATGGATACAAATATAATAAAAATAAAGAGAAATAATAATAAATAAAATGTAAGAGTAAGAATATTTATGGAGATTTAGGTAGTGATGGTGTTGAAGATGGAACTTGGACAGCAAAAAATTTGAGCAATTTCTTTGTGTCTAGACAACATTTTAGGCACTTGTTGTTTTCTTTCATTTTGTCAAACACCATATTTCAACCTTCCTCCTCCTCCTTGGAATCATCATTTGAAGAGAATTTGATGGTGTGCTTATGTGGAACTTAAACTCACCTATCCTATATTATCCTCTGTTTGACTTTTGATTTAGCCAATATCTTAAAGTTCTATACCATGGTACTCTAAGATCTCCACTAGCAGCAAATGTGTGTGGTTTAAATACTTAATAAAAATAGGTGATAGTGCGTCAACAATAACACCATGAAAGTGAGCGAGAGCAGTTACAAAGAACCTCTATACCTATATAGCTACTTTTCTTATTAAGCGATAAAACCAGTGTTAAGAAAATATAGGTAGATGTACAAACTTGAACTTTATGAACTATGCACTAAAGGATAAATAAATCTTTTTTTACTAGTAAAAATAAATTGACACGTAAATTTATATAGTAATAGGTGCTTAGGAGAAAGAAAGTGTGCATAAATCTTGCAAAACCCACTCAAAAGATGTGATTTTGAGTGCGAATCACTAGATTTGTATGATAATAATGATAATCTGGAAGAAAGATGAAATGAAAGAATAAAAACTAACTGGAAGTGAAGAGAGAATTAAGAGTAAGGAAGGAGCTATATAGGTGGGTTGCTACTTAGAGAGAGAATATAAGACGTGAAAGAAAAGAAAACGAGTATTTAAAGGGTTAAGGTTTGAGAAAAAGGGCAAAATGGGGCTTGTACTATCATGCATGTGTTTCACGATAGTGTAGCCTGATTCTCGTCTATCTTGATCATGACAGAGAGTGCATCCCCTTGCCATGCACGATTGTGACTACATGCATAATTGTGATATACCTGGCACACTCCAAAATTTTCATGTTTTGTATTATTTTCCTCCTGTATCCCCTAGAACTTGTTCCCTAACTTGTAACACCATTCCAAATATAAGATTAAAAAATCAAAATCACTCCAAAAATAGGAAAATAACAAGCCTACATATAAAATTTACGAAAACCTTACTAACATTCTATGCTAATTTATGGTCACCAGCTGGACCACTCATCATTCAAATTTGTTCAATGAAGTGAAAGGAAAGAAATTACTTCCTTTGTTGTGAAAATACTCTGACAAGAAACGAGTTACATCTATGTCAATTCACCTTGAGGGTTTCCTTTCTATTGTTCTCCAACCCTAAAACTCTATGCTTGAATACATGGGTTACTTTTAAAGGCCTAATCCATTGTGACTTGATCTTTCCTATAAATAACTTCAATAGTGAGTTAAATAATAACATCACATCTCCTACCTTAAACTCCTTTTTCTTGATATGAGAATCATGCCATTTCTTAAAATTTTCCTTATATAAATTATCATTTTCATAAGCATATAATTGAAGTTCATTTAGCTTGTTCAACTATAAAAGTCTCTTCTTACCTACTTTCTTCCAATAAAAATTTAAGGCTTTTATTGCCCAATATGCCTTATGCTTTAATTCTATGGGTAGGTGACAAGCCTTTACATAAACAAGCCAAAATGGGGTCATACTAATTGGAGCCTTAAAGCGGCTCGATAAGCCCATAGAGTATCATATAGTTTAAATGCCTAATATTTTCTTGAACTGTTGATCATCTTCTCCAATATTCTTTTTAACTCACGATTAATAGTCTCCATTTACACATTTGTTTGTAGATGGTATAGGGTGGCAACACAATGGTAGAATCCATATCTCTTAAGAAGAGCATAAAAAGATTTATTATAAAATGTGTTCCTTCATCACTAATTATGGCTTACGACACTTCAAATCTATTGAATAACCTCTTCATGAATTTTGGCACCACCTTTCCATCATTAGTTACATTTACCATTACTTCGCCCTTTATAATGCATAATCCACTCCAATTAAGATATAAGTGTTCCTTGTGGAGGATTAAGTGAAAGTAACTTATGCTTAGAAACCTCCTAAAATGGTTCCCATGGAAATTTGGAAGCCCACAGGTAGGATATTTACAATTGGTTTTCTTGAGGAATTTGTGCAAGAAGAGATGCAATTATTTGATGCTATACTAGAGAAAGGGGATGTAAATTCTATTGATTTTCAAAAAGTAGTTAGGAGGAATCAATGATTGCTATCCATGATTCTTCCCCATAATAAAATAACCCTATTACAAATGTTTCTGTTGAAATTAGACAACTATAGGGAAGTAGTGTAATAGAGACCAGAGAGATTCAAGTTGATATAGTTAACACTTCTTGCAATAGGGGAAATTCTAAACAGGTGGAAGAAGACACTCGTGGCAATTCTAAACCGGTGGGAGAAGACACTCATTTAAATTAGAATGAGAGGGGGGGTAGTACAATTAAATATGGTTCAAAAGACTGATTTCTTATAAGCTCATTTAGAGGGCAACAATGAAGGACCAGTGGAGAATTTTAACATCCCATCCATTGTTATGCCTATGAAAGGGGACGATTTAGACAACAAGGATGAAAGTTAGGTGGTTATTAATATAATGTACAAGAGGTTTTCAAGTACAATTTCCAAGTTGTTTCAAACAAAAGAAAGTCTAAGAGGAACAAGGGATCAAGTTCTAAAAGTAAGTCCTGATGATGACTATAATATTCTGAAATGCAAGAGGCTTAAACAAACCTTTAAAACAACATGCTTTACATGATTTTGTTGGTAAAGAAAAACCACTAATCCTTTGTTTTTTGAAGACCAAAATAAAAATGAATGATAATAAGAAACTTGATTTTTTAGGAAATAATTGTAAGCTAGTTTCCAATCACTCTTATCATCTCCTTGATAGAATTATCCTTCTTTATAACTCCGAATTAATGGCTTTGGATGTGCTACCAATGTCTGATCAACTTATACATTTAAAACTTTCATTCAAGCTTGTAAACAAATCTATCTTACTTAATATTATTTATACTAATAACTTATAATTCCAGAGGAACATTTTATGGAAAAATATCTATAACTTGAGTGATACTTGCAACTTGTTGTAGGCTATATAGGGTGATTTTAATTCCATTTTGTGTCATACTAAAGCTTAAGGGAAAATTTTCCTTAAGAACTATTCATATGATTTTCTCAAGTGTGTTAAACTCATAAAGGCCATTGATCTTAAAGTAAAAGATCACTTTTACATATGGAATAATAAATAAGACTTGAATTGGTTCATCAGGAAAAAAAATTAGATAGAGCTCTTATGAACTTTGATTGGATGTGAAAAAATCCTTGTTAGATTTGCTCATGTTTTGGACCCCTTATTCTCTAATCACTCTTCTATCAAGTTAACTAGTTTGTTTTCTAATACTATGAAATTCCATCCTTCTGTGTTCAATAATTACTTAGCACAACAGCCAGAATTCTTTGAGGCTTGTAGAAAAGGGGTTATGAATTTAGTTTATGGAACTTATCAATTTCATTATGTGCAGAAACTTAGAGCTATTAAAGAGGAACTAAAGGTGCTATATGAATCTTTAGGGAACAACACACAAAAAACAAAAGAGGTTGCTAAGAATAGATTGTCTGAAGTACAAATTTGCTAGTTGTTAATCCTAAAAATGTTGATCTCATTGTCTAAGAGAAACGTTAGCTAAATTCTTATATGCAAGCTATCTAAAATCATTTCAATATTATTAAGATAAGGTCAAGAATTGCATAGTTGAAAGATGGATATCTAGGCACTAAATTTGTTTTCAACGCAATGTAGGTAAGGAAAAATTGGAACAAATTTGGGTAACTACCATAAGTAATAAACTTGTGTTGCAAGATCAGAAATCCATTCTCCAAAAGGCTTTGAATTTCTTCTCAAATTTGATGGGATTAGCCAAATTTTCTGCCTCATCCTCAATAATGTTAAATAGATTCATCTCAAATTAAAACCCTAATGACATTGCTTTAATTCTAATTGCATCCATAGAAGATAAAGAAATTATTGTCATAATTTTCTTACTCAATGATCAAAAGGCACCTAGACTAGATGGTTTGAATGGATTTTTCTACCAAAAATCCTGGGATACTATTGGAAGAATGGTTTTTTATGCATCTCGTGAATTTTTTTTCCAGGAACTATTTTAATGAAAGAGGCTATTAATGTTCTTATCAATTTAATCGAAGAGCCTTTATGGAAAATAGACATATTGGTGATAATATTCTTATTGTCTAGTAACTATTTAAGGGTTATTCCAGAAGAAGATCTCTAGTAAAATTTTCTTTTAAGGTTGATTTTAGAAAAATATTTGATGGCATAAGCTTAGAGTTATTGTTTCATTTGTTGAAATTTTTTGGTTTTCCTAGGAAATTCATCAACTAGATTAAAGAATGTGTCTCAAGTGTCTCCTCTTCATTGCTAGTAAATGGCATGCCTTATAAGATCTTTAAAGAAGCTAGGGGTATCAAACAAGGGGACTCCTTATCCTCACGTTTTTTAATATTATGTATGGAAGCTCTTTCTCTTCTTATTAAGCATAATGTTAGTGAGAATCTAAATTTCAGGCATTATTCTAAACGTTGAAAGCTTCCCCTGGTGAATTTTTGTTTTGCTGAGGACCTGCTTATATTTTACAAAAAAATCATTTAGGCTCTGTATAAACTTTATGTTCTTTAAAGGCAATTCAAGCCTAGAACTTAATGTCAAAAATAGTTTTTTTTTTTGCTATCTAAAGTTATGTCAAGTTTGGAGCTTCAAATTACAATAATTACTGGAATGTGTAAAAAGAATCCTCCCTTTATGTATCTTAGGCTCCCTATATCTAAAAGAAAATTGAGATATTCTAAATGTTATCCTCTGATTGAAAAGGTGTAGAATAAACTTTCTTCTTGGATTAACAAAGCACTTTCTCAGATAAGGAAACTGCAATTGATCAAATCTATCCTATCCTCTTTGCATGTTTATTGGAGCTCTCGTTTCTTTCTTTCAAATAAGATTATCAAAATGCCAAAAAGATTCTTCAGGAATTTTCTTTAGAGCCACTTAGAGGGAGTTAAAGGATTAACAAAGTTCAACTGGTATGAAATATGTTTTCTTAAAGATCAGGGGGTCTAGGAGTTAATGACATTAAGGTAACAAATTCAACCTTAATTCTGAAAAGATTATGGAGAATCCTAGAAGAAAAATAATCACTTTGGATTAAATGGATATATGGATATTTCCTTACGGGAAGGAGCATTTAGAGGGTGCATAGGATTTCATCTTATTCTTCATTCCTTAGCCAGCTCTTACTTCTAAGGGATAAAATTAAAGCTGATGTTAGTTGTAAAGTTAGGAATAGAGAGAAGTCATCAATTTGGTATAACAACTGGACAACTTATAGCCAACTAATCTATCATATGTATGAATTAGATGATAAAGTCTCTAAACTGATTGTGGATAATAATTAGGCTCTTTTACAAGAACTAGGTTATCCATATGATATTCATAATACTGATAGTTTCTATTGGAAAGGAAAACCAATTGCTAACATGACTTGCAAGATAGCTAGAAAACTTTTTCACACACCTGGATCCAAAGTCCTCTGGTATAATATTGGATAGAATTAGTTATTGACTCCAAAAATCTCATTCCTTCTATGGTTGATTATGAAGAATAACTTAAGCACTATAAATGGATTGCATTTTTTAACAATGGATGATAGGTGCTCTTTATAAAAGGAGTGTGGAGAAACTTAGGAAATTTTGTTTTTTGAATGCGAATATGCCTCAAATGTTTGGGAAAAGGTAAAAAAAAAGTCATGCCAATCGAGCTACAATGGGAGCTCACTCTATGATTCCGTTCAATGGCTGAAGGATCATTCGAGTACTAATAATGATAGTTTGCAACTATATTTTATTCCTATGAGATTAAGCATTCAAAGGCTATGGTTGGAATAACAATAGGAAATTGAAAAACAAATATGCTATTAAAAAGAAGATTACGAATGGAATCCTACAAAAATTGAAAGAATTAATTCACTTAAGACACTAATTAAGGAATTCCTTTTATTCTAAGTTGTCGATGATTGTTTTTTTATGAGAGGTGACTTCATTAGATATCCGTACAAGGATTGGTTGTATTTATAAACCTCTTATAATTTCCATTGGCTTCTTAATACATTCTTTTGATTTCTAAAAAAAAGTTATTGTAGCATTTCATAACCTAAAAGGCATCCATCTATAGGTAAAGGTTCCATAAGGACATGTGAAAGTGGTCTTCTCTTGATCTTTCGTAAAGATAAAATTTGATTATACCCTAAGTAACCATAAAAGAAATAATAAAACATATAACTAGCTACCTTTCAGATCATTGGATCTACAAATGGAAGAGGGAAGTGATCTTTTTTAGTCATCTTATTGAGCTTCCTATAGTACATACACACTCTCCAACATGTGAATGTTCGAGTAGAGATCATCTTAGCACTTTTACTCTCAATTAATATTGTAAATTCTTTCGTCGATACACATTGCACTAGCTGACCTATTCACTATAAGAAATTAGGTAAATGATACCCTCATTTAAAAACTTCACAACCTCCTTCTTGACCACTTCTTTTATGTAAAGGTCTAACCTTTTTTTCTTTCTTTCCTTCACTAGTTTACTTCCTTCGTTAAGGATAATCCTATGCATAACCACATTAAGACTTATTCCTCTTATATCGAATATTTGCCATCTTATGGCCTTCATCCTTTTCCTAGTTATCTCTACCACCCTACTTTCTTGTTCCCTATCTTGCTATTTCGAAATGATAATGGGTAATATTTGATATTTGCCAAGAAAATTATACCTAAGATGTGTAGGTAAAGTCTTCAACTCAAGAGTTAGTGGTTTTATAATGAAGGGTGGCATAGGTGCTTCTATTATCGCTAAGATTTCTTGATGTGATTGAACACCTAACTCCTCCTTTTGATGCACTCATCCACTATGTCTATTTTCATATAAGAGCTACTCTCCTTTAGATTCTTCAATAATTTGTTCATATTAAACTATACTTGATCATTGCCTATCTAAATGATGATTTTCCCTTTACCAACATCAATCAAAGCTCTCCCTATATTCATGAATAGCCTATTAATAATGAGTGGGCAATTACTTTCCTCTTCAAAGTTTAGTATGACAAAATCCACAGAAATAATGAATTTGTCCACTTTGATGATGACGTCCTCCACTACACTAAATGGTTTCTTTATTAATTAATCTGTCAACTGAATAAGCATAAAAGTTGGCTTCACATCTTCTAGCCCCAGTTTTATGAAAATTAACGAAGGAATAAGATTTAAACTTATACCTAGAAGGAATAAGATTTAAACTTATACCTAAGTCACATAAGCATTTACTAAACTCTAAATCACTAATAATATAAGGTCTCGTAGAACTCTTTAGTTCCTTCAGTTTTGAAGGTATGTGGTTGGTGATGATGGAGCTACAACTTTCTGTTAGAAAAAACATTTGGTTGTCCTCCCAAGTTCACTTTTTTAATAGTATATCTTTAACGAACTTCACATACTTAGGCATATGTTCCAAACCCTCCATAAAAGACAAATTGATTTGTAGTGTCTTTAGCTTTCCCACAAACTTTCAAATTGTGCATCTAATTTATTATTCTGTAGCCTTTATAGGAATGTAATTTTCGATGGGTATGGGGGAAGAGGAACGTAAGGAGGATCTTCTCATCTCTTCATCATTTTCCTTCTTCTCTCGCTATTTTATATGGTGGGGTTTGGCTTGTTTTTCTATGCGTTCTTCTAGCTCTTTCTCACTTTAGAGTTTGATGGTCTTAAGTTTCCCCCTTCGATTTACTTCTGTGCCTCTTGAAAGACTCACCACGCTTTATATAGACAATGTATTCGCTAAATGGCCACTTGAACCTCTAGATTATGAATAAAAGACATATAATTCTTTGCTATTTGGTTGAGTTTTGCTTCAACTTCTGGGTCTCATATTGGCTCGTGAACTCGGAATTTAGCATGTCCATTAACTTATCAATCCTTGATTCCAACAAATCGAGCTTATCTTAATAAAATCTAAGTGAGCCTTAAGTTCTCATGTGAGTCCCTGCATTTTTAAACTAAGAGAAATTCGAGTGGTTCTTCCACCTAGGTTTGAGTGAATTCCGCCACATCTTAACTCTATCCTTGAGAGTAAAAGAGAAGAGCCTCATCTTGGCTACATCTTTTGATAACCTATTATACTGAAATGTGTTACAAGTCTCTAAGAAATTGACCAGATGAACATTGGGATCCTTATTGGCTAAACTATGAAATTGTAAATTAGTCTGTTGCTTGTTCAACAGTGCAAGTTTAATCTTAAAGGAATTATCTTTCACTAGTGGTCGTGTAATTCCATATTGATTGGCATTGAACCCTAGCCTTATGAATTCCATAAAGGTCCATTGCTATTTTCATTGGTTTACTTCCTCCACCATCATTCTTTCTATTACTTCTTAGCATTTAGCTTTTGAATCTCTCTTTTTTGCTTTGTGATGTCTAGAGTTGATGTATTTTTTAATTTGTTTAACGTCTAAGTGATCCTTATATTCATGAACCTATAATCGCACATAAAAAGTTATCAAATCTTTTAATCAAAGGAATTCAAATTGCAAAAGATGCTAATTTAATCCCTTGCAACCACCCCCAAAAACTTATTGACAGCTTTATGTAAAAAATTTCATGCTACAAGTATACAGATTGTATCTCATAATATAAATGGTATCGCTTCCACGAGGATTAATTAGTCACCTAACATCTTGAATGTAATTTATCTAAAGTAATCAAAGATTGAATAAAGTGAATTTAAAAAACTTAATGGAATTTGAAATAAACTAATAACACTAAACAATTGAACAATTAAAACTAGTAATAAGAATAAAATTAATTAATGATGGAAACTTAGGAATTATTCTATCCTTGATTTGTCTTCCCTTTATCTTATTGATCCAATTATGATTGAATCTAGATATCTAATCAAGTATTGCCAATTGAAATTGATAATAATAGAATTGTAACCTCTCGATTCACAAAATTACTCCTAAGTATTCAATTGGATTTAAAGCAATCCTAAGGACAATTAATTCACAATTAAGATCTCTCTTCAAATGTTTATTAATATGATATTTACAGGTCTGCCTTAACACATATAACTCGTTTGAATCTTCCGATTTATTATCAAGTATATAAGGATCACAAAGCATTGATATATTTATTGAATTCAATAAGAATAAGGTTAAACAAAATAGAACAAGAAAAATACCCATTATGGATTTAAAACCCCATAATTATGTTCAACTTCCTAATAATGTAAATCAACATCTAAGATGATGAAATAAGTGAAGAGAAAAGAAAAACAATTTTGTTTCTTGATATCAAAATTTGGAAAAACTGTAGTTGCTCTTAATTCCTCCAATTTGATCTCTTTAATTCTAATATGCAACCTCCTTTTTGGTGTTTTTCTTTGCCTTAAATATTTCTTGAGACTTCTGGAGTCCTTTATAGGGTTTCCCTGTCACGATCGTGCCTGCTCTATCCATGCTCTCTGTCATGATATCGTGCCTACCTTGTCCATGCTCTGTGTCATGATCATGATAGAGAGTTCATTTATGCAACAGTCTCATCATGTACGATAATGTAATTGTGCATGACCATGGCTTCTTCCATTCTTCATCTTTTCTTCAATTTTCCTATTTCCACTCATTAACAAACACATAAAACTCCTCATTATAGATTTAAAAACCCATAATCATGTTCAACATCCTAATAATCTAAATCAACATCTAAGATAATGAAACAAATGTAGAGAAAAGAAAAGTAGTTTTGTGTCTTGATATAGAAATCTAGAAAAACTGTAGCTGCTATTAATTCCTCAAATTTGATTTCTTTAATTCTGATGTGCAAGCTCGTTTTTGGTGTTTTTCTTTGCCTTAAATACTTCTTGAGGCTTCTGTGGTCCTTTTTAGGGTTTCCCTGTCATGATCGTGCCTGCTTTATCAATCCTCTCTGTCATTACATCGTGCCTATCTTGTCCATGCTTTAGGTCACAATCATGATAGAGAGTTCATCTATACAACTACCTCATCATGTATGATAGTGCAATTGTGCATGACCGTGGCTTCTCCATTCTTCAAATTCATCTTTTCTTCAAATTTCTTGTTTCCACTCATTAACAAACACATAAAACACCCTTTGAAACAAAAGTTTAAGATCAAATACTTGATCTAAAACAATCAAAAGGTTAAAAAACATAAAAAAACTAACAGGAACATAATTTTAATTCATAAACATATGATTATCATATAATAAAACACTTAAAAACACACTAAAACCTTAAGAAAACACACTATAATATCCACTTAACACATCCATCAAGGTTAGCATTAACATATTCAGTAATCTCCTAATCTTCTAAATGTTTATAAACTATTATATAATGTCTATTCTGGATTATATAGCTAATTGTTAATTCACTATAATCTTAGTGCTCATAACTAGGATTTTCCAAATATTTACCAAGAACACTAACTATAAAGACAATGTTAGGCTTACTACTTATGAATATATTAGACTCCTTTTTTTTTGCAAGATAAAACTTCACTATATTAAGAAGAAGCAATAAAGTCTAGGAATGAGTCCCAAATACAAAAACTAGTAAAAGAATTTGAAAGACCAGCTAAAGCACGAGCTTCCAAATTCACTTGTCTTTTGATCCAACAAACAAAAATATCTCAACGACGCTTTAAAATGGATACACAATCTTGAATAATATAACGAAACTAAGAAAAATCAACCTCCTCTGAATTCAAATCCAAAAAAACCATTTGTGTGTCTATGAAAACGGTGCCTTGTGATGTCAAATTATTTTCAGCCCATAAATGAGCTGATCTCAAAGCCACTGCCTCCATGCACTTCACCTCCAACCAGCCTGGAATGAAACTGGAAATTACTTCCACAAAAGTTCCATTACTTTCCCTAAAAATGGACCTGAAACCCACTTGTCCCATTCTACTAAAGATAGTAACATCAACATGCAAAAACCACTGTAACCCCACAACAACCTCACCACTCCTTGAATTATTCTGTGTCACTAAAACATCCCCTTCATTGATCATGTGAGAAGCGTTTGCTCTTTGCCACGCTTCAATATAATTAGTAGCCTTTTTTACAAGAACCCAAGCTGGAATGAGAGAATGATTCCATAATAATTCATTATGTAAGGAATAAAATTTATCCTTGCTTTCTCCACCTCATTATAAGAATATTGCTCTTCACTCAACTTATTACCATTGTTTATAAGTGATACAACAGGCTTACAATCTTATATATCAAAATTCACTAACACCTTATCCATATAAGCCATATGAGCTAGGTTTAAAACCTTATTAGATTTTTCCCTATAATATAGATCTTCACTCTAAGAACTAATTGAGCTTTCCTAAGATCTTTTATATAAAATTTAGTTGATATAATCATTTTTATATAAGAGGGACCAACCTAAGCCTTAAAGCAAGAAGGTATTCCTTCTTACTACTCTAACCTTTAACCAACAATCTTTAACTGTAATATAACTTTCTTCTTTTGTTTATTTTTTCCTACCAAATTTCCTAAAGCTGCTTCTAACCTAAATTGTATGAAGATAGCTTTATGACCACTGGCCATTAATTCTCAGACCTTACCTACTATTAAACTCTCTAACATTATGTCCACTAGTCTATCTTCATCTCACTCCTCTTTAATTCTGTTAAGATTATCTCCTTCAACATCTAAGCCTAGACTACTTCCTCCTCTAAATAAACATGAAACAAGACTCCTCACACTAACAATTTCCATACCCTTCAAAGCTCATCTTCTCTCTTTTCTTTACCACTTTCCGTCTTTAATCAATCTTAACTCTTCTTCTTCTCTAAATCCTACACTTCTCATTCCTCCTTCATCTTCTATTGCCCCACCAAACTTTATCTCCCTTCCTTTTCTGAACCGTTAACCTATCCTAACCATCTCTCCAAACTCCTCCGTTTATATCCCAGCTCAATCTAAACAAAATTCTCCTTTCTCCCAACCAAAAACATGTAATGCAGTAGTTAATGATTTGCAACATGATGTTAAACTAAAGTTAAGACCATATATTGAGAACAAAATGTTAGTCTCACCTCTTGTTAAGATCCTCCAAGTAGGTGCAGCCAAATGGAATATGAATTTAGTAAGGTTCTTCCCTGACAAAAGACCTCCATTCCGCTCAACCAAGGTCTGGCTTGAAAAAAATATGGGAAAAGTGTGAATTAGAGAATAGTTATATCACTGAAGAGCACTACTTCCTATTTAAATTCAAAGACATTAAAGGACTATTAAAAATATTGAAGTATGCCCCTTGGTACTAGAGAGGGAAACCTATTTTCTTAAAAAATTGATCTCCAGTTTTGACTCTTGACAAAAATGCATAGAAATCTATTCCCATCTGGACTTGTTTTCATAACATCCCTTTGGAATACTGGACTATAATGGGGATGAGTCATCTGGCTAGTGCAATTGGTAACCTCTATGAATCAATGAAAAAACTGTATTTATGATAAGGATTGATTTTCAAAAATCTACATAAAAAGTTAAAAGGAACACAAAACTTCCTAAGGTCCTGACCGTTTAGAGGGTAGGAGAATATAGAGAGGTTAAAATAGCTAATATTTTCATATCTTACCTTTTGAACCTAGAAAATCCAAAAGAACAAAAGATATTGACGCCCAAATCAACTCCTTCTATAACCAAAAACTCAAAATTTCCTCCCAACCTTTCCTCTTTGAATCTTGAATCCCTTCCCATCTTACACCATACAGAAACTTCACCTTCCTCCTCGATCGAACTAGATCCCTCAGCCTTAAATAAAAAACCTAAACAAACCCCCTCAAGCATAGATAACCTTTAAATCTTTACAGCACCTGGAAACCTCTACCTTAACCTTTAAAATAATGAACTCTCTAAAATAGGAGACCACTCAACACCTAAACCAACTTCTAAGCCCAAGCCTTACTCACCTTCTCAAGAACAACAATAATTACATAATAATAGAGAGTGTCATTTGATTAATCCAAATTCAGAGGAAATATCTACTCAAACAATAGATAAGGAGGAAAAGCATTAGAATAACCCAAGAAGAAGATCAATTAGAAAACATAAAACAAGGATCAATTACATCCTTTATTTTCATATTCACAATATGGAAGACTCTGGACTTGAACTACCCAAAGAAATAGTAAGCTTTGAAAGAATTCATCAAGGAGAAAATTTGATCTATAATAGGCTTGTTGGAAACAAAAATTAGAGAAGAAATGTTGAATAAAGGTATAAGTTTCTTAGGAAATCAGTGGAGCACTATCTTTAATCGTTCCTCACTTAGACTTGGAAGAATCATCCTATCCTATAGATCAAAAAAATACAAATTCTTACCACCAAGCAGCTTGACCAGTTTATATACTTGGAGATGCACTCAAACTTGTTAAAAGACAAACTACACATCACCTTTATATATGCAGCAATCTATGCCTTTCAAAGGAAGAAAATATCGGAAGATATAAAGGAGATGACAAAAACAATTAAAGAATCCTAGATAGTCTTAGGTTACTTCAACTACATTCTTTATTCTCATAAAGTTTAGGGTCTTGGTAATACAATAGGTAAGATGGACAAAGATCTGAGAGACTAAGTAACTTAGGTCTATTAGCCCTCACTATCAGGGGAAATCTCATCAATTAGAACAAAAAATAAGAAAATAGATACTTTATAAGGAAAAAGCTGGATAAAGGGGTGGTCAATTAAGATTAGATATCGAAATTCCCAAACTCAATAGCCTGGTTTAGTAACTATAGGTTTTCAAACCATACACCTTTAGAAATCAATATGGAATATTATATAAGACAGCTGAAAACTCCATTCAAATTTTTTAATCATCTAATTTAATTGGAAGAGTTTTAAGATATCATCAAAACAGGTCATAATAGGCAAACTGAAGGATATGAATCTTACAAATTGGTATCCATACTAAACATAATTAAGGGTGAAATTAAAAGGATTCACAAGCAAAAGTATAAGTCTGAAATCCAAAAGGAAGTAGAGAGAGCTAAGATTGAGGTGAATGAAATTCAAGATCTATAAAAAATAGACCCCTTAAACCTGAATTTAAGAGAAAAAGAGTAAAACACCATTAACCACTACCTTTCTCTTCTAAAAGACCATAGTTTAATTCTCAAACAAAAGGACAAAATTAACTGGATTAAGAAGGGAGAGACTCAAACTCTGCATTTTTCCTTTAAAATCATTAAAAGCAGAAGAAATTGTAACAAAATCTCAAGGATTCTAGACCAGCTAGGTACGTCTGTCTTTAGTCAAGACAAACTTAAACATCTAGCCTTCACTCACTTTCATTCTTTTTTAGGATATGAATCCCCTTTCTCAAGCTCATATGAACTCCTCTTTAAATTCATCGACCGTTCCTTAAATTAACTCCAAATGGATCTCTTCTTTCCCTCATCACTAATACCCAAAAAAAAGCCATTTTTAGCTTTAATCCTTACAAATTCCCATGTCCTAACAACTTGAATGCCTTCTTCTTCCAAAAATCATGTCATTTCTTAGAACCACATATTTATAGAATGGTTAAGGAAATATTAAACTATAGTATCCTTCTTAAAGAACTTAATAAGACTTTCCTTTATGTTATCACTAAAAAACCTAATCCCTCCTCCTTCCAATACTTCAGACCTATTTTAGGTTGTAACATCCTATACAAAACTAACTCAAAGATCCTTACTTTAAAGGTTAAAACTCTAACTAATTCTTTAATAAATATTTCATAAACTAGTTTTTTTGCAGGTAGGATCATCAGGGGCAACTTACTGTTATCTTTGAAAATGTTCAAGTATTATCATTTAAACTAAAGTATCGAAAGCTATGCTATGAATGCTGACTTCAAAAAGGCATTTGACATCCCTAACTCATTGGAAAAAAATTACAAAATACCGACGTAAAATTACTAATGGACAAAATTCCATAGTAAATTAGTGAAGGAAATTTAATTACATCGGTAAACTTGTCAAGAAAAATGGTGTATTGCGACAAAACAAAAATCCATCGGTATAGCTAGAGGGAATTTACATGTGAAGGTTTGCTGATGGAATAGTAAAAGTCATCGTAAAAATAGGCAGCAATGGTTGGCGATAAAAATAAGCAGCAAATTTTACCAATTGAAGAAATTTTTTTCAGTAATTTACTAATGGAAGTATCATTCTATCGATAAATAGAAATAATTTTGGTATTGTATTCTAAATTTAAAGTGAAACAATGTCATTTTATTTTTAATAAATAAACACCTGAAGCTCCCCTTGTCGTTGTTCTTCAAATTTTTCTTCTTCTTCGGTCTCCTCTACGCCCACCCTTTTTCGGTTCTTCCAACTGCTCATCTACTTTCGTTTTTCCACCAATTGCTTCCATTGTCTTGGAATTTCCATCTCAAGATCGGTTTTCCACTTAACACTCTTGGGCTAAGTTTTTTGTCTTTAATTTTTGTATGTGAACCATTGTACGTTGATTTCTTACTGTTACTATAGATTGAGTTGTGAGGGTTTATTTGGGTTGTTAATAGGTTTGAGTTTATTGTGATGTGGTTATGTTGGTGAAAAATGGAAGAAGACAATAGTTTTGAAACAAAATAGGGATGAATTTCAATAACATAGTAGGTGTTCGATGAAAGTTTTGTAGGAGGTCTCTAACATCATTTATGATCTGGAATGTTTCTTTTAGTGGTTCATTAGTTTATAGAAAGGTTGTTTTAGTAGTTGAATTATATACTTTCTATTTTACTTTTATTTCATGTCTTGTTCCTTTTTTTTTGTATAAATTGGGATTAATGCATGGTTTAGATATAAGGAAGAAAATTAATAATCATCTTTTAATTTATTATTTGAATTTTTTTAGTATGCTTTGGTCTTTACTTCTTGATGTTTCTTTTAAAATCTCTACACCTTTTGAAAATTTCCTTCAAAAGATTTATGAATTATTACAAATTATTGAATTAAGATATGATGTGAGTATGAACAATTGACTTTTTTATTTCTAAAATGTGTATCATTGTCTTTATAGTTGATTTCAAATGATAAGTTTATAAGAATTAATACTGTAACTTCTCATTATTCCATTGATTAGTGTTAAAACCCTAGAATACTATACACGAGAGTATACTGAGAATTTTGAAGTACATTTCATGCATCATATGGCATACTCATACATGTGAATTGTGTTGACACTCATGAAAATAATTGTATAAGCATTCATTGACACTTTGTAGGTATAAGTGATTTTAATGTGAATTGTGGATTTTATTTGTCTTGAAAATTAAATGATTGTGTATTAAAATTGATTTAGCATTTTTGGTGATATTTGGGACATTTCGGAAATGTGGGGTATTTTGGACTAGAAAATATATAGAAATAAGAGACAAATAGAAGTGTGGCATGTGTTAGCCTCACATGGATGAAAAATGGGTTACATGCATGGGTGACATATGGCAATGTATCATTAACACACCTAGTCACGTTTTTTATGGAAATTTCTGTAGCTCTCTTGTTTGTTCTTCACTGAAATTAGCCACCACCAAATCTTTCTCCTCGTTCATCCATCACCAAAACATCTAGTTTGTTCATTTTTGTGTATTTGGCTTTTGAGTCTCACAACAATGTTACACCTTGCAAAGTAAGCACTTCAGTCCATATATTGTTTTGTTTCTCTTTATTCTTATTTTCTCCATCCACTGAAATCTTTTATGTCCACTCTCAACTGCTAGAATTTTGTTGAATCAAGTAAGTTATGCTTTAAGTTTTATGGGTATTGCAAATGGCATTTTGATAATGTTTTAATGTTTGTAAATGGATGCATACATGATTGGTGTAGGAAGAAGCAATTTTCGTGATACAAGTAAAGTGATGGAGTTAAATGAGGGTTAGTGAAATAGAAAATGTGCAAAAAGTATGATAAAGGATTGAGATAATTGGAGTTAAATGAAGATTAGTGAAGTAGATAAAATTGCAGAAAAATGTGATATAGAAAAGTACAGAAATAGGTTCTATTTTTGGGTTGTAATTAATCATGAAATTATGAATTGTGTATAGAGAATACTGAATTGAAAGGTGAGGTATAACTGAATGATCAACATGAAATGATAGAATTTGGGCAATTTAGTGTGTTGGAGTATGTTATATGAAGTGTTTTTACTAAACATGCATCTATATTTGGGCCATATCTTTATATGTGAATATTCAAATTAGATGGATTTTGATATAGATTAAAACAGAGACATACAGCTACAATTTTGAAGAAGAAATTGAAATTGAATTCTATCCTTAAGGGTCTGCAAATTTAGCTTGAAGTTGAGTTTTGGCTTAGGATGCAGCACTACCCTTGACAAAAATCATGTCTTATTGTTATTGAATAAACTATATTGATGTAGGCTAAATCAGACAAATTTGTCTTCATAAAATTTTTATCTTATTATCTTATCTTTCAATTGGTATAAAGTTTGTAATTTTTGGATATTGGAATTGATAGATATGAGTTGTACAACTTTGAATGCACTAACCTTTTAGTAATGGGAGTGCTCAGTCTGTAGTATTTTAAACATAACTCATAGAATAATGGACCAAATTGAATGATTTTCGTTTTTCTTGAAACTTAAGATATAGAGAAACATTTGATTAGAACAAATTATTACCTAACAATGTCATTTTATAGGTCAAAATGGCCATACAAATCTGATTCGAAATCTGGGAAAAGTGCAGGAAAAGGATCATGGGTAGTGATTTTTCATGGAAATGTTTTGATTATGCATTGGTTGAACCAATTTAGGATGAAGTGTATAATTATAATGTTTTTTAACTTAATTTGGGCTTAAAATGAGGACATAACTTAGTGAATCAACTGTTTGATGCATGATGAATGAGGAATTATGAAAAAGATATAGGATTTCATGAATGAAGAGATTAGATAGGTAATGTTGAATTAAATAAGTAAAGGTTTAATAGTTAATGCAATCAATTTGTTCATTGAATAACTATGAAATGAAATATGCATTAATGAGTATGAATTCTGGAAAATTCGGAGTAAAATTGATGTTTGTATAAGTTTATTAAAGAAACATACCTGAGAATTTGTCATTAAACAAGCATAATACATGATACATTTATAAATGTGCTTATTCAGTTAAATAGGAAATGTAGTAATATGAAAATGTATGTGATTTCATATAGAAGAGCACATTGAGCGACCACTTTCAGACATTGCTGGGACTTCAAGGCAATAAGCTAAAGGGAGCAATTATGAGTAACCTAAAGTGGTCTCACCTTGATTATTTTTTGTTTGATATTGAATTGAATTGATATGTGATGTACGTGTATTGCTTTTCGAACATGAAAATCTCGACGCCTTTGATACATGAATAACACATTGGAAGTGTTCCTTGAATGTGAATGTGATTGAATAAATGTGTTATCAACCTATATGTTGAAAGCCGAACCTAGTCCGATGATTAATGTGAACGAGAAAGTGAATGCAAATGCAATGGACTGAATATGATGATTGAATTTGTGGAATACATCTCATTCCAATGCATGAAATATAAAGGCAGTTGTGACTAAAGTTGCTAGTGAAAAAAAAAGAGCTTAAAGCTCAGATATCTGTGTTAAGAGCCTAAGGCTCAATATATACAATGAGCCCTGTACCCCTTCAGATAAGGGACAATATGAATGAGCCCAATATCCACAATTGATACGAAACAGTGAAAAAGGTACTCAGTCACAATAATATAATAAATGAATTTGAGTCTTATAAACATTGCATACATATGATATGAATAAATTGAATGGTTGCATTGCTTTGAGCACTTTTCTTTAATGAAATATGTAATGCATGGATTATTTTTGAAATGTTGCAATTGTTAAAAAAGTGTTTCGTGATATTACCTGATGATAATCGAGTTGATGTGAATTATATGATAACATGAATTGTTGTGATGCGTGACAAGAGTGAACTATCGAGGATGGTTAATTAACTAAGTTCGCAAAACTCAACCAAATTGTAACGTTGACATTTTCAGGTTCGAGACAGCCACAAATTAGCTTCTAAGACTGCATAAAAGAGATTTTGTAAAACTTTTAGATATAAGACATGGCTCAAAGGTCGGTCAGCTAGGACTTAAGGATTAGTTTTTAATTTTTGGTTAATTCCTTATGTATGTAGCAAACTTTGTAAACCGAGATGTGGACATTGATACGTTGATATTGTATAAATGTGGATGATGGATATAATGCTACCTTCTAAATTATGGTTTATGAAATGGAATAAGGAAATTTTGGATTTTAGACAATATATTATTTATGCTTTTGCTTATGATGCCATGTGATATAGTGAAAGTGAAATATTTAACATGCCATTTTTTTGAGCATGTGCATATTTGTTCGAAGTACATACGAACATGTGCCGGACGGGATTGAGGTGTTACAGTTGGTGGTATCAGAGCATGGTTGGCATTCATAGGGATATATAGGAATGTTAGGCATGAAATATTTTGAAAATTTTAGATGATAATTGAAGTTATTGTTTATTATAGGTCGTTCACCATAGGTGATCAAGTGGAATAATCAACTGACCTAGGATCAGAAAGAGCCAGTAGAGAGTCGTTTGTGTTTCAACTTGAGGGAATGCCTCCGAGAATTTTCAAGTGAAGGGAAAGGGGTTACCATAAACTGTGAAAGCAGGGGGCTGTGGACTTCTATAGAAGTACAAACCCTGTAGAGGTCGAGGGATGGATAGAGAGAACAGAGAGAGTCTTTGACCAGATGGATTGTGAGTTGGATAAGAGGTTCAATTATGTTGTTTCTTTATTTTAAGGCTCAGCTTACCAGTGGTGAACTGTTCCAGGTAGTATCATCAGACCTTGTAGTTTGAGATGGGAAGACTTCCTGAGGGCCTTCAAGGAGATTTATATGCCCAAAATCTACATAGACAAAAAGAAGAAGGAATTTTTGGATCTAAAGTAGGGCAGTTTGTCTGTAGCAGAGTATGAGGTTAAATTCAATTAGTTGATGGGATATGCTACTTCTTTGATTCCTACTGAGGAAGATAAGTGCAGTAGATTTGAAGACGAACTGAACATAGAGATCCAAATGAGGTTAGCTATTTTTAACTTAGATAGTTTTACGAAACTACAAGCTGCCTCGATCCGCATTGAGCAGTTGTTGAAGGAGAGTCAATCCGAGTATAGATCAGAGTCTAGACATAAGAGCCCTAGTGATTCTCAAGGAAATTCTGGTAGAAGATTCAGCACGCATCAGAATTGAGCTTTCAGACCACCAATTAGATGAAGACAGTCGGCATTCAGATAGAGAAGTAGTTTTGTTCAGTTTAGTAATAACAAAGGTGAAGTATCAAGTCAGTTGCTAACTTGTGAGCATTGTGGGAAAAAGCACTGTAGTGAATGTTGGAAGTTGACAAGAGCTTGCCCTTGATGTGGCTCACTTGATCATCAAATCAAGGATTGTTCTGTGGTGTTTGGAGCATAGTCTGGTACGAGAAGAAGTACGATGATAGAAACTACGACTCAGTAGAGCCAAACTAGTGGATCTGGACAAAAAGGCTGTGGCAGAGGAAAAATTATTTCTGGGAGTGCTAATGGTAGGATTGAGGTGCAGAGCAATCAATCGTAGTCTCAAGCCCAAATATATGCCATGACGAGACAAGAGGCTCAAGAGTCTCCAGATGTCGTTGCAACTATGTTACTAATATTTACTTTTGAGGCTTTTGTTACTAATATTTACTTTTGAGGCTTTTGCATTGCTCGATCTTGGATCTACACATTATTTATCATGCTGCATATGGTATCTAGGTTGCATTGTGATAGAGAGTTATTGGGATGTGGATTAGAGGTGAGTACATCGATAGGTATGACCACTATGATAGGGGAAGTCTGCAAGAGGTGTTTGATTCAAATTGATCAGGAAGAGTTGGAGGCAGACTTGATTATGTTACAGTTAAAGGAGATAGATGTTATGCTAGGCATGGATTGAATAACTGCACATAGGGCCATTATGAACTGCTATACTAAGGAGGTAATATTAGGATCCCTTAATCAATCGAGAGCAGTTTTCAGGGGTATTAGCCAAGCAGTGCCAGCTAGACTGATCTCATTTATAAGTGCCTTAAGGTTGATGGAAGGAGGATGTAAGGCTTACTTGGCCCATGTCATTGATACTCGAACTGAGCAGGATATGCAAAACATTCCTGTGGTTAGAGAATTCCTTAATGTGTTTCCCGCAGAGTTACCTGGCTTACCTCTAGATCGGGAAATAGTGTTCACAATTGATCTAGTTCCAGGTGCTGCTTCTATATCTATTTCCCCATATAGGATGACACCTGTGTAACTGAAGGAGTTAAAGGCTCAGTTATAGGAATTGTTGGACAAGGGATTTATTAGACCCACTGTTTCACTCAGGGGATCTCTAATCTTATTTATGAAGAAGAAGGATGGAACGTTGAGATTATGCATCGATTATAGGCAATTGAATCGGGTCACAGTGAAGAACAAGTACTCATTTCCTAGAGTCAATGATTTGTTTGATCAGTTGTAAGGAGCTTAGGGGTTCACTAAGTTGGATTTGAGGTCTGGGTATTATCAGCTAAAGATAGTAGAGGCAGATGTACTAAAGAGTGCTTTCAAGAGCAGGTATAGACATTATGAGTTTTTAGTAATGGTGTTTGGGTTAACCAATGCCCCAACTGCATTTATGACATTTTTGAATAAGGTGTTTCATCCCTACTTGGATCACTTGTGATAGTATTTATTGATGACATTTTGGTATATTTAAACAATAGATGGGAGCATGCTAAGCACTTGAGAGTAATACTACAGATTATGAGGGACAAATGACTATATGCCAAATTCAGTAAATGTGAGTTTTGGCTGAGTCAAGTAGTATTTTTAGGTCATATAGTAAATGGGAAAGGTATTCAAATGGATCCAATGATGATAGAGGTAGTAATGAAATGGAAGGATCTGTAGAATGTGTCTGAAATTCGGAGTTTCTTAAGATTAGTCAGATACTACCGGAGGTTTGTCGAGGGGTTTTCTTTGATCTCAACCCCTCTAACTAAACTTCCAAGGAAGAATATGGTCTTCAGATGGAATAATGAGTGTCATAAAAGTTTTGAAGAATTGAAATATTAGTTGACTACAGCGCCAGTGTTGATTATTCTATCAGAAGCTGGTGGTTATGTAGTATACAGTGATGCTTCGCATCAAAGATTGGGATGTGTGTTAATGTAGTATGGCAAGGCAATAGCTTATGCATTGAGACAATTAAGGTCTCACGAGATGAACTATTTGGTACATGATTTAGAGCTGAAAATAGTAGTCTTTGCTTTATAGATATGGAGACATTATTTATATAGAGAGTCATTCCAGATATACACTAATCATAAGAGCTTGAGATATCTGATGAGTCAGAAAGAGTTAAACATGAGATAAAGAAGATGATTTTAGTTGTTAAAGGATTATGACTGCATTAAGTAAGAAGTCGAATAGCAGTGTAGCTCAGATTCAGTTACCGAGGTTACCAAACTTGATTTAATTGAGAGCTTTCAATGTGGAGTTGAATCTAGAGCCTAATGAGGCATTAATAGCCACACTAGAGTTGAGACCGACGTTGCATAATAGAATTAGAAGAGTTCAGAGTAAAGATCCTAAAATGGTGAAATTGATTGAGAAAGTTAACATGAATCCATATTCTGAATTTGAATTGAGAGATGGTATATTGTGGTTAAAAAAAGATTATGTGTGCCTAATGTGGATGAATTGAGAAAAGAAATTTTAGAGGAGGCACATGTACCAACTTATACTATGCGTCTTGGCATTATTAAGATGTATAATACGTTAAAGCAACATGTCTGGTAGCCAGGGATGAAGAAGAAAGTAGCTGACTATGTAGGTAAGTGTTTAACTTGCCAGCAAATTAAAGCTAAGCATTAGGCTCTGATTGTGAAGCTTCATTCGTTGCCTATTTTAGAGTGAAAATGGGAACGAATCACAATGGATTTCATTATAGGATTGCTTAAAACTCCGAGACAAAATGATGCTATATTGGTTGTAGTGGACCGATTGACTAAGTCGGCGCATTTCCTACCAGTAAGAGAGAATAACTTACTAGACCAGTTGGCACAGAAGTATGTGAATGAGGTAGTGAGACTACATGGGGTTCTAGTGTCCATAGTATTGGACAAGGATCCCAGATTTACTTCAAAGTTTTGGAAGAGTCTACAGTTAATAATGGGTACGAAGTTGAACTTCAGTACTACATTTCATCCTCAAACAGATGGGTAGAGTGAGAGGACAATTAAGACTGTTGAGGATGTGTATTAGAATTTCGAGGATCTTAGGATCAGTACATAGCCTTGATTGAATTTGCTTACAGTAACCACTAACAAAGTAGTATCGGTATGGAACCTTATGAGGCATTACATAACAGAAAATGTCGATCACCTATAATATTGGGATGAGGAAGGTTTGAGAACGATAGAAGGTCTAAAATAGATACAAGATACTGTGGATAAGGTGAAACTAATCTGAAACTGAATAAAAGCAGCACGAGATAGACAAAAGAGTTATATAGATCAGCACAGAAAGGATATGGAATACAGTGTAGGAGATAAGGTATTTCTAAGAGTCTCGCCTTGACGAGGAGCATTAAGATTTGGCAAGAAGGGCAAGTTGATTCCTAGGTATATTGGTCCTTATGAAATTCTTGAGAGAGTAAGACCACTGGCATATAGATTAACCTTACCAATTGAGATATCTTAGATACATGATGTATTCCACATGAGTATGCTCAATAGATATAGGTCAAATCCGATGCATGTATTACCAGTTTAAGAGATTAAAGTTGCTAGCAATTTGAGTTATGTTGAGGATCCAGTCAAGATAGTGGGATATCAGAAAAACAATTGAGGAATCGGAAAATTCCATTGGTGAAAGTCCCGTGGAAAAATCACTCGAGTTAGGAAGCAACTTGGGAAATAGAGGAGAACATGAGAAACCAATATCCTCACCTATTGGGACCGGGTCTTGCTACTTATTACAAGGCTACATTATGAGAGGATCGGGTGAAGATCATGTCAGAAGAAGTCTGGAAGCTCTAAATTGTAATGAGAAATTTAAAAACCCGTGTTTTACCTAATTTGGTGAGTTCCATCAGTCACCCTCGTGCACTTCTAAAGTGACACTCAACTTATAAAAATCATATCTCTCAATTATGATTTCTAAAAATTTCATACTTTATACCATTGGAAAGATAAGAGGATAATCTACAACTTTTATAAAGACAACTTTGTCTAATTCTTCCTATATCAATATAGTTTAATCTTTGGAATGAGGACACAATTTATGAAAAGGATAGCACCGCAACTTCTGCCAACACCAGTGATGTTAACATGTAAAGGCCATATCTCTTTCATCTAAAGTTCAAAAATTACAAACTTTATACCATTAGAAATCCAAGAGGATATGATACAACTTTCATGAAGACAACTTTGTCTAATTCTACATAGATTAATATAGTTTAGTCATGTAAGTTAGAGTCACTACTCCTATCCAAGGTAGTACTGCAGCTATATTCCCCCTTTTTCTTCTTTTGCCTATTACAATCTTTTACAATTTTCAAAAAGAAAAGAACCGGATCCAACCAAACACTAAATGTACATACATGACTCTCATCATAACAATTTATTTTAAGTCTATCCAAGGCCATCTAACAATATACTATGCCATCTCTAACAATAGTTAACAACTCAACAAAGAAGATAGTTATGAACATGTACGAAGGGAACTTCTTCAACTCTTAATCTCATTACTTAATCAAAAATGGAGTTTGAAAAATGGTTTAGTTACATATCAACACTACATCATTAGATTAATTCAAAATACATATGGATGCTCATGTTCGATATGCTACTAAAGCTACCCAAAGGTAATTGAACTAACTTAGTTACTAAATGTAGCTATCTCGGAGTTTCCAAATGCCTTGCAAGGATCGACGATCTTCTTGTTCTGCACCTGAGGAGAAAATAGTGGGTTGAGCTACAAAGAACAATGGCTAATATATTTATAGTCATTGGCAACGATCTATACAATCAAACATATATACATACATCTATATATCATTTTATTCTAGCCATTTAATCATTAACCATTCCAACTCAAAAACTCATAGTTAAAGAAGTTAATGCATAACACATAACATGAACATTTAACCTTCAAACATAACACTCAAATGTATCACACTTGGAATTTTCAAAGATGAAATGCACAAACAAATAGTTTGAGAGTCCCATGGGTCGAAATGGAGAAACCGAAGTTTACACCATGAACAAAATGAGTTTATTCTTAGGATCTTATATGCCACAAGTGGGCAGCCATAAAAAAACTTATTCAACATGCATGTGACAAACGAAATGGTTTCTCTCTTGCCCAAACACAAGCAAACATTCATGCTTAATTCATTTCATCACATAATCACATTTTCATGCTTCTTATGCTTTTTCCTCTTTGATTATACAAAATGCCATAACATCTTTCAATGCATGACATGCTAATACATCATAATGTATTTTTACAACATTCAAAAGAATTAAAATTCAAGCAATTAATCATACATAAACAAAAGTAAGCAATATGCCGATTTCCACAATAACCATAAACACATTACCCACCAAAATTGTTTAGAAAATCTAACTCAATTGTGCCTTTCCTCTTGCTCTTGGGTAAGATTTCCTTGGTTCTCTTCAAATAAACCAAGTTCCCATTCAACCCAACATTCAAATGGAAATTCATAGAACTTAAAAAATCATAAAAATAAAATAAACAAAAATTGAACTTAAACTTAACATACCCATAGTCTATCTAGTTTAGAAAAACCAAAATCTAGTTTCGAAATCCATAAAAAATCAAAATGGGTTCTCTTCTTTCTTCCAACTCAACACCCATTTCTCTACTTCTTCTACCTAAGCAAGAAGGAAAGATGAAACTTACCTTAAAAAGTTGATTCTTTTTCTTTCCTAGTTTCCCCACGTTTTTCTCTTCTTCCTTCCTTAGCTTCCATGGTTTTCTTCTCTTCTTTCTTTCTTCTCTACGTTTTCTTCTCTTCTTTCCTCTTCTTCCACAATTTCTTCCCTTTTTCCCCTTTTCAAGACAACATTTTGTCTCGTTCTTCCACAATTACTCCTCCTCATTTAACCTAATGTCTATTAACTCCTTAGTCCATCTAATATATACTATACTCTAACTTAATTCTGACATTTCTATTCTAAATTCTAATTTCTACTTATGCTCACTAAATTAATGGACTCAATTTTAAAAATAAAAAATTAAAAAATTAAAAATATGGGGTCCAACACCACCTACTTCATCAATCAGGTAAAAATTTTGAGGATGAAATTTCTTAAGGAGGGAAGAATTGTAACATATCATTATTCCACTAATTAGGGTTAGAACCCTAGGATATTGTACACGAGAGTATACTGAGAATTTCCAAGTACATTTCATGCATCATATGGCATACTCATACACGTGAATTGTGTTGACACTCATGAAAATAATTGTATAGGCATTCATTGACACTTTCTGGGTATAAGTGATTTTAATGTGATTAAAATGTGAATTGTGGATTGTATTTGTCTTGAAAATTAAATGGGTGTGTATTAAAATTGATTTTATTTTGGACTGGGAAAAATGTGGAAATAAGAGACAAAGGGAAGTGTGACATGTGGTAGCCTCACATGGATGTCAAATGGGTTACATGCATTAGTGACACGTGGCAATGTATCATTAACACACCTAATCATGTTTTTGTATGGAAATTTCTACAACTCTCTTATTTGTTCTTCATCGAAATCACACACCATTAAAACTCTCTCCTTGTTCATTCATCACCGAAACATCTAGTTTGTTCATTTTTTTGTATTTGGTTTTTGATTCTCACATCAATGTTACACCTTGCAAAGTAAGCACTTCAGTCCATATATTGTTTTGTTTCTCTTTATTCTTGTTTTTCTCCATCCATCGAAATCTTTTATGTCCACTCTTAACTGCTGGAATTTTGCTGAATCAAGTTATGCTTTAAGTTTTATGGGTATCGTAAATGACATTTTGATGATGTTTTAATGTTTGTAAATGGATGCATGCATGACTGGTGTAGGAAAAAGCAACTTTGATGATACAAGTAAAGTGATGAAGGGATTAAATGAGGGCTATTAAAATAGAAAATGTGAATAAAGTGTGATAAAGGATTGTGATAATTGGAGTTAAATGAATATTAGTGAAGTAGAAAAAAATGCAGAATAATGTGATTTAGACAAGTATGGAAGTAGGTTCTATTTTGGGGTTGTAATCAATCATGAAATTATGAATTGTGTATAGAGAATACTAAACTGAAAGTTGAGGTATAACTTAATGATCAACATGAAATGATAGAATTTTGGCAATGTTGTGTGTTAGAGTATGTTATATGGAGTGTTTTTATTGAACATGCATCTATATTTGGGCCATACCTTGATCTATGAATATTCAAATTAGATGGATTTTGATCTAGATTAAACTAGAGACATAAGGATACAATTTTTAAGAAGAAATTGAATTTGAATTATATCCTTGAAGGTCTTAAAGTTTAGCTTGAAGTTGAGTTTTGTCTTAGGCTGCAGCACTACCCTTGACAGAAATCATTCCCTATTGTTATCAAATAAATTGTATTGATGTAGGCTATATCAGATAAAGTTGTCTTCACAAAAACTATATATTATTCTCTTATCTTTCAATTGGTAAAAAGTTTGTAATTTTTGGATATCGGAATTAAAACATATAAGTTATACAACTTTGAGTGCACTAACCTTTTATTCATGGGAATGCACGATCATACACTAGCCAAATTTGCGAATGTTCTCAGACTGTAGTATTTTGAGCATAACTCATAGAATAATGAACCAAATTGAATGATTTTTGTTTTTTTTTAACTTAAGACAGAGGAACATTTGATTACAAGAAATTATTGCCTAAAATTCAGTTTCTAAGTCAAAATGGCCATACAAATCTGATTCCAAATCTTCCTGAGAAAATTTGGGAAAAGTGCAGGAAAAGGATCATGGGCAGTGATTTTTCATGGAAATGTTTTGATAATGCAATGGTTGAACCAATTAAGCATGAAGTGTATAATTATGATTTTTTTAAACATAATTTCGGCCTAAAATGAAGACATAACTTAATGAATCAATTGTTTGATGCATGATGAGTGAGGAATTATAGTAAAAGAATAGGATTTCAAGAATTAAGAGATTAGATAGGTAATGTTGAATTAAATGAGTAAAGGTTTGAGATTTAATGCAATCAATTTGGTCACTGAATTAGTATGAAATGAAATATGCATTAATGTGTATGAATTCTAGAAAATTTGGAGTAAAATTCATGTTTGTACAAGTTTATTAAAGAAACATACCCGAGAATTTATCATTGAACATGCATAATACATGATACATTTATAAATGTGCTTATTCAGTTAAATGGGAAATGTAGTAATATGAAAATGTATGTCATTGCATGTAGAAGAGCATGTTGAGCGACCGCTTCCAGACATTGCCAGGACTTCAAGACAATAAGCTAAAGGCAGCAATTGTGAGTAACCTAAGGTGATCTCATCTTGATTTTGTTTTGTTTAATCCTAAATTGAATTGATATGTGATGAATATGTACTGATTTTCGAATAAGAAATGTCCAAGGTGTTTGATGCATGAATAACACATTGGAAGTGTTCCTTGAATGTGAATGTGATTTAATAAATGTGTTATCAACCTATATGTTGAAAGTCAGACCTAGTTCGATGATTAATGTGAATGAGAAAGTGAATGCAAATGCAATGTACTGAATAGGATGATTGAATTTATGGAATGCATTTCATTCCAATGCATGAAATATAAAGGCAATTGTGACTAAAGTCACTAGTGAAAAAAAAAAAAGAGCTTAAAGCTCAAACATCTATAGTAAGAGCCTAAGGCTCAATATATACAATGATCCATGTATCCTAATTGGATAAGGGATAGTATGAATAAGCCCGGTATCCACAATAGATATGAGACAGTGAAAAAGATACTCGTTCACAATAATGTAAAAAATAAATTTAAGTCTCATAAATATTGCATACACATATGATATGAATAAATTGAATGGTTGCATTGTTTTGAGGACTTTTATTTATGAAATATGTAATGTATGGGTTTTTTAAAAATGTGATAGTTGTGAACAAAGTGTTTCGTGATAGGACATGATGATAATCGGGATGATGTGAATTATATGATAACATGAATTAATGTGTTGCATGACAAGACAGAACCATCGAGGATGGTTACTTAACTGAATTCACAAAACTCAACCAAATTATAACGTTGACATTTTCAAGTTCGAGATAGCGTACAACCAAAACTTAACCAAATTGTAACTTAGCTTTTAAGACTGCACAGAAGAGATTTTGTACAACTTTGGCATATGAGAATTATTACAAAAGATTAAAGAATTAGAAATTAAAAGAGAAATTATGTTTTTTAGATTTATGAAATTTTTAATGAGAGAATTATTGATATCTTATCCAACTTTTAAATTTAATTGAGTTTTAGAAATTTTCTTTTGTTTTTCATTTAATAATAATGTATTAATATGAAATATTCCAATTGATTCTGTTAATTCTAATTTATCTAATTCAAGTGTGTTTTCTTTTGCTAGAGATTCAGATATACCAGTTATTTTAGACATAGTTAATGATTATGATAAATTTGGTGATGTTCAGTTAATAGATTTTTTATATTTTGTAATTCTTGACAATATTCATTGTAGGAGTTTGAAGCTATTTTAAGACGTTCTTTTATAGGTTTTAATCCATTCTTATTAGTGATGAAAAATTATAAATAACTATAATGTTCCTCATAATATTCTTTTTCTTCTTTATATTGAACTACTAAACTTTCAAAATATAGAAGTTGATTGTTTAAATAATTATTATATCAATATGAACTTCAAAGCTTAGAATCAACAAACGAATCCGAATACAATGTTTATTCAAGTGATTATTCAGAATAAAAATGTTAATGCATAGATAGATACAAGAGCTACTATAGCAACTAAAACATTATTAACTAATTAGAAAAAGTTAAATAAACCTTTACAAATTAGAATTGTTGATAGCAGTATAAAATATATTTGATATGTAAGTTACTATAATAATCTTACTATAGAAAATTATACGTTTACAGTACCATTGATATATCAACAAGAATCAGGTTTACCTTTAATCTTAGGAAACAATTTTCTAAAATTATATAATCCATTCTGTCAATGTTTATAATACATAACATTAAAAACTCTAATAATTAATTCATTAAATCAAAAATCTATTATTCTGAAAATTCTTATTTACCATACAAGTTATTATCAAACTTTAAAACTTATCACTAAAAAACTTGATCAATTAAATATTTTTTTCAAAATAATCTTACCCTACAAACTAATATAGAGACGTTAATTAATGAACTATGTTGCGAAAATCCACATGATCCTTTGAAAAATAATAATAATCAATTAACTGATCCTTTACAAGAAATAAATATAAAAAATAACATACCATATACTCAACAAGATGTACAAGAATTTATTACTAAATGTTCTGAATTATTAGAAAAACAATTAATCTCACCTAATACAATTAAACATTCAACACCAGCATTTTATGTCAACAACCACTCTAAACAAAAAAGAGGAAAACAAAGAATGGTAATTAATTATAAAGAATTAAATAACGCAACTATAGGGGATGCCTATAAATTACCTCGCAAAGATTATATATTTAGTAAATTAAAAAGACATAATTGGTTTACTACATTAGATGCAAAATCTGGATATTTGCAATTAAGATTACATGAAAATACCAAACTAATAACTGCTTTTACATGTCCCCCATAGAAACACTACTAATGGAATGTATTACCATTTGGATTAAAATAAGCACCTGAAATTTATCAAAGGTTTATGGATAATAATTTAGTAGGATTAGAAGAATTTTCTTTAGCATATATCGATGATATAATTATCTTTTCAAATAAAACTAAAGAAGACCATTTATAAAAAGTAAACTAGGTATTATTAAAATGTCAAAAAAGGGATTAATTTTAAGCAAAAAGAAATAAAAGTAGCTTAAACAAATATTAAATACTTAGGAATAGAATTTTTCAATGGATTTCTTAAATTACAACCTAATATTCTTGAAAAATTGTATCAATTTCTGGATAAATTAAAAAATGTTAAAGAAATTCAAAGATTTTTAGGACTATAAAACTATATATCTGATCAAGGATTCTTGAAAGATTTAGCCAAAGCACAAAAACAATTACAACACAAGTGTATTATAAAAAATCAATGGTCATAGACTGACAAAGATACCTAAGCTGTTAAGGCATTAAAAACTCTTTGCAAAAATTTACCACCAACCAATGTAATGGACATATCTGAATAAACTTAATTGATCAAGAATAGATTTGTAAATATTTACAAAAAAATTCCTAAAGATAAAAGATACAAAATAGGTTATATACATTTATTTACAATATAAATATTATTAAAATATATATTTCAAGAAGGTATAGATTTACCCATATGAATGGCAATCATAGACGAAAGAATGACTAATTTAAATGATCAAATAATTGGAATAATGAATGGAAATTTAGCTTATGGAAAAATAAAATTTCATACTCGATTAAAACTAGGAATACCTTTAAAATCACATAATTTAGATGAAACAATTACCATTGCATATAAATTTTACAGGAAAAATTTAATGAACATTATACAATACCCTTTTTCAATTGCATATCAAATTAGCTTTAACAAATTCACATGATAGCATTGACTTTAAAAATATAGATAAAATATATATTTATCAATTATTCAATGACGTAGCAAAGGTAGGAACTAACTTACGAACTACCTTAAGAGAATTACTAGAAATCAAGCATCCAATTAAATTAAATAATCTAACAACCCCTAGATTGTCTCTATCTGAAAACCAATCATTTAAAGAAAAAAAATTTACAATCACGATCATTAAGATTAGAGAAACCTATTTGATTTACAAAACTTGGAATAGAAGAACCTATTCGAATTACTGATCCTAAAGTAACTATTGATAAAGAAGATCTTAAATTTGTAAATAATGAACTAATATGCTAGACTCCACTTCCGGAGCCCAGCATTTAGAGTAAACAATGCTGAACCCCGCTTTCAGAGTCCAACATTTGGAGCAAACAATGCGAGACCCCGCTTCCGAAGCCCAGCATTTGGAGTCATTAACAGAAACAGTACTTGCCCTCAACCATACTAAACCTATTTCGGGACATTTCGCATAACTTTTTCTATGGATATCATATTAATGTGTTCTTTAGACATATCAAAATAGAACTTCAAGATATACAACTATCATGTAGACCTTGAAGACAAATTCTATCATCTGTAGGGTCAAAAGTGGGACCAGACGATAGGAATAGATGAACTCATACAGAGGGTGATTAAATTGGGAAAATGACCATAACTTTCTCTAAAGAACTCATATTAAGGTTTTCTTTGGATTATTTGAAAGAATAATTCAATATATACAAATTTTATGAAGACCGTGAAGACATGTTCTATCATCTGTAAGGTCAAAAGTGGGACCAAGCTATAGGATTAGATGAACCCAGACAAAGGGTGAGACAAATTGAAAATTGGTCATAAATTTCTCTAGAGAACATTGATTAAGGGGTTATTTGGATGGTTTGAACGAAAATTTCAATATCTACAACTTTTATGAAGACCTTGAAGATCAATTCGGTTATCTATAAGGTCAAAATGGGATAAGTCGATAGGATCAGATGAACCTAGACGAATGGTCAGATGAATTGGGAAAATTGTCATAACATTCCCTAGAGATATCACATTAAGGTGTTCTTTAGATGGTTTAAAAGATACTTTCAAGATCTAAAACTTTTATCAGACCTTGAAGACCAATTCTATTATCTACAAGGTCAAAAATGGGATAAGATGATAGGATCAGATGAACCCAGATGAAGGGTCAGATGAATTGGAAAATTCGTCATAATTTTCCATAGTGATATCAAATTAAGGTGTTATTTAGATGGTTCGAAAGATAATTTGAAGATATAAAACTTTTATGTAGACCTTGAAGACCAATTGAGTTATCTATAGGGTCAAAAATGAGATAAGACGATAGGATCAAATGAACCTAGATGAAGGGTCAGATGAATTGGAAAAATTGTCATAACTTTCTCTAGAGAACTCAGATTAAGGTGTTCTCTAGATGATTTAAAAGAGGATTTCAATATATAAAAATTTAATGAAGACTTGAAGACAAATTCTACCATATGTAGGGTCAAAAGTGGGACCAGGGGATAGGATTAGATAAACCCAGACAAAGGGTGAGATGAATTGGAAAAATGGTCATAACTTTCTCTAGAGAACTCAAATTAAGGTGTTCTTTAGATGATTTAAAACAGTACATCAAGATCTACAACTTTTATGAAGGAATAAAAGATAGATTATATCATCTAGAGGGCCAAATTTGGACTAGAAGATGTTTTAGTCAACGTAAGACGAAGCAGAAAGTCAACCTAAGACGAAGCAAAAAGTCAACCTAAAACGAAGTAGAAGGTCAACCTAAGATGAAACAGATGGTCAAATTAAGATGAAGTAGAAGGTCAACCTAAATGAAGTAGATTCAACTTAAGACAAAGTAGAAGGTCAACCTAAGACGAAACAGATGGTCAACTTAAGACGAAACAAAAGGTCAACCTAAGACGAAGCATAGTATACTCCTGAGCATCTCCACTCATAAAGATCATAACTTTCGACTCTAATATCCAAAAATTTCATACTATATAGCGTTGGAAAGCTAGAAAGATAAGATACAACTTTTCAAAAGAAAATTTTAATTAATTTAGCCTAAATTAGTCAAGTTTTTCCCCTAAAGTCGGTACACAATCCATACACCTATGAAAGACTTAGATTATGAAATGTACAACTACAAAAGAGACATGCACATATGCCTAGGGAATTTTTTAGTTCTACACTCATTTGCAAAATCAACAAAATGCATACATACTTTAATTACATAATAACATTTTGAACAAGAGCTTAACCCCAAAATACAACATATACAGGATGCTCAATATTTACATGCTTATGAAGTTATCCAAAAGGGATCGAACTAACTTAATTACAAAAGCTAACTATCTTGCAATTTGCCCAAATGCCTTGCAAGGATCACTGATCTTCTCAATCTGCACCTGAGGAGGGAATAATGGGGTGAGCTACAAAGCTTAGTGACTAATATATTTATATCCATTGGCAATTAGCCACATATTCAAGCATATGCACATATATATATGTATATCTAACAATTAGAGCATTCACCAATTTAACTCAAAACTCATAATTAAGTAAATTATGCATAATACATACACAGACTTTATCCATTAGGCAAATCACTCAAATGCATCATACTGGACAACTCAAAATGCAATGCACAAACCAATGGCTCAAAGGTTCTGTGGAACAAAATAGAGAAACCGAAGTTTACTCCGTGAACAAAACGAGTTCACTTTTCAGATCTCGTGTGCCATAAGCGGGCAGCCGGGAGAAGGCTTTATGTCGACATGCATGTGACTATGAAACAATTCCTCTCTTGCCCAAACACAATCAAATCTCATGCTCAAATCCAATTATATGCTTATACTTTCATGCTTTTTCTTCTTTTCATCTAA
>JANSVA010000007.1:13357861-13378054 GCA_025504915.1 Erythroxylum reticulatum | reverse complement strand
GGCAAGAATTTGCCCAATTACATAATAATCATAAATACATTACCCACCTAATTAGCTTGCGGAAATCTAAGTTAAGCTTGCCTTTCCCTTTGCTCTTGGGTAGTATTCCCTTGGTTTCCTAAAACAACCAAGGTTCCATTCAAAACAGCATTCTAATAAAATTTATAAACTTCAAAAATCACAAAATCTCAATAAACACAAATTAATCTCAAATCTAACCTACCCATAGTTCATCAAGGTTAGAAAACCTAAGACCTAGTTTAGAAATCCTAAAATCAATTGGGTTATCTTAATCCATCTTCTTCCCACACAAGCCTTTCACTCTCTACACAAACCCCCTTTTTTTCTCTAACTCTTTAATCCTCATCATAACCCATTCCTTTAATAATGCAAGAAGAAAAGATGCTTAACCTACCTTAACAAACTTGATTTCTCTTCTTTTCTTCTTTCACCAAAACCTCTCTTCTTCTCTCCTATTTTCATTTTTCACTCTCCTCCCTCTTCAATTCACGTTTTTCTCCTCTTAACAAGAAAAATAGCATATTCTTTTTTCCATTTCTACGCTTAATGAATCCAAAATGTCCATCTTACCCTTCCTTATAAACTTATGTTCTTTAATGCTTAAGTGATCTCCCAAAAATGTCCTTGACCATCCTTATTACATTAACACTTTAATTCCACTTACCCATTCAACAAATCCTAGTAACCTTGACATAATTATAACTCCAAAATTTAATCTATCTAAACCTCAAAACTATTTTAAATCATGCTTACTTAAAGAAAAAAATTTCTAAGGTCCAACATAATAACTATAAAACATCAAATTACATCTTTAACTGAACATATTAAAAATACTTTATGAGTATTACTAAACAATTATCTGAATTAATTGATAAACAAATTAATATTGAACATCAGTTAAAGGAAATAATTACAGATATTTTACCTTTAATTCAAAATTATAATTCAACTGACCAAAACTATGAATGACTTTTACAAGAAATAGATAGTATAAATAAAAGACTTGATATGACATCATAATTAATACAAAAAAATTAAAGAATTAGGTATTAAAAGAGAAAAAATCGTATCAGAGCCAATTACACTAATCAAACTAGGGAAGATATAGAAAAAGATATAACGAATCACTTAGAAGAAATTACATATCTTGATAAGAAATAAACTTTAGAAAATAACTCGTTAAAAAATGAATACATAAAACCCACTACAAATCAAGACGAAATTATTTATGGCTATGAATCTGATCAAGAAATTTATGTTGATCAACAACATAAAAATGATAAACAACCTGAAAGTAGTCAAAGTGGAGAAAAATAAAAAAGAAATCAACAAGCAATATATAATTGGGAGTCAAAACCAATTGACATGGAAGAGTTAAATAAATTTGGTTATTATCGTAAAGATAACAAAATAGGAAAATATCCTACCAAATATACACCAAACATATAACTCTAGGACCAAATGAAATTTTAAATTTAGACTGTGTAATATCACCAGAAAATTATTATTAGAATGGTCTAATAAATTATTATTTGTTATACAATTAGAAAAACTTTTTTTGAAGGATTAACTAATATAAGCACTTTATGGAATTTTATTAATTACAAAACTACTGGTATTGTATTAAATTTTTTATTAGATAATGAAGTAAGAATAAAAAATACTATTGAATTTCTTAATGACCTTGAACCTATAAAAACATTTCACATAGTCACTCATGAAATTTATAAAGAATTCATTCCAAAAGATATAACGTCCTATAAATAGGAAATAGAAAATGAAGAAAGAAAAAAAAATGCTCTCTGGCATTTAAATAACATAAGTATATGTAATTTTTGTTATGTAAAAGAATATATTTATTTATTTAAAAAATATTATTATAAATTAACTCGTAATGAACAAGAAATGTATATCCAAATATTTATTAAAAATTACCTTATCCAATAAATAGAACTGTAGAAGAGATATTTTTAATTAAAGAAAATGCTAATTTAGTTGCTTCTAATTTAGGAGGAGCTATTTCCATTATTAAAGAAGTATTATCCCAAAAATGTTTAAAAGCAAAATTACATAAAAGATTATGACATAAAGAAACTCAATTATGTTGTTCTAAATATTCTGAAGAACACAACAATATGGATGTGATTCTATCACATATAAAAAACCAACGGTCAACTCATTCAAAACACCCAAAATTTAAAAACTATCAAAGGAAATGATATTATTCCAAAAATAATTATAGACTTCCTTTTATACCTTATAGAAAGTTTTTAGAAAACAAGCTTATCGAAAAAATAAACAAAAAAAATTATTGTCCCCAAAATAAAAAACAATGTTGATGTTGGTTATGTAAAGAAGAAGGTCATTATGCAAATAATTGTCCAAAAAGAAATAATCTAATAAACACCTAAAAACACACTAAAATAGCTATCAAAATATAGTATAAACTACACCTATCAACATCCCCACACTTAAACTTTTGCTTGTCCTCAAGCAAAAACAAAAACGTAAGCAAACAAACTAAACACAAATCACACAAACATATATTCATGCAACATGCAACAAAGAGACAGTGGCATCAAACTTTTAGAAGTCAATTTAACTGCATACATCAATCTTTCAATTTGTGCCAACATACTAACCTATGCATTTTATGGTTAAGCACTTTGATTTGAATATACATATTAATAAAAAAAACATTAACATCATATGGATTCACCTATATCATTTGTACACATTTATAATTAGCATTCAATCAACATTGTAACTACCACTAAATATCCCTTCATAAAAAATTTTACTATTTACAAAGATCAATATGATTTATTTATTGGAACACCACTTTTTAATTTTCATTAACGTTAACCTAGTCTTTTGATGTAAAAGCAAACACCTTGTCATGAATGTCCCCCGGTCACTCAACTAGGCCACATTTTATTAATTGCCTTGGTTAGAATGTCATTCTAGTCGTTTAATGTGAAGATAAACACTTTTTTGTGCATGCCCCCGATTACTTAGTTATATCACATTCTTAAATGGCTACTAGCTCTATTCAACCCAATATTTGTTTCAAAAGGGCCAGTAGAATAGTTATTTATTTAACACACACTTTCTTGTATTTACATAGTCTACCCTATTTCTTTTTATTCAATCATCCTCACAAAATGTTATTAATGATGCTAACTCATTCGATTGACTTACAATTATAAATGTATATAACAAAAATCCTAAAGTTAGCAAAATGAATTTCATATCCTAATTGACAAGTATATTCAACCAAAGGTACTTCAAACATAAAATTCATAAGTCAATATACCTTTATAAATTAAATGACCATGTTCAAAGCTAAATTACTTCCATCAAATTATTGCCATTGACACATTGACACAATTCACACATATGCAACATATGTTTATATAGTGTCAATCTATTCAAAACTAAGACAACATGATATGAAAAGTCACACAGATGACATGTCAATGCACAATCTGCCCTGCACTTAGACAACACATTGTCCTCAACGTGAGAAAAGCAAACGATACATAAATGAAAATAACAAGAAAAAATAACAAAAAGAAAAGCGTAATGAATGGGATGATGCATGATCATGCACCTCTTTTTTGCTTTGAATCTTCATTTTATGCCTTGTTTTCATCCAAATTCTTCTCCTTTCTTCAATTTCCTATTTCCATACACTCACAAACACATCAAATACCTCATGAAACATAAAATTAAGATCTAAACCTTGCTCTAAACTAAATAAACACTTGGAATACATGCAAACACATTAACACAATTTTAAGCCTATTCATATGATAATCATCTAATAAACACTTAAAAACACACTAAAGCACCTATTAAAACACAGTATAAACTACATCTATCACCTGTAACTTCCTACCATGTTCAGCGCATCTTTGCCAACACATTGACAACTTGTACCTATATTCTTCCTTAGGTTAGCAGTGATTTGTTACACAAAAGTTCCATAAAGGTAAATGAAGTAACATAGGAGCCTAACTTAATCTCATGTTAGAGTTTTATTAGCTAAAAAATAGATTTTCTTATATTTAAAAGGGAGGCAATTGAAAACAAGAGAGGAAAGAAATTTTAGATTAGTTTTTGGAGCTAAAAAAGCATTAGGATCTAACTTAAGCAGCTGAAGATTAAAAGAAAGACAACCTTGGGGAAAAAAACAAATCTATCAAATTTTAGCAATAACTTTAAATATTCAAGAACCACTTGTATGTTTTCTTTATCATTTTACCTTTCTTTTTGTTTTTACTTTTCTTTATATTATCATGAACTAATTAGAATATAGATCACAATGCAGTGGACCTTAGGAATTGATGTTTTGAATTGACAATTTGATTTAATGAAATTTTTAGTTTTTTTAGATTTCTTCATTTTTTATGATGTTGAATTGAAGGAATGAGAGTTAAAGATTCAATAGTTGGATTCATTTATTGAGATTGAGATATGATTTTTATTATTAGAACACAACTTGAATGATGAGGATTGTATAAGTTGCCAGAGATAGAATTGCATGATCGTTATGGGTTATGATAAAACCTATCATGAGAATTTATGAAGCAAGTTTGTATGTTCTTAGGTTTTTTAATAGAAAAAGATTCTGATCAAATAAATTTATTAATAGTAATTGCAATATGATTGAGAGAGAATATAGTTATAGCTTATGAATTCTTACTGGTTTCAGGAACTAGAGTTGATCACTAAGTCAAAGTAAAGTCAAAGCAAGAGATAGTTCTACAGAAAGTTTTACCTAAATATAATTTATTCATTAGTTCTTTTAATTTTGTTCATTCCTTTAGATCAATTATTTGGAAAATTTTTTATCTATTTGCTTTCAAATCAATCATTTGCTTTATTATATTAGATATTAGGAAGATAATCATTACTAGTTACAATCTCTAGAGGATTGACACTTGACTTACCTAAACTATACTATAAAAACAATAGCTACACTTGCTTGTGAGATTTATTAGTATTGTTCTTTGTGTTTTGTTACAATCATATCACATCTTCCAACTTCATAATGTATAAAAATGAAACTAATCAACATCTCAAATAAATGACATATATACCACTTTATTCAACATTATACTACTACCTAAACTCAATTTCAACTTTACCATTCCAATTCATAACAATTATATTTTGTTGTTATTGCTTGCGAATATAATCACCTCCCATTCACTAGGCATCCTTTTATTCCTTAGTGAATTTATGAATTAGAAATATAAACAAAAGAACTATTATCTAACCACTCACTATTTGGTCTTAAATATATTAAAGCTAATACAAAGCAAACAAAACCCTTGAAAATACCTGATTTGTTTTTGTTCATTGTTAAAGAAGCCTTATACTTATATATGTTCCTCTTCAAATATTCCATCTTATCAAAACACTAGCTCCTAACATTATTTGTCTTAAGCTCATAAAATTTCCATTTGCTTTATCTCCATCATTGTTGAAATACTTGTTCTTTTTCCACTTTTTATTTTGATTCCTATAGTTCCCTTTTAGTTTATAAAATTTAGCCACCAAATTTACAACTTCATCTTTTTTGTGCTTAAAATTTTTCTCTACTTAGACAGAAATGGAGATAAACTTATTCATGATTCACAACTCCTTTTTGACATTGTAAACATTTTATAAGGAAATAAAGTCAAAACATGACAACTATATAGTATTGTATTCCTTGACTTCAGAACCATGTCCCAAGTAAGGAGTCTCACACTTCAAATAGAAGAGGAAAAAACTTAACACATGAGTTGTGAAGCAATACAAGACCAACATAAGCTTGTGTTGGTCTCATATTTGACAAAATTGTAAGTTCTTATGATAAAAAGATGAGAAACTAGGAGGAGAGGGGGGAGATGCCTCATAAGAACAAAAATCAATCACAAAGCTAGATGATACTTAAGAACACATCAAGAAGTGAACAACTTTAGAGAAAAGTTTAAGAAGCCATCAAGATTCATTAAGAGCATTAAGATTTAAAAGTTATGAGAGCTCATTCTTTTACCATATTTTCTTTATTTTTTATTATTGATTTTGTTTACTTTAATTGGGATATAGATCTAGTTGGGATGAACCCTAAAATTGTTTCTTTAAATTGATATCTTTAATTTAATGAAAGAATATAGTTTTCTTGAGAATTGTTCATATTTATTTATTATGTCAAATTAAGGTAAGGAATGCAAAAGGTTTAATTTTGGATTCATATGTAGGATTGAAGTAGCGAACATAGAAGATCTTATATATGATTAAGTCACAATATGAATAATGAGAGTTGAAGTGAATCCTAAATATAGGACCACGTGATCCTTCTAAGTTAGAGTGAAATCTATCATGGGAATTTATAAAACAAGTTAATGCGTTCTTAAAGGAGGTTTGATTTAAGAGAGCTTTTGGTCAAAATACTTAAGGATAGGGACTGTTTATCTTGGTAGAGAGTATAATTATACCTTTGAAATTCCTATTGGTCTAATAAACTAGAGTTAATGATTAGATCTTATTTATTTACTAGTTATTCTTATCTATCGCTTTGATTGATTATCACTTTTCTTGCTTTATTTTTTGTTATTTTTAAAAATCAACCACTCATTTTTGTTATATTAGATAGTATAAAGATAGTTAATACTATTAGTTACAAACCTTGAGGGATCAACACTCAATTAAGTAAAGCTATACTATTTGAATGATAAGTGCAATTACCTTAGTGATTTCTTTTTAGTATTGGTTTGTGTTTCATTTTATATACTTATATCAAATATCAAGTTTTTGACACTATTGTTGAGGATTAAAATATTATGAAAGTCTTATTTTTATTAATCTAATCATTTTTCTTTTTTCTATTATTAATATTTATTAAACCTAGTTTTTTTTGCATTAATTGTTCATAGCGCTTTCTTTCTTAATTTTATGTTTATGGCTAAATTTAAGGGTTTAAGTACTTAATGATATAGCTACCAAACACAATGACATAATGGAAAGAACATTTTTCTACGAGGGATTCTATTGTAATGTTTTTAAAACATTAGAAATATATATATTACATAACAATAATCGAAGACCCTTTTACTAGGTGGTACAATTGTTTAACAAAAAAACAAGACCATACAGGTGCATATTAGATTAGTTGAAGAAGCTACTCACACTATAACAATTTAGACTTTAGGTGACAATTAAAAGTGTAGCCAATTTGTTAACAAATATTTGTTCATTATTATTTGTCATGTTTTACAATTCACCACCAAAAATGTTGCCAATTCTTAATTGTAATTCATCACCAAATTTTTAACTACATTTTCCCAAATGTAACCAATATTTTTAACTGTTTTATTCTATGGTAGATAAATATATAACTACATATGATTAAAGTTATTATTTCAACAGCGTTATTACCTTTGCACCTCATTTCATTCCCTACCATCTAGTGGCTTAATTAAACATAAGTACAATTAATCATATGTAGAATAACATGTTTATCAACTTAAAGGAGACTTCTCTAGACCGAACTCACTTGCCATGGCGTCTTCGTACAGGTAGCCTTCTTTCCCTTTAGCCCATGGAACAATGCAAAGACCAATAAATATTATGAACATACCAACCAAACTGGGGGAAAAAAAGGTCAGAGTGCAGATACTAAATAAGGAGTGTTATAAAGATGATGTACACTTGATTTGACAATGAAGTGAAATAACCTTTTACCTTCCAATTTTAACTATATCACCTTGTCAAGAAATGAGGAGGTTTAGAGAGAAGAGAATTGTTTATAAGAAGAGGTTGTATTTCACTTGAATCATTTTAGTTCAAGTACAAAGAGGTATTTATAGGTAAAATAATGACTCTTCATATCTAAGTACATGAACCCATTAATGAACCTAAATAAATAAACCATACATGGACCAATATTTAATTATGTAACTAATACATGAACATAATTAAACTCCTAACAATGAACTTAAACATCCATATATCTAGACTTTAAACATTCATGTATCTAGATCAACTTTCAAATTACTCTTTAACACTCCCCCCTTAATTTGAAATTTTCTTTCATACTCCAAATCTTGTCCTCAAATGTTGAAAAACTTTAAATTTTAATGATTTCATAAAAATATTCGTAACTTGATGATTAGTCCTCACGTGCTTGAGCTCCACTTCATTATTTACAATATATTCTCTAATAAAATGATACCTTGTATCTATTTGTTTGCTTCAATCATGAAAAACTAGGTTCTTGGCCAATGCTTGTGCAAACTTGTACATATTTCAATTGGTTCCTTTTGTGGAAAGCGAAGTTCATTTAATAGCATTCTAAACCAAATAGCATGACAAGTGCACAAAGTTGCAGCCACATATTCAGATTCATAACTCGATAAAGTCATAATAGGTTGCTTCTTTGAACTCCATGTAATATCACAATCACCTATAAAAAAAAACATGAAACCAATTGTACTTTTTCTATTATCAATATCTCCCGCAAAATCACTATCACAAAACCCAACAAGCTTGAAATCAATAGATGATGTATAGAGTAATCCATAATTAATTATACCTTTGATACATCGAAGAATCCTCTTAGTCGCTTACATATGAGTACAAGTAGGTGCTTCCATGAAATGATTTATCAATCCAACTGCAAAGAGAATATCTGGTCTTGTACATGTCAAGTATCTCAAGCATCCAGCGAGGTTTTTGAATACAGAAGAATCTTCCTTAGCTCCATTATCAAACTTTGACAATTTAATTCCACATTCTATAGGTGTAGTTACCAGATTGCAAACAAGCATTTGGAACTTCTTCAATATTTCTTGTGCATATCCTTCTTGTGAAATAAAATTTTCATCTTTCATTTGCTTCATCTCCAAGCCCAAATAGTATATCACCAATCCAACATCTATCATCTCAAATTACAAAGACATAGCTTTCTTGAATTCTTGAAACAATCTTAGGTTATTACCAGTAAAAATAAGATCACCCATATAAAGATAAATGAGTAAAATATCTCTATCTCCATACAATTTAATGTAAAGAGCATATTCATGAGAACAACGAACAAACCGATTATCTTGGAAGTACTTGTCAATGCGAGTTTTTAATGCCCTTGGTGCTTGCTTTAACCTATACAATGCCTTTTCAATCTCGAGACCTTATGTTCGTGACCTTTAACTGTAAAGCCAATTGGTTATTCAATAAAGACTTCTTCTTGAAGATCACCATTTAGAAAAGCTGACTTTACATCAAGTTGATAGATCTTCCACTTCATTTGAGCTACAAAAGAGATCAACAAACAAATAGTCTCCATACGAGCAATAGCTGCAAATATTTCATTATAATCAACTCTATGCTTTTGTTTGTAGTCTTTAGCAACGAGCCTTGTTTTATATTTCTCTACATCTCCATTGGCATTCTTTTTTATCTTGTAGACCCATTTGACTCCAATAGCTTCATGGCCTTTAGGAAGAGTTGACAATTCCCAAGCATTGTTTTTATCTATTACCCTGATCTCCTCCTTCATGACTTGCCTCCATCTTTTGTCCTTCACAAACTCCCTAAAATTTAAAGGTTCACTATCTACAAGAAGACAAAAGAAATTACTTACATCAATATCATTGATTTCTTCTGTTTGTTCGTAAATATCATAAATACTCCTTATTTTTCTTGCTCCATCATTTAAACTTTCTCCATGCATGGATGAAGAAGAATGAGGCGTATTTGGAGAAACAAGTAGAGTTTTCTTTTGAATATTTGTTGTGATTTCTTGCTCTTTATCTTCAAAGTATGGGGAAAAAAAATCATAAATGCTTTCTTTTTGTGTCTCCCAATTCCATGTTACTTCTTCATCAAATTCGACATCTCAGCTCACAACAATCCTTCCATTGCTTGGATTGTACAGTCGGTAGCCTTTGAAATTTTGTTCGTAGCCAATGAATTCATGCTTAACACTTCGATCATCAAGCTTGGATCTTTCTTGTTACGGCACATGAGCATATGCTATGCTTCCAAAAACTCTTAGATGAGCAACACTAGGCTTTAATCCATTCCACGCTTATTACGGAGTTTGATCTTTGACATTTCTCGTTGGAGACTGATTTGATATATAAACTACACAAGAAACAGCTTCGGCCCAAAATTCTTTAGGCATGTTTTTGGACTTCAACATACATCAAGCCATGTTAAGAATTGCTCTATTCTTCCTTTCCGCTACTCCATTTTGTTAGGCCGATCTTGGGATTATTAACAAATGACGGATTCCATGTATTTCATAAAAATCAAGGAACTCTTTATATGTGAACTCGCCTCCTCTATCGAACCTTAGAGCTTTAATTGTATAACCACTTTCATCCTCCACAAGTTCCTTGAACTTCTTAAATGCTTCAAATGCTTTTGATTTTTACTTTAAGAAATAAACCTTTGTTTTTCTAATATACCTTTACCCATCGATAATGGCTTGATTGGTCCACACATGTCAGTATGAATAAGTTGAAGTGGTGTAGTTGCTCTTGTCACTGCTTCTTTTGGAAAACTCCTTCTTGAATGCTTGCCAAGTAAACATGTTTTACATAAATGATATGGGTGGTTGACAGAGGGCATTCCTTTTACCATGCATTTATCTCCCAACGCATTGAGTGCCCCAAAATTCAAGTGTCCAAATCTTATATACCAACACCATGCTTCATCTGTCACATCCACCTTTAAACATATTGCTACGATTGTCTTGATTTTCAGCATAAACATTCTATTCTTCGACATAAACACCTTAGCAATCAATTGAGCATGTTGATATCTAAGCCAAAGACAACAATCCTTCATATGGATTTCATATCCTTTTTCAAGAAGTTTTCCCAAATATAAAATATTACTTTTCAATTTAGGCACATAAAAGACATCATTAATAAGTCTATGGCTTACATCTCTTGAAGAAATTAGAATGGTACCTTTTTCACGAATTTAAATCTTTGATGAATCTCCAAAAGAAACGTTGCCTTCTACCTTTTCATCAAGTTCCACAAATTGGCCTTTATCTCCACACATGTAATTGCTTGCTCCATTATCTAATAACCATGTACTTTCATCCTTACTTGTATTATCTTTGAGTGCTAGCAATAAAGTGGGCTCTTTGTCTCCTTGCTTGATATCAACAATATTGACTTGCTCCTCAACTTGATTAAGCGTAGCATAACATTCCCTAAAAAAGTCCAAATTTATGACAATTTAGCATTCAACATTGGACTTATCATACCTCCTCTCATTTTGTCTAAAATTGTAACCTCCTCTTCCTCTTCCTCTTGATTTTCCTTGGCCTTTGTATGATTGATTGTTTCCATCATTATTGGCATTGTTATAATCTTCTTTACTTCTTCCTCCATAACTTCTTCCTCAACCTCGACCATGATTATGTCCTCGTCCTCTTCGTCTTTGATTGCTTTCTCCATCATCATCTTTTAACCCAACCCTTGCTTTAAGTGCTTACTCCAAAGGTTCTTCTTGCCTCCTCTTGATCTTATCTTTGTGAGCTTGTAAAGAGCCCTCTAATTGTTCAAGTGTCAAAGAGTCTAGACCTTTAGACTCCTCAATAACACAAACCATATAATCAAACTTTGGGTTCAAGGAACAAAGAATCTTCTCTAGTACTAGAACATCTTCAACTGGATCTCCATATCTCTTCATTTGATTCACAATGGCCTTCACTCGTGAACAATAATTCGAGATTGATTTGGATTCCTTCATGTGCAAAGATTCAAAATCACCTCGCAATGATTAGAGTTGAATCTTTTTTACCTTATTAATTTCTTGAAAGGAACTTTGCAAAATCTCCCATGCTTCCTTTGAAATGATTGCATCGGTCACCTTCTTAAACATTGAATCATTTAGACATTGATGGATTAGGGTGAGGGCTTGTTGATCCTTCTTCTTGATCTTTGCCAAAGCATCCTTCTCATTTTGAGACAAATCGACCTCATTTTAAGGTTGCATAAAACCTTTCTCTACAATATCCAAGCATCATGTGAGCCAAGCACGACTTTCATTGAAAGATGCCATGTTTCATAATTTTCTTTTGTGAGGCGAGGGAATTGAAATGAGACCATTGTTTGCCATTTCTCAAAGAACTTGGCTCTGATGCCACTTTGTTAAAAAGTGAGGAGGTTTAGAGAGGAGAAAATTGTTTAGAAGAAGAGGTTGTATTTCACTTGAATCATTTTAGTTCAAGTACAAAGAAGAATTTATAGGTAAAAAATGACTTTTCATATCTAAGTGCATGAACCTATTAATGAACCCAAATAAATAAACTATACTTGAACCCAAAACTATACATGGACCAATATTCAACTATGTAACTAATACATGAACATAATTAAACTCCCAACAGTGAACTTAAAGATCCATGTATCTAGACTTTAAACATTCATATATCTATATCAACTTTCAAATTACTCTTAAACATCGCCTAAGGATACGAAGGAGAGGTTCACCGAGATCACCGTTTCGATGAGGCCAAACATGGAAACCAAAAGTAGATACCTCTTCTTCATCGCCCATACTTTGAAGCTCATACATACTTCATCCACTATACCACCTTGTGCATCTAAAATGTTACTTTGGCATAGTGCACTTTTAGATAATAAGTTATATTAATCTTGTTATTTCTAAAAGGGAAAACATATTAGCTCAAGGTTTATGATTAACGATTTTGATAATAACTGTATAATATTTTAAATTTGAAATTAGATTTATTTCCTTTTACAATTAACAGTTTAATTCTCAAAAGAAAATAAAATCATAAAAAATCCGCTTTTTTTCTTGCAGGAACCTTCTTTATGAACTTAACTTATTAGAAATGTTTATCCAAAAGAATCTTACAAATTATGAAGGTCGTATATTAGCTCCGTGATTACGGGAAGATTTTTGACAAAGATAAACGTCGAAATTATTCAGCTTCAAATCGATCCAATTGATTAAGGATGCAATTGAAGCAACGGCTAGTTGAAGGAAATGCCTATTTAAAAGAGAGCAGCAACATTTATGAAAAAATGAATATACTCAAACTTTCGAAATATTTGAGCAGCATTTATAGACTCATATCATTCTTATTGTTCCTTAAAAAGTGAAATCACTCTATCAAAAGAGAAATTATTATTTGAGAACTTACTTTTGATTTTACATTTTATTTTTCTATTAACTTTTAGAAACTTGTTATACACTTTGAGAGTGAAAGGTTAGAGAAGCTTATAAAATATGTACTCATGAGCTTAGAGAGGCTTGTCAAATTTAAAACTCAGATTCTTATAATGAAATATTCAAATTGGATACTTGGGGACTGGACGTAGGTTTAAGTTATAAGTCAAACCAGTTTAAATGCGTCCTTCTCTCTCTCTCTTTCCTTATCTTTTATATTTCTATATTTTATTGTGCATGTATATTCTTTTTAGCAAGAGGCTCATTCTATTTTCAACTTGCAAAAGGTTCCTTTCAATTTTAACATGTGTTTTGTTTTTAAATTGTTATAACAAGATTCATCCCTTAGTAGACTTATTTCATTTAAGCAAAGTCCTATTTTACAAAAGACTCCTATCGTATAATAGACTCATATCGTTTAACAAGCTATTATCGTTTGATAGACTCCTATTGTTTTTTTTTATAGATAACTTGTGATTTTTTTTTACACACAATTGACTCCTCGTATGTTTGCTTTATCAAAACATAGGGATTTTCCAATGAATGGAGGGATTCAAAGGTACTGTTTGTGTTTGTGCGTCTCTACTGTTGACGAAGACTGAACATGGGCATCCAACCCTGAATCCGACAGAACGGAATTGGACTTTGCTATAATGGCAGGAATTTCTACATGCCACTTGCAAGGAGAACATCATAAAATAATCAATGTCGCAGAAGTTAAAAAATGAAACCAAAACAACCTAGATACCTAAAGAGATTTAATAGACCTTTTTTTTTTTTGGAAAATAGACTTGACAACGAAAGAATCTGTTAATAGACAGTGACTGGAGTTGTTAGGTACTGTACCTGAAAGAAACTGGAGACCAAGTTACACCAATTAAACAAACAAACAACAATGAAAACAAAGAAATTTAATATGAAAACAATTGGAAGCCAACTGAAAAAAATGATAAAACAACAACCTTTACCATCCTCTGGTTTCAGTTGAGCTTGGCCATTAGGATTCTTAACACTGGCATTAACAGTAACAGAACCCTTGGAACCCGTCGGTGAAAACATTCCTGGGTTTGTTGCTGGATAATGAGTTGCACCACTTTGATTATGGTAATGGAACCTTGACTTGTTACTGATTCACTTTCTTCTTCATAATTAGACGGCCTTGGTGTTGGCCCTCTGGACGCCGATGGACCATAGACATCAGCGCCAAAAGTTTGAGTTTCTACCAGCAGCCATCATTGGTTTGAAGTCAGTGTGGTTAAAGCTAGATCCTCTTGGAGTTGGATTTCTTGAGGACTGTAAAGACTAAATTTCTGCATGGCCTTGGAGATGAGGAAAGTGCTTTAGACCGAAAACGTTTGATCTAGAGGCATTGGATTTTCATACTGTGACATGCAATTTTCCATCTTCTTTGATCTCTGCCTTAGTTTTCAGAGCATGCCTACCATCAAATGACAATCGAGCCAGCAGCATCGACATAGATTGAGACAATCTGAAGCCGGAGCACTTCTCCAAGCCATCATATTTAAATTTACATGATAATTTCGTACATAGAGGTAACAAGCTTCAAAATTCTACAAACAATTCAATATTTTTTTTCAAAAAATTGTATTTTTTGTCACTCAAAAATAAGAATTTAGATTTTTTTTTCGCAGTTTCGAAATTAATTCTTTTATTTTGTGGCAGTGTGGTGGGACCTGACTTTATCAACAATTGTGTGCTTGGCTTTATCGACTGTTTTGATATTCTCTTATTATTTGATTGGTTGTGTTTCTTTTTTTGCAGTTTTTGATGTGATTTGTATGGAAAAAGAAACAAGTCAATAATACGCTATTGAACGAGTATTATAATCATTTTTTTTATTTTCACAAATTAAAAGCTACAACGCTATAGAAACGTAAAAAACGAGTTTTTGTATGTTTTCGAAACAGACTTTTTTTTTTCTCGTAAAAATAGCCACACGTTTCGATATTTTCACTGTCGTTTGTTCTTTTTCAGCCTGACTCTATCTTCGCCGCTCTGTCCTTGCTCCTTCGTCTTTGAGAAATGATCAAAAATGGAGACAACTAAGATGAATCTTTTCCTTTAATGGCTTTCTCCACCGTCCAGAAAGCACTAGCTCCATGTCCAACTTTTTTTCCATCGCCTCATACAAATTGAAGTAGTCAAGTTAAGCTGGTAATTGTACTCATTATTGAGCTCTTTTAGGTTGCCAACCACTCTTAACTTCTTCAAGTCAGGGTCTTTTCTGGTAAACCTATCTGGATATGGTCTCCTGCTATTGCTTCATTTCTTGGTTTTGTCATCATTCACTGAAGTATTCTCAAAAGGCGAGTGTTGAAAGAGGAAGAGGGTTTTTAAAATAAGAAAATTAAAATTCAATAGACCATATTAACTAAAATCTAAAAACTTGTTTTTTAAATACATCTAAGATCTGCTCAACGTATATTGGCTAAACATCTTCCCTTTTCAAAGACAAGGCAGATCCTCAATTTTTTTGACGGAATTCCAAAAAATAGTAGAACATTAAAAAAAAAACATATTTATAATGATCCAACACCATTTATTTGTAAGGAAATCAAGACGCAATCTTATCAAATGAAGAAATCAAAATTTTATGATTTTTTATCTTATCAAATGAAGAAATCAAAATTTTATGATTTTTTAAAAAGATAAAAACTCTTTAATTTTATAATATAATTAATGTATAATTATAATAAAACATGAATTATAAATTGTGTTTTGTTATAAATCTTAATTTCTTTTTTTATATAGTTTCTCTTAAATCTATAAGTTATGAGAAAACCAATCTTAAACCAAGAGAAGTTACAATTTATGTTTTGATAATAACAATAATAATAATACATAATTATTACTAATATTTTTTTATGTCATAAAAGAAAGTAGTTTGAAATCAAGTCAAAAAATAATTTATGGAGACCAAATACATTCAAGTCAAGAAGAAGACCAAAACTAAAGAAAATCAAAGCATAACTAGTCCGCAATTTATTTGTAATATTTCTTGTATCTTCTAATTGGTCATTTAATGCTTTAAGTGCTCTTCATGCATAAACATATTTTAACTTCATGCATAAATATTTTCTTTTACCAAGAAGAATCAAGGTTTTGATTTCAAAGAAAACCCACTTGATCTTTAAAATACTCTTCAAAAAAAATCTTGAAATATTTTTTAGATTAAGTTTTAGTCAAAGATGTAGAGTTTGATCTTTCAAAATGCTTTTAAAAACTTTTAAATATGTTTTGGGATACATACTAATGTGTAGGTATGGTCCACTAATATTAAAATAAGGTTAACCAATGTGTCAAGAGTTTTAAAATAATGTGTATCATAAGCTTATATGTGATATTGACCGATACATTGGCAGTTAATATAACAAGCTAGTAGACCAATATCTTAGATTAGTTAATCAATGTCATTATTACTAGCTATTACAATGGTTAGTTTACATGTCTAACTACATTTTGGAGCTAGTATGGATATAAGCACTTAAGATTTTGGTTATTGGAGATTTTTTTGACATTTGAGGGTTACAATAACATATTTAAAAGAGTTCTTGAGCATTTACTAGCACTCATTATTGGTTGTAAAGTGATTGAGAGTTTTTAAACATTAAAGTATACAGGCAAGGTTTATTTAAGCTGTAAACATCAATTGGGGTTGGTTTCTTGTATTTTGGGTGTACCAAGTAGAATTGGGGTTCCTTTTCACCCTTTAATGAAGACTGTATAAGGTTTTTTATCTTTTTCGATTAAAGATTGTTGTAAAAATGTTTCACCTCGTTTAAAGACGAGATTAGTAAAATCTTAAGAGGGATTTGGGGAGTAGACATAAGAAAGGTTTGTTTGTTAAATCTCTATAAAATTTGTTTACAACTTATCTTCCCTAAACTCTTTACTTTATTCTTGATTGATTGATTGATTGATTGAATTTGATTAAATTGTCATTGTATTTACAATTTAAAGTCTATTAAGTCACAACACCCAATTCACTCCTTCTTGGGTGTTATTAAGGACCACAACTAATATCAAAGCAGGTCTCCTTTATTGTAATTTCAAACAAAATTTGAGAAAAGATCTTCATGGCATATCCAAGTGCATCTACATCTTCTTCTAGCTAAGGTAACCAAAATATTAGTAGGGACCCTTTTTTATGAAAAAGATTATTTATATTAGAAAACTAGAATGAAATTCTTCTTGATGGCCAAAAACATTGACTTGTGAGAAATTATTTCTAGTGATCTATTCATTCTTACTAAATTACAAATAATGGAAAAGTTCTCAAACTAAAAAAAATAATGGGATCCTTAAAACAAGAGACTAATTTTCTTGAATAATAAGGCTATTCATATTTTATTTTGTGTATTAAAAAATAAAAAATCCAATAAAATCTTTATATGTGAAACGAATAATGAAATTATCGTACTTTAGAAGTTAAACATGAAGGAATAAATCTAGAAAAGGAGAGTAAAGTAAGCATGGAATACATCAATATGAATTATTTCAATTGAAGCATAATGAAAGTATATCTAGCTAGTACTATTATTATTAATGCTATCAAAGGCTAAGGCAAGACATATATATACTAATATTGAAATGGTGAGAAAATTGCTTGTGTCTTTTAAATACTTAGGAAGCATGGTAACAGTAATAAAAAACACTTAAATACGTCATTATTGGAGGAATTTATTGGATTACCAATTATTTATATAATGAGGCTCAAGGAGACCCAACAAAAAGAGACAATGGATATAAGGATGAATATCTTAGATTTAGAGACCAGAAAAGAGGAATCAAAGAAGAAGAAGCATCAACTAGTGAAAGAAATGAGGAACAATGTCCTAATCAATAGAAAACATTTCTCCAAAAGAAATGACATCAAGGGTGGTAAGGTAGATTCAAAATGCAAATCAAATAATATTATTTATTTTGAATGATGGAAACCTAGAGATATGAAGTCTTAATGTTCTCTTCTCAAAGAAAATGTTACATATAAGAAAATGAGATGAAGGAGAATAGGGATAAAAGTAAAAAGAAAACACTTAAGATGACATGAGTAATTCTAAAAGCGGGCACTTAGAAGGAGAAATAGCTCAACATGTACTTCTTGGATAAAGATGACGATAAAGTCTCTAAAAAAAGAAGTGCAAATAGTATGTGGATGATGGATGCTTAAGGCACATTATTGGAAATGATTCCTAATTTGGATCTACCACATTTGCAAACAATACTAAGGGTAAGAAAATTGGCATTAGTAAAGTCGGTAAGGAAGATCACATTATTATAGATAACGTGCTTTTATTCAACCGAATGAAGCATAACTTTAACTCTGATCCAACTATGTGACAAAGACTACAAAATATGTTTAGAGAGAAGATCATATATTGTATTGTATCTAGTGTAGTTAATAATAAACTTTTTGAGAAAGATGGAAGGAAATATATATACAATTGAAATTGATGATTTCTCTAACCAAAATATGAAGTTCTTAATGTCTACTAATGAATATGAATAAATTTGGTATAGGAGGCTTGGACATACAAATATGGACCTTATTTGTTGGCCCTTTAATTTTTTTCTTGAGGAATAAGCATGATTTAAATAAAGTATGAGGTCCTTATGGGATTATTTTCTGGAGTTAATTATTATGTTAATGTTGGTAAGATTTTATGACATAGGTTAATTGAATTGAAGTATTAAAGTAGTAAGAGTTTATATATGAGGTCATCTTTGGAAGATTACTTAAGATTAAAAGGCTATAAGGTTTAAAGGAAGGGAAAAATGGACTTTGCACATTAAGTGAAGGGTAAAATGGGAAAGACTAGTTACATGAGGGGTAAAATGGGAAGGCCAAAAAAATGTGTCTTGAAGTAGAAGAAAAGGAAGAAATCGTGGAGAGAAGAAAAGAGAGGAGAGAAAAATGTCGAGAAGAAAGAAGAAGAGAAGATTGTGGGAGAAGAGAGGAAGAAGAAGAAGAAGAGAAATCAACTTGATCTAGGTAAGTTCTATCATCTTTTCTTCTTATTTGGATAGAAAAACAAAGGGATTAGAGAGAGAAATGGGTTTGGGTTGGAAGAATGAAGAGAAACCCTAGATGGATGCTTATGGATTTCTAAACTAGGTTAAGTTTTCTAATTTAGGCAAACTTTGGGTATGATTAAATGAAGCATTTATGATGATTGTTAGAGGTTAAATGAAATAAAATGGTGTTTTGTGTTTGATGAATGTGAATGATGTCAATGTCTTTTTTTCGTATTTGTTAATGATATTGAGTTGAAATGGAGTAGAGAATGAAGTGTAAATGAAGTAGAAAGGATGATTTTTGTATAAGATGGTTTATATGTGAAATATTGGAAGTGAAAATATGGGAAAATGCAGTTGAAGTATGTTTAGCATTTATTTCTATCAAAATTCATCGTGGCCAACTAGGGGCTCGCCACGACCAACTTGTAAGTTTTCAAGTGAACTTTTCCTCTTTGGAAACGTTCACTGTGGTGAACTTTTCTGGGTCGCCGTGATGAACTTTCTAGCATAGAGCATACGTAAGCATTTTGGGCATAACATTTTTTGTAGTGATCTAAATGGAGTGATTTTTTATTTGGAGTAAACTAGAGACATGGCGATATAAACTGTATGATGAAATCGCTTTCTAATTCAGTCTCTAAGAATCTCAAGTTTTTGATGGAAATATAGTATAGAAAATTGTTTCAATATAAGAATAGTTCAAAAATGTTTAAGCTATAACTTTCAGATTACTAAACCAAATTAAATGATTTTGGTTTCATTAGAAACTTAAGACAATTATGAACATTTTTCTAGAAGGAAATGTTATCAAATTCCTTCAGTTACCTGATCAAAATGATCATGTAAAAATTGACAAGTTGACCCGAATGTTTGGATTTTTGGAAGAGTTTGAGTATTTATAACTTATCTTAGTGAACATGATAT
>JANSVA010000007.1:13311461-13343213 GCA_025504915.1 Erythroxylum reticulatum | reverse complement strand
GTTAGAAAAGATGATGCATATGGTTATGGAGGTGGATAGACAACTAAAGCACAAAGTTGCATCAAAGTACCCAGTTGATCCTATTAATTCTCAAAGGTCTAATGGGAAAAAAGGATGATAGGGAATCTTGTAAAGCAAAGGATAAACTAAAGATAAAGAGGATGTCTACAATAAGAGTAAAGGAAAAATCAATTTTTAACCCTCTTCTAATAGAGACATTAAATGTTTTTGTTGTTATAGAAAGATAATATTGCATCTTAATGCCTAAATAAGAAAGTCATGGTCGTCAAAGCTGATGAAGAGATGGAGAGTGAAAGTGATTCAAATGACTTCATCATTTTAATAGCGATGTGATGAGTATGTTATTGAAGGTAAGGTACTTGTTACTAAGAGACAATGAAATGATACGATTGTGTCTGAACAAGATTTAAGGGATCCATTTCTTATCCTAGTAGATCAATTATAAATGGTAGGAGTAAAGGGCGAAAGAGGCTTTGAATGGGCTAATTTAATACATACATGTTGATCAGTCTTTAGAGGTCATATCAAGAACTAATTCGGGAGGCATATGGCACAGACAGGAAGAAAAACTATTAGTTAACTTGATTAAAGTTAATATGGGAGAAGATTTGGACATGAACATTTTCGTATAGCAGTCCGTGTAAGTTTATGTAAAACTAAGTTATGAGACACAACCTTTAACATGAGTATGTTAAAGCTTATGTCCATCTTCATAAATTTATAAAAAGATTCACAGTCTTTAGCATGGGCAATTTAGAGACTATGTCCATCTTCATAAAGTTACTAAAAGATTCACAGTTTTAGATACACATTTCCTAAACCATATTTTTTAGTCCTAAATTTTTTGTAATAAATATGCTAGAATGCAGCCATATATACTCGAAACCCTAATTTTATTTTTTTTCTTTAAAGAATGTTTTTTCAATTTTTGATAGTTTTTCATATCTTTATTTATTGAGAGCCACTAGTGCTTTTTTTTTTCCTTATTCTTGACTGCACTTTAGACTTATAAATGGATTCTTTTTTATGGAATTTAATTACTTGATGAATTTGTTTCTTGATTCTTTACAATCAATAAGGAAATTCTTTTTATATATTTGACTTATATTTCTTAGTTTTAGTTCAAACTTGTTTGTGGGTTTTCTAGTTCTTTAATCTTTTTATTAAAAAAATCGTGCTTCTTGTGATTCTTTCTTGTTCTATACATGATATTTTTATTTTTGAAGTTTCAATCAAATATCAAATTTCATCTTCATCTTGATTTAAGGATTTCTTTATATCTCATATTTTGTTAGGTATTCTTCTTGCTCAATTCCTTGTTGTGTACCTTTCACATTAAGATTGTTCTAAACCTTATTGTTTGCATTATTATTTTATAAAAGACAAGAAAAGAAAATAAATAAAGAAAAAGTGGTATAGGAACTGTGACCTTATGAAATTATTCCTAAATAAAAATTGAAATTCTTGTTAGGCTTTCCTTGTTTTATTTCATTTTTAGATTTCTTTTGCTTGACCTACAATTTATTTTCTCTCATTAACTATAGTTCTTAGGTTTCATACTTTACAAGGTTGAATTCTTGCATGAGTTCATTTAGTACTTTAAAAAACTTATGAAAGAAGTAAAGAGTGAAAAAGGAAAGGGAGAATGAGATTAGCGTCAAGAACAGTTACAAAGATAGAATGAAACATGAGTGGTTTATAATCATTGAGAATATAAACTTAATGGAGTGAGTGAGGAAATTCTTTTACTTACTTTTTCTTACAACTTCCAAATATATCTTTCAAAGGCATTTCCATACCAAAAGGGAACAATTTATATGTTATGCATTCCATACATCTTAGGAGTTAGACATGATTCATAGAAAAGGAGGAAACATAAAGCGTGAAGAGGAGTGGCTGGAAATCTTAGTGGCATCAAGATGACCATTCCTTCCTTTAAGGACAGGAATGATTATGAATGAAATTTATCTTTGTCTTCCATAATTACTTTAAGGAGATGAGGGTAAAGCTGACACTTGTAGAGTTTATTAATTATATCATTATTTTGTGGAATTAGTTCTCAATAATAGAATAAGAAATCTTGAGCCACCTATGGATTCTTATAAAGAACTGAAAGCTCTCATAAGTGGAGGAGTTAATGGATACAACATACATAGGGGAGAGCATAAGCCCTTTAGTGATTCCAATTGTTTTAGTGCCTAAAAAGGATGACATTTGATGGTTGTATATGAATTATAAAGTTGTCAATAACATAATGATAAATTTTCATCTCATTCTTTAGTTAGATTATATTCTTAGTAAGTATATAGTTCTTGCATATTTTATAAAATTAATTTGAAAAATGAGTATCACCATATTAGAATAAGAGAAGGTGATTAGCAAAAACCTATCTTTAGGAATAAATAAGGTTTATATGAGTGGTTAGTTATGTCATTTGGTCTTATTAATGTACCCGTCACTTTCATGAGGATAATGAATATGTTTTATGTGCATAAATAGACATGTTTATATTCATCTAATTTGGTGATATCCCTTAGAAGAGAGTATTTATTACTTGATATGTATACTGGACATGATAAGGAAAGAACTAATTGTATACCAACTTTAAAAAATTACTTTCTATATGTAAAAGATTGTGTTTTTTAGTTATATTATTAGTACAAAAAGGTATCAAAGTACATAAGGAAAAGGTGAAAGTAATTAAGGGATGGTGGAAACCTAATTCAAAATTAAGGTAAGGAATTTTCATGGTTTAACTAGTTTCTATCATAGATTTGTTAAATATTTTAGTACAAATATTACACCACTTACTAAAATTATTGATAAATTTATAGGGAGTCACTGGGGTAGTAGATAGTAGAAAACATTTAATGTCATTAACAACATGTTACATTCGACACCTTGATTAACATTACCTAGTGTTTCTAAAAAAATTAGATTAAATGTGATACCTTGGGATTTGACATTAAAGTTGTGTTAATATAAAAAAAAGAGGCCAATAACCTATTTTAATGAAAAGCCCAACATGGCAGCCTTATATTACCAAGCATATGATAAAGAGCTTTAACCACTAGTGAGGGCATTAGAGACATGACAAGGACTAACTTTTTGTGAAGACTAAATTTAAAATTTGACCATATACATTGTATACCCTTTACTAGCTATACCTAGCAAACTGTAGATGGATATTTCTATAGGTTTTTTGATTGGTTTACCTAGGATAGAAAAAAGGTAAGTATTTATACTTGATAGTTGATATGTTCTCTAAAAAGGTACAACTTTTTCCCTATGATAAATCTGTTGATGCAACCAATGCCACTAATTTATTCTTTAAAGAAGTAGCACGACCATATGGCATTCCTAGGAGTATAGTGAGTGACTGAGATACTAAGTTCCTTAGTTACTTTCAGAAAGTTTGTCGGGTAAAATAAGGGGAAAGTTGTTATTGCTATCACTATTCATCCTCAAAATGATGGTTAAACTAAATTAGTAGTTAGGACTTTTACTATGTTGCTTTGTTAAAGGAACTTAAATAATTGGGAAGATTACTTAACATTTGTTAATTTTCATATAATAGAAGTGTGCATTCATCTACTAATTACTTATTATTAGAAGTTATTATATTTTAATCTATTAACTCCTTTAGATTTATTACTTTTACATGTTAATGAAAGAGTTCAATTTGGATCGAGCGAGGACGATTAACAAAATGTGATAGTTTATAAACATGTAAAGCAATATAATTAAAAGAAGAATGGATATTATGCAATCAAAGATAATAAGGGTAGAACACGAATTATCCAAATAACCTAGTAATTGAGAATCTCAATATGGCAGCGTTATATTACCAATCATATGATAAAGAGCTTTAAGCACCAGTGAGGGCATTAGAGACATGAAAAGGACTATTTTTTTGTAGAAGGCTAAATTTAAATTTTTACCATATGCATTGTATACCCTTTACTAGCTATACCTAGCTAATTATATATGGATATCTCTATAGGTTTTTTGATTGGTATACCTAGGATAGAAAAACGTAAGTATTTATACCTATGATAGTTGATATGTTCTCTAAAATGATACAACTTTTTCCCTATGATAAATCTGTTGATGCAACCAATGCCACTAATTTATTCTTTAAAGAAGTAGCACAACTATATGATGTTCCTAGGATTATAGTGAGTGATCGAGATACTAAGTTCCTTAGTTACTTTTAGAAAGTTTTATGGGGTAAAATAAGGCAAAATCGGTTGCTATCACTATTCATCCTTAAAATGATGGTTAAACTAAATTAGTAGTTATGACTTCTACTATGTTACTTTATGCTGCCATTTACAAGAACTTAAATAATTGGGAAGATTACTTAACATTTTTTAATTTACATACAATAGAAGTATGCATTCATCTACTAATTACTCATTATTAGAAGTTATTATATTTTAATCTATTGACTCCTTTAGATTTATTACTTTTACATGTTAATGAGAAAATTCAGCTTGGATCAAGAGAGGAAGGTTGACAAAATGTGCTAATTTTATAAACATGTAAAGTAATATATTTAAAAGAAGAATGGGTACTATGCAATCAAAGATAATAAGGGTAGCATACGAACTATCAAAAGAACCTACTAATTAAGTTTAGGTGCATATGACGAAGGAACTATTCTTAATGTAAAGAAGGTCAGAGGGAATCGTCCATTCCAATTCGTTAAGAGGATCAATGATAATGCTTACAAACTAGAAATTATAGGTAAATATAATGATAGTACTACTTTTAATGTTATTGATCTTTCTCCTTTTGTAAGTAATGATTCAAGGTTGAATCTTTTTGAAGATAGGGAGAATGACGTAAAGATGACTATTCAAAATTTAAGGGATCCATTGCTTATACTTAGTGAACCAATTACAAGAGGTAAGAGTAAGAGGGTTAAAAGAGGTTTGAATGGGTTAATTTAAGACATACAAGTTGATTATGCTTTAAAGGGCACATCAAGAACTAACTAGGAGGCACATTAAACTTATAGGAAGATAAATTATTGGTTAACTTGATTCAAGTTAATATGGGAGAAGAGTTAGATAGAAACATGGCCTCTAACATAGTCGTGTACTAACTCACATAACTTTTTGGAAAACTAATTTGTAAGATAATGACCTCTAACATGGGCATGTTAAAACCTATTTCCACCTTCACAAAGTTATAGAAAGATTCATGGCATACAATATGAGTGTGTTATAGCCTATAACTAGCTTCAAAAATTTATACAAAGATTACCAAACACAGGTATATCCCAATCAGTGTTTACTAACTCTAAAATTTTTGTAATAAATATAAAGTATAACACGAATGCGTCTTAGACTGTGTTAGCTCAAACATCTAATTTTGTCTTATATTTACGAGTGTTTCTTTTCAATTTTAAAGAGTTTTTAACATCTTTGTTATTGAGAGTTATGATTGTTTCTTTTTTTAATTCTTTATTGAACTTTGAAATTATTAAAGGATTATTTTTTATGGAATTCAATTAATTCATTGAATTTATTCTTAATTCTTTATAATCAACAAGTTAGTTATCTTTATATATTTGTTTTATCTTTCCCAGGTTCATTTAAAACTTGTTTATACGTTCTTTAAGCTGTTAATCCTATGTGGTTTTACATTATGAAATGTTCAAATAAAGTAGAATGAGTTGGAGCAGCAAAGAGAGAACATATTCTACTTCATATTCATAATAAGCTACGTAGTATGATCATTAATGGATGAAGTTGCATTAATCTAGCTAACACTATCATTATAGTGAATTTAAGTTTAACCACCATGAAACATTAGAAACTATATATACTTTAGTAGCTTAACGAATTGTGAGAGATTTGATGAACAAATATATGTTGATTTCTTTTTCTATTGAAAGGTAAAAATGATGCCTTATATAATGTAATACTTATGCAAGTTGGTTATATTATACTGGGAAGGCTTTAACAATATGATAGAAGAGTTATATATGATGGATTTAAGAATAGATATGCATTTTAGAATGATGAAAACCAATGAACCTTTTAACATCAAAACACGTCTATAGGGATTAATTGAAGTTGAAAATAAAAAATAAAAAAGAGTGAGAGAGAAAAAGAGAGAGCGAAAGCTCAAAAAAAAAAGGGAGTTAGTTATGGAAAAATAGGAGAATGCGAGTGAGAGCTGAAAAGAAAAATAATTAGCAATGGGAAAAAACAAATGATTTATTATGCAAAAGTAAGTGATATCAAGATTGCTTTTGTACTAACCAACCTATGATTATAATTTTGTATAAAAGAGGCTTATTCCAATATTGAAAAGCTCAACATACCTCTTCATATTGTTATAGTTTCTTTGTTGTAAGAGAGATGTGTTAATTGATGATGTTCTTCAAAGATTACCACTCGTTAAAAGGATTAAGCGTCAAATCCATTTTGTATAAAGGTTTGTAATTCCTGACAAACCCATTTTGTAGGATCAATCTTAATAAATGAGCTTTAAAGGCAGGTAGAGTTGATGGCTAAGAGGTTTATGAGGGAAAATATGATTTCTTGCATAATTCCTATGCTTCTAGTGCCTTAGAAGGATGGTACTTGGTTGATGTGTGTTGATTCCAAAGCTATCAATTACATAATTTAAAATATAAACAAATCATTCCTAGGTTAAATGATATCTTTAAAGAGTTGCATGGTTTTTTATATTTGCTAAAATTAATTTAAAAATTGGATATCACTAAATTAGGATGAGAGAAGATGAATATAAAACTATCTTTAAGAAATAAATATGGTTATATGGGTAGTTAATTATGTTGATTGATCTAACTTATATGTCTAGTACTTTCATGAGATTAATGGATCATATGTTACACATATATCTAGGAAAAGTCTATTTTTATGACATTCTAGTGTATAGTAAAAGTCATTTGGAAATAGTCTCTCTACTAGTTAAGGGTAAGGCTGTGTACCACTAGTCTTCCTCAGAACCCACGTATTAGCGAGATTCCTACCAAGTGTTGTTGTTGTTATTTTTGTTTGTTGTTTCTAGTGTATAGTAAAAATTTTGAAAAACATATTTATCTTTTCAGATGTGTGCTTGATATACTAAGAAAAGAAAAACTATAGTCAAGTCTTAAAAAATGAAATTTTTATATAAAAAATATTTATGTTTCTTGGTTATGCTTTTAGTGCAAAGGGTATTAAGGTAGATAAAGAAAAGGTGAGAGCAATCAAGTAATGGTTGAGGCCCAAGTCAATAATTAAGCTAAGAAACTTTCATGGTTTAGCTAGTTTCTATTGGCAATTACTACACCACTTACTGAAATTATAAAGAAATATATAAGGTTTCATTAGGATGGTGTACAAGATCAAACAATGTTGTTAAAGAAATGATACATTCAACACCTTTTTTAGTATTACTTAATTTTATTAAAACATTTAAGCTTAAGTGTGATGCTTCAGGAATAGGTATTAGAGCTATTTTGATGTAAAAATAAGATGCCAATAACCTACTTCATTGAAAACTCAACGGGGAAACCTTGAATTATGCAATTTGTAATAAAGAGCACTATGCATTAATGAGAGCATTAAAGATGTGCTAATGTTAAATATGGCCTAAAGAGTTTGATATATTTACTGATCATGAATTGATAAAGCATCTAAAAGGGGAAATTTAAGAACAAATGTCATACTAGATAGATGGAATTCAATAAAAATGTTCTATATGTCATTAAGTATAAATAAAAGAAGGAGAAAACAGTTGTTAATGTATCATCTCAAATGTATGTTCTTTTTTCTTCCTTGAATATGAAATTGTCATAATCTTAAAATATGAAGGAATTGTATGCTAATGATAATTACTTTGGTAATGCATATTTGACATATAAATAGGGGCCTTTGGTACGTTTAATAGGCATGAAGGAAATTTGACTTGTGAAAATCAACTATGCGTACCTACTCGTTTTATGCACCAATTATTTGTAGGTTAAGCATATGATGAGGTTCACTTTGGTGTTAAAAAGACATTTGATATATTATATTAGCATTTCTATTGGACTAAGAGGAGACATGATGTAAAGAGGATGTATAATAGGTGCTAAAATGATATATTTAAAGTTTTACTATATAGATTGTATACACCTTTACCTGTACCTAATAAAATGGGTAAATGTATCTATAAACTTTGTATTAAGGCTACCTAGGTCTAGGACGGGTAACGAATCGATAATTTTGGTAATTGATGGGTTCTCTAACATAATGCATTTTATCCGTTGTAATAATGATGATAATGCAACCAATATTGGTAGTCTAGTCTCTAACAAAAGGTATACAATTATATGGAGTTCTTAAGAGTATAGTGAGTGATTGAGATACTAAGTTCCTTAATTAATTTTTATAAGTTTTATAGGGTAAATTAAGGACAAAGTTACTATTTTTTAAAACCATCCATCCTAAAATTTATGGTCAAACTAAAGTAGTAATTAAGACTTTAACTACATTACTTCATGCTATCAATTAAAGGAATTTAAAGAATTGGGAAGATCACTTACTATTTATTGAATTTGCATATAATAAATTTACTAATACTCACTATTAGAAGTTATTTATGATTTTAATTCATCGACTCCTTTAAATGTATTACCTTGACCTATTAAAGAAAGAGCTAGTTTTAATGGGAAGAAAAAGATGAAATGGTAAAGTAAATTCATGAACATGTAAAGAATCAAATTGAAAAGGAGAATGAGCAGTATGCAAACAAAACTGAAAAGGATAGAAGAAGACTTATCATTGTACCTAGTGATTAGGTTTAAGTGCATATGAGGAAGGAAAGATTTCTATTATAGAGACTATTTAAGCTGTAACTAAGAATGAATGGTCCCATTTCAAGTAATCGATAGGATCAATGATAATGCTTATAAGCAAAAACTTCCTGATGATTATGTTAATGTTACTTTTAATGTTGAAGATCTTTCTCCTTTTAATGTAAGTAAGTATTTGAGGTGAGATCCTTTTTAGATGAGGGTGAATGATGAAAGCATAACTACCAATGTTACAAATACCGTACCGGACCTAGTACTAGATTAGATTTTGGTACAGTCATATACCGGTACTAATCCATACTGGGTACTATTTTGAATAATTTTTAAAATTTATAAAATAGTCCTTAAATTTTTTAAAAAATTTTCAAATAATCCTTCAATATTTTACTGTATAATTTAAAAAACCTTGTCTCAAAAAATTATAATAATATAATTTTAAAATAGCAACAATTTATTTATTTTTCTTAATATTATTTTCACTTATTTCACAAATAAATAATAACCACAATTAATATAAAAAAAGATAACTTTGTCATCATAGAAATATAAAATTAAGAATAATATAAAGTATTTAAAATTTTTCATTTTTTGAAAAAATGGCCTTAAATCCATTACATATACCTAGGTTTTAATGTTTTACCACAAGTGAACAGTGCAACTAACACATACAAGTGCAACTCAATCTTATAAGGATTGCCTATCAACTATCCATTACCCACGAACTTAACAAGTTAGATCAACCTTTATAGGTAGATGAATAAAGAAAATAAAATAAATAACAAATATAAATACTAACTTAAAAAAATGATCGAAAATATACTAAACTATGAACTAACTAGATTTAGGCTAGGTTTCCTTAGGAATTTACTATATTAATTTTGATTTCAATTAATAAATTATTCATCCTTCTTGGACCAATAAGAGTTCTTAACTTATACTGTATTCTCTCTTGAGATATATAATCCCTATTTAGAAGTTAATCAACCATATTTTCTTTTGAATCTAGATAACCTAAGAATGATTTAATTCATGTTATCAATACTTTTGATAAGTTTTGCCCTAACCTAGGAAGATCTTCTAGCTATCTCTCGAATAGCTCATGCTTAACCCTTTTTGTTCACACTATAACCTAAACACACATCTCACCTCTCAAATCTTGATGTATGAATCATATAATGAATTTTTCACTTTTTTCCCTTTAATTCAATCACTATCAAAACATTAATAAATCATCAAAATAGATTTTATTAAACCAAAGATTGAATTGAAGTATATCACATCCTTGGTTCTTCCTACCTAAATCTATATTCCAATTAGTTCCTAATTACACAATAAATATCAACATAAAAATAATAAAGAAAATAAGGTAAAGAAATCATGATCTTGAATCTTGAAATATCTAAAGAATTTTTTTATATCTTCCTCTATCTCCAAGGAACGGTGAATTCTTGATCAAGACCACTGAAAAACAACTTCAAAATGACTCTTAAGTAGTTTCTTGGCCAACAAATTTTCTTTTCTCCCTCCTTTATTTGTTAAAAATTTAATCCTAACTTTAATGAGCTATATGATCTTAAACATTGGTCCTTATAGCTAGTTTTGTCTTATATAAATTTATCCAAAAATAACAATGCCAACATAAGTATAAGATAGGATAGTGTATAACATTGTGTTCTTCATCTAAGGGGGTAATGTAATATGGAACATATAGGGTGGGCTAGAGAAATAGAAGCAGTTGCATTTCTACATGACTGCCAATAAGAGACCGTGTACATTATTGTGTTATATGGTTCTTCTCCAAATCTTCCAAAATTGCTCAAATTCACTCCAATTTTTCTTCGTTTCTTTGTTGGATAGAAATATGACCTGAAATGATAAAATTGTTTAAATTAATCATCAAATCCTTTAAAATCATCCAAAATACAAGCATTATACAATAAAATAGTGCTAAAATAGTGCATATCTAGCATATAATAGCCTAATAGACTAGTTATAAGAGTAAGGAGTAATAAAATTAAAGAGTCTTTAAAGGAGCTAATTCAAGACATATATGCATATCAAGCTTTGAAGAGCACTTTAAGAACTATTTTGGTAGTTTTATTAGATCTAAAAGGAGCCTAACCACTAGTTAACTTAATTTAAACTAAGGATAGGGAAGGTTCAGAAACTTAAGACTCATTGTTGGTCGAACATGACCTTAGACACTTTTATTTTCCAACTCGTGTCCCTCTTTGAACATAAGAAGATTAGATATGATCTTACACATGGTTGTGTGTCAGCTTGTGTTATTTAGACATGAGTATATAGTGAGGGTCAAATATGACCTTACACACAATCAAGTTGCTTTTAAGAATCAATTTTTAAAGAAATATGTTCTTATAAATAGATAGTTCAGAGCTCGTGTCTATAATTCCAACGTTAAATATGGTATTAAATAAAACCATGTCCTAACCAATTTTTACAATAAAAAACTAACTTTATATTAGTTAAAGAGTGCTTTAAACAATTTTAGTTAGTTTTTAGATATTTCAAATTTTTAATTGAGAGTTATGAGGGCTTTAGCCCTTTTTTATTGAACTTACAAACTTATCAAATATTAATTTTTGTGGTGTTCAAATTACTTTAGGGACTTAGTTCTTGTTTCTTTATAATTAATATGTAAATTCTTTATTAATCTGATTTAGCTTTTTTTATTAAGATTCAATCTTGTTTGTGGATTTGTTAAGGTTATTTCCTAGGTGAGGTTGCATTATTTGGGCTCCAAGAATACTATTCAATTTGTGAATTTGGAAAAAGGACTCTTTGAGGTCAATGATCTCCTTTTCTAATGTCTCATTTCCTTAAAAGAAATCATGCCTATTGTAATTCAAAAAAACCATAATATTAGATTCCATTATATCATGTATACTATATTTCAATTGTTTCTTTATGCTTTGAAGATAATTTCTTCCCTTTTAAACTCAACATTTCTAGGCATTTCAAGTTCTTCATATAACAAATTATCATCATAATTATTAGCATCAAGAGATTTAAAACTAAAGGATATCTCATCATTATTTATCATAAGCATATGCGAGCCACCTTATTATTCGATTCTCTATTTTCAAAATTACTTGTATCATTCCATGTCATCTTTAGTGTTCTCGTCTTCCATTTGTTCTTATCCTTCTTTTCACTCCATTCTTAATCATCCTATAGAGTTTCATCAAGTTCATTATAATTAATATAAATATCAATATCATTAACACATGTAATATAAAATATATGCCAAATATTATGAGAAGTATGACACATTAAAAAATTAGAAAGCACATTTCTTTCTAATACAAAATGTAAAATATGAATTTCCTTACTATTTAATGAAATAAATCTATGCCCATTTCTATTCCACTCACTTTTTCTATAGTTTTCCATAAATCAAAATCTTTGGCCATGAGAGAGACTTCTATCCTAATTCTCCAAAACAAGTAATTATTGATATTGAAAATGAAACAATATTAGTATATTACCACTCTTGATTGAAAAAACAAATCAAATTGTGCTATAATGAAATTTCCTAAAATTTATGTATATGTAATGAGTGAGACCTGCTCTTATATAAATTAGAACTCAAATGAACTCTCTAGCCTTTTAAGGCTCTTAATAACTCTCTAATATGCCCAAGATCTACTCACAACTCACATATGGTCTATTTATACTCAAAACAATCTAAAATAGGATAGCATTAATTGATCATTGCATATTTGATTCATTAATGTGTTCATAAATTTTCGATACACGTTATCCAAAGACATTGGTAGATCATACTACCAAATTGGTCAACCAGCCTATCCTAAATTCTAACATTAGTCACTCAAATCCTCACATTGGTCAATTAAATTTTTGAAGGCAAAATTTTTTCAAGTTCTTTCAAGAATCGAGCCCATTCTTTTGATAAAAACTTGATCTAAAACTATTTCAAAAGTTCCTCAAAGTATTTTGATGCATCAAGAGGGCATTTTTAAATCCTTTTCAAATGTTCTCTTGATTATGACAAAGTATATGCATTATGCCCTGTATGCAAAAGGTCATACAATAATTGGACTCTTAATTTTTTAAAATAACCAAGATAAGGTTACAAAAAAAGACAATAATGATTTTATTAAATCTTAATATGCTTAATTTCTCTTGTTTTTTAGTTCTTCACTTGAATTTACTTAAAGATCTCTTAAGTTGCGTATTTTCTACACTTTGTGTACATTCTTTATCCTTTAATTGTTCAATTAATTCAATTGATTCATTCACTCTCTTTATCATTTCATTGAATTTGATATAAAAATATTAGTAATAACGTATTTTGTTACTATGAAAATTATGAGTTAGAACCTTAGTCGGACTGTTACCATACTTCACATTATTAATTTAACAAGCCATATAAATAAAAAAAGTGTAATATCTTGTTCATTTCACTATTATAATGCAATAAGGTATAAATTTGCTCATAATATTTTTCATAAACATTCAATTAAGCTCATAATATTTAGGAGTGAAGCCTTAACAATTAACATCTATTTATAAAATAAAAGCAACTTAGTAATGGTAAATAAAAACTTATTTATACCGTACAAATTTTAAAAGGGTCTATTATTAAATTCACTATAAATAAAGGGAGTGCTATAAACAAATGTCAATATTAACCATTAAACTATAAATTCCTAAATGTGAGTTTATAAACACGTTGAAGTAAATAATATAGTTTTATTGTGTATTGCATTATTTAATTCCGTAGCCTATTTTTATTATTAACTAGGACTACGAGAATTGAAATTTCGTCATATCACAGTTCTAGGTAACAATAATATGATGTCAGTGCAAATTTGACTTAACATTACATCTAATTTGAGACATCCAAGTTTGGTCATACGAATTGAAGCCAGACAGTATATTTGTCCAATCCATTATATTCTGAAACAAATATATTTCATTTAATCTTTAAATATACACCTCAGGATTTTATTTTTTTTTTCCCCCTTAACACGGATACAGAAAGCTCAAGCTCGCTCTCTCAGCATTATGCACAAAGTTGGCATAAGCGGAAAGCACAATTTGTTAGAAAGTCTTAATCATGCATCAAGATAAGCTGGGTTAAAACTACCACAAAAAATGAAGCATTGTATATTTTAGGGAGTACATACATCAGATCATAAAGTTTTGTATTTGTTCTTGATGGCTAAGGCTGCTGCTCTGTACCATGAAGCTGCAGCCATGGCCCCAGGATCGGGAACCGACGCAAGGACTTCCGAGGGCACGTAGGTTGATCGGCCCGCCTGTAAAATTTTAATTTATTTGACAAAATTAACAGACATACAATTCATCAATCCCATTATTTAAACATTACGAGGAGCTTAACATAATCGGCTTCGAAAGGGCCCAGTTGGTCAACACAATTTGTACATTGCCTTTTCTTCATTGTCACAATAAAATATAATTGGGAGAAACGTGAGTTCTATCCTGTTATATAGGACAAGAAGAGAAGGATTTATGCACCTGTGCCTGCATGTGTTTGGTTGATTCAGCTCCAATGCATGCTGCTTCAGAAGAAAGGAGAAATGCCGAGCAAGGATCTTCACCAGCATTCAACTTCTGATTGGGAAAATTTACTAAATTAGCATCAATTTACATCACCTGTAGTGGAAAAGCAAAAACTATGTTTGACAACCTCTTGAAGAACCACCGATGCTGGAATAAGGGCATCTAATAATGTGCGATCACCAGCAGAGGCCCCGCCATATTTACTGATAGCAGCAATCGAAGCTTCAAATGCTTCAGCCCCTGAAGAAAAGAAATAGTTTCTGAGTTTGGTGTGCATGTTAATCAGAAGTATCAAGCACCATCTCACATTGCTTCGCTGTAACAGCTGACTGTTTGTTTTCCTTCAATGTTGCATAAGCTGCCTTGCAGAATATATTGTATCTGTCACCAAAAAAAAGAGTAAGAAGTGACTCTGGTCCCTGTAGGAACATCAGTTGTGAATGTTCAAGGTCAACAATTACAAGATACAAGGAAATTGAAGTACATAATTCCACTTGTTCCTCCCATAACTCGTCTAATAGATGATCCGATCTCATTTACTGTTTCTTCAGCATCATTCAAAGGATAACTGTAAACAATTAAGAAAAAAAAGATGAACTTGACTCACCTAACAAATACAAAGTAAACTCAAGATTAGAAATAAAAAACACACTCTTGAAACGCAACGCCATGGTATAAAAAATTGCATACTCTTGGGTGATGCAAAACTCCATCAAAGAAAAGAGAAAAGCCAAAATGGTTAAAAGCATTAAGATGCCATTAATAGGAAAAGCTAGAGTAAAATTACCAGTGAATGATATATTGTACTGTCTCCGTGCAGTGGAAAATCCAACTTAATAAAGCATCCAAAGAATTCTAAATGCTGAAGAGTAACTTACTACTTTTTCACGTCTTCCAGAATTGCAATTGCACCTCTATACATCTACAAAACCAAGGAAGTTCAGCCATAAATAAATTATTATCATAAGAAAATAATTCAAGCACTAGGATACTCACCGTTGACCCACAGTCTCCATCACCTACTTTGCTGTCCCAATCATTTAGACTGTCCCTAATATCAATGATCGCATTTGCTGCTGCTTCAATAGCCACTTCAAGAAGTTGTCCTTGCTCATTCAGATGCTGAGGTCGACCCAATGACTAATCAAAAGTAGACATGGGCGGTCAGAGAATAAAATAGTATAACTATGTACTACATTCTCCAGTCCCATTTATAGATATGTTGTGCTTGTCTATGTGATTACACAAATAATGAAAAATGTAAAATTCATCCTATCCAGTACAATCTATTCCCTCAACCATAAACACATATACCTCATCACTCTTTGTTGAACGAGATGGTGGAAGTGGGACAGGTATCTTGGCAGGTGGACGATTGCCTGAGATCAAATATAACTTGGTTCAATTCAGTGAGAAAAGTATCCAAGAACAAATATATTTTTAATTTTAATTGAGGAATATAGATAACCAGTTCAAAATACCAATGGCATTATCATTATATCCGAACAAGAAAATTTTGAACGCAAATGAAAAAAACAAAAGCAATGTTTTCACAGAAACTGACCATCAACTCCAATAGGCCAGTATGGAGCCTTAGTTATAGCATCCAAACGTTGTAAACTAGCTTGATCCGTCTTCATTATGGTAATTGAGAATCCTGGGACAAACACTATTAAGATGGAAACTGCAATAGTAATTAGCAATCAACCCACTCCTCCCAACAATACCAGACCTGCCATATCAAGAGAAGTCATAAATGACCCTGTGTAGACTCTATCAACAGCAAGTCCATGTTCAAGCTGCAATTGAGGGACTGCCTTCCCTGCTACAATCATCAATTCCATTGCAGGGGTTGCACCTAACCTGCAGGAAAATTAAATACAAAAAAGGTTTCAAGTATCATAAATGAACTCATAAACCAGAATCCAGGAAATGCAAAACACTGCAGATCAAGAGTTAACAATCTCCAGAACTCCAAAATTGGATGAACATGTGAAAATACTCTCAAAAAAACCACCACAAGCGTGAATGGCATTGTTGTGAACGTCTATTACCTAGTTATTAAATAGTTATATTTATATGCTCTGCAATCTTTTAAAAAATTCTACATGTCCTTAAACCTGTGCTTGGATTTAAATATCCATGTTGTTAACATTCACTTTTATGAAATAAAACCAGACATGTAAGAGTTGACTTTGGTCATCTCTCCTTGTCAATCACCTTTTCCAATCAATAAAAGATAATCATGGTGGATAACAGAGTGTATCCATCTTTGGACTTCTAAAACTAGGCATGGATTCAGACTTATCTCAAATATTCTTAATCTACAACGCTGAAAGAGAAAGAGAATATCTGAGAAATTGTTCAGAAACTAGGAAAGTGTTCATAATAATTCTATGCTCTCATAGGACATATTGTAATCTAAAGTGCAGGAAGAAACTGCATAAACCTACCCATTGACCATCAGCACAACTCTATTACCACGTGTAATTGGAACATAATTAGTTTCCTGCAGCAAATAAATGATTAAGACATCAAGGCATCAAAGGTAACATTGTCTTGTAAAATATCAAAAACAGTAGTCTAATCTTAATTTTTTGCTCAAGTATCAGATTAATGGCATAAGTTACTATTATCAATAACTACAAGTTATACAAAAGTAAACGCTTTAGATAATCACTCCACAAGGTATTGGTAACATACTGAGTGCCAGTATGGCTGTTTCTAAATGTTTGAGGCTACAGATGAAAGGGGTGGGAAGCAAAATGAATAAGAGCGTAGTAGTTAGGAGCAAGTTTTGAGGGATAAGAGCAGCCAAACTATCAAAAATTAATACAAGTGTATTAATGGAGGAAACATGCAACTAGCAGATCAGCGTTTCAACTTGGTTATAACCCTATACCAAACTCGCATAACCAATGTTGCTTTTTTCATGCATGCACCCCAATCTGTTATGCTGAACGTAACAGAATCTAATGCAAACTCCTCAGAAAAATCACACATTTATAGCATTAGATTAATAAATTTTAAAAAAATTAAGGATACAAATAACTTAGCATACAATTACTAGCTGTATCACACTAAATTACAAATATGACGTCCACGGACAGACATCATAATTTAGATAGACAAACAGTTATCACACTTTACTTCAAACATACAGACTTGTGCACAAACAGGCAGATGCATAAAAAAGACATGCACAAGGGACTATTAACTTTTCTTTAAATACAGAGAGCACATGAAACTAGATTCAGATGTCGGGACAAGATTTCAATGCATACCGGTGAAAGGATCTGCTTGAGAACATGAGAAACGATCACCTCTACAGACTGAAGGTCAGCAACAGCAGCGCCAGCTTCACCATGCTGAAAAAGCATACTGTTAATAAAATCTAAAAAGTGAATTTGCACCTAGAAATAGTGGCATTGATTGGTGCAATAAGAAAAAAGATGATGAGTAATACCCAAGGTGAATAGCATGACAAAAAGGATAAATTACAATAAGGCCTCCTATGTTTCTTTTCTATTTGAGAAGACTCCCAAGGGTATGAATTAACTTCCAAAGTTTATAATTTGGAATTTAGCAAATTAGATGATTTTGCAAAATAATAGGTATAATGTTATAATTCAAAGTGATTTCCTGAAACTGGTTATTCTTTTTTTTGCATAACTCTTAAAGCTTAGTGCGATATATTGAAAATGTGACTAATTTTGTAATTAACAAACTGTAGATACCTTAAATCTAATCGAAAATGGGTATTCCAGAATAACACTAAAGCACAGGGGTAACTGATGCATATAACTTTCAAGAATAAATTCAAAAGTAAAGTCATTTCATGGTCAAGCAGAGATTCGGAGAAAAAAAAAATCGAACTCTTAACAGAAAACTCACTATTCCCAAACCAAGTTCCATCTTTCCAGGGCCCAAACGGTCTGATGTAACCTGTCCAGGCAGTGTGCAAACTGACAATGCAACACCCATTGTTCCAATCATTTCAGATGCACGTTTTGCTTCTGCTGCAACCTCAGTAAGGGAAAGGCCAGATGCGGCAGCAGCTCCAGCAACCTTCCATAAGTGGAAAAGAAATTATAGGAAAGCAAACATTGAGTTCAATAGGAATTTTGGACCCATTATCTTATTTTAGTTCTTTTGTTTACTAAAAAAAAGCTTGAAGATTCAGAAAATTGAAAGGACATGTCAAAAAAAAAGAGATACAAGTCACTCCTCAGGAAACAAATTAACAGAAAAGTCCTATTAACAACAATCTAATAACGAACTGTTTCACACCATAGTTTGTTTCACACAACAAACTTTTTCTCTTCAAACTTAACCTGGAAGCACATTTTCAATAGAATTAACTAAGAAGTTATGGATGTATTGAAATAGGCAAGCAAACATGCATACAAGTTAATTACCTAAGAATTTTACACCACATTCTATTTCCTGATAAAGGTCCAACACAAGAATGACATTGACCGTTAAAATTTCAAATCACATCAATAAGTGATTAAGAATAGTCACAGAAAACCAAAGATGAGAACAAAATATGTGACAATTAAACTGGCACATAAAAGAATGGAAGCATTTCAATCGTCAAAGTTTCACGTGTGAACTTGATTGCGAGAGAGAGAAAGAGAGGGCGCGAACCTTATGAACTAGAATGGTGCCTGCCAAACCTCTTCGCCCAGTTATGCCCCGAGGTGGAGGTAAAGCACAATCATCTCCCACAATCACAGTCTGCAAAAAACCAAGCATATAACATGCTAAGTTCCATTGTCACACAGTATGCTCAGATAAAATTAAAATCGTAAACTATAAAGTTACCTCAACTTTGTAACCCTCAGATTTTGCTTGCTCAGCTGCCAAACCAAAATTCATTCGATCACCAGTGTAATTCTGCAAATAGATCACAAATCAATGATGCCATAAACAAAAACTAAATTACTAATTTATCAGTTTATGATGCTATTAATGTTCTAAAAGTGACTGCTCCAATAACCTTCATATTTAGGAAAATCAAACTTGTTATTTGTATAGTAACATTACCTTAACAATCAGAAGACAACCCATTGGACCAGTAACAGCTCGGATGCCCTGCAGTTTAATTATGTTTCACAACCATTCAATTTATATGATGAAGAAGAGCCCACAAAATGGTTGTTCACACAAGAAACAAAAAAGAAAGAATTCATACAGCTAGAATTGCATCAACTTGTGGAGAGGAAAAAACTTCTCCACAGATAGCAGCCGTGAGCATCCCTTCTCCAACAAAGCCAGCATGTGCAGGTTCATGTCCACTTCCTCCTCCTTTGTTATCCAACATGATGACATAAGAAGCAACCAAAACTAAATTCAGGTCTTGAATAGAACCAGATAAGGCTTAACTTAAATTTACGTATTAGTGGATCAATATTAGCAATTATTGGTGTGCATCACACTATTCTGTTAAATCTGTCCGTTTTTTAATAACCTCAAATGCCCCTTTTTTAATAACCTCGTAAGCAAAGAGCAAGTCACAGATGTTAATATTATGAATCCAAATTTTACATTACAAATCTCGCAAATCAAGTGATGCCCATTACCAGAAAAGAACAATAAGAAGTTTGATGTTCCCATTCAGTGTATTTGCAATTCTCAACCTTAGATACATAAACAAGAAATGGTAACTGTTAAAGTGAGTTAATAGGTTCCCATTCACCGCAAAATACTATATACCTAAAAGGGTACAATATGGATAAATTACACATAACACTATTCTACAATGTAATACACTCTAATTACAACATCTCAGTAGAAGTCCCGCTGATACGTGAAATCTGGGGAGGTCTAGAAGTATGAAACCTTACGGTTGTTTCTAATAGACCCACATAAAAAAAATAAATACATATAATAAAAAACAATTAATAAAAGATACATATTAAAATAATAAAGCAATCATAAATAAAATAGACATAAAAGTTAATAATAAATAAATAAATATAAAATATGTACAAATAAAATATAAAAATAAGTAATAAAATAAATGATACAATAAACATAGAATAGGCTAAAGACTAAAAATAAAAGATAAAATAAGCAAATAAATACACAAGCAAGAAAGAAGACAAGTAAATAAATAAAGCAAAGAAGCCATTACAAGAAAATGTATAAGCTATGGAAGGAAATGCTTAGGTTAAATAACTAAGAGGAAAATACTACATATTAAATGTTTAAGTAAAAATATCAAACTTGAAGGAAAATGTTTAAAAAACCTATGAGAAAGATAAAGATCTCTCTATGTAAGATCTTCTACCCATATTCTAGTACATCAAAGTTTTCTATTAATGGTCACGCCCTCTGCAAAATTAAATTTATAGCAGCATGGAAAATAATTGTCAAAAGAACTATAGTTAGATGAACACCTTCACAAGGAAATTTGGAATAAATCAGATGGAACCAAAAAAAAAAGGAAGAAAATAGCAAAATGTGTGCACATAAGCGAATATATTTCGTACAAGTATGACAATGCAACCATCTTTAAGTGTTAAAACACATTTAAGTTGACATAAGATTTCAGTCAACAGGTTTTGAATGATTCTGGTCATCTTTTTCTTTGTACTTCTCATAGGTGTCGTCCTTCCTTTCTTCCAGTCTAAATGCAGTTTCTCAAAACAAAGATGAAGAGAAGGCAAATAGTGGTGGACAAACCTCATTGCAATAAGAGACATGGGAATAAAGATAGAACCAAACAAGAAGCATTTGCTCAAGCCCTGCATAATCTTTAATGAACGTACAGTCTCCCTAAGATAATTATTGTTAATATCCAACTTGGTAGAAAGATATTTTCAAATTTCTCAGGAATTAGTTAAAGAGCTAGCCAATTGATTTGCGAGAAGGTGAACTTTATAATCAGTTATTGAGATACATTTATCTATCTAAAAAAACAGTAGACCTCTATTTGCTTTATCCTTTTATAGTAAACTAATGTAGACGAAATATGTAGTGCTACATAATTGTTATCTATCAATCTCATATTTCTAGGTGGACTAAGTTTAGGAGGATAAAGTTCAATCTCCTCCAGAACAGGTGCAACTATCGCAAATCGTATGTTGAAATAGGCATAACTATATACTATCAATGGTAATTGGAAGCGATAAGGGGCTTGTGATAGAGAGAGAGAGAAAATAAGCTGCTGCTGAACAATGACACCTAAAGTATGCATCAGTGAGACTGGTGCTCATCAAAGTACAAAAGGAAGACACAAAACAGAGATATGTCACTAGCGAGCTTTTGGCTAGAAAAAAGAAAAGAAAAGAAAAGAAAGAAAGCAATTGTCGGCATTAAGTGGTGTTGGGAAAAATCAAGAAGAAAAATAACAGAGAAGTCTGTTGATCCAACTTCAAAAGCACTGGCAGCTTACTATGGCTACTTTCCTATCTCTTCAATGAATGAACTCTGTCTCACAGTAGGAAATATAATTCACTTTGAGTTCATCATTGAAGAAGAGCAACAAGAGGAGGGAGTCTACAACAGTTGGAAGAGGGTGTCATGTTTGTTTGGATTTGGACTTTCATCCCATGTGAAAGTGAGTAAATTGACCCATTTCTCAATCACTATGAAATGTTATGTGCACATCAAAAGGGAAAAGTATGGATGATTTCCCCAGTTAACCCTGTACTACAGTACATCTATACTGTCGATAGAATCATACTAAAAGAACACCTATAAGCAAATCAATTCCTTGCTCCCTTCTCTTCTCCCCCATACTACATTTTAAGTGCTCCATCTTTATCTTTCTAGTTTATTCTCTTGGTTTGGCCTTACATTTAAAATATATAACATCACATTAACTTTTCATCCATTTCTTTCTATTTTCCTAGATCTCAATCATCTTTGATTTGGTCAAAGCTTGGGTGTTTACTAGCATTTTATTGCTTTCATAGTCAAGGAAACTATAAAACAAGGCCATAATTAAATGCTACATACACTATGACCAGCACATTGCAAAAGCTAATAGACTAAGATCTACACTTTAATGTACCATCAACTTACCATTTCAAAGGTAAGTGATGATATATTTATAATACATTGTTTTAGTGTCAAATCTCCTTTGCTCCAATCTACATTCAACAGGCATATTTGCTTACTAAGCATTATGACTTCCTTTTACCCTTGCCAATTGCTCCTCCACTTGTTTTATAAACACATTGATAGACCACTAAAGACATACTTTCGCAAGAAGACTAAGTCAAGAGCAGATAATGTAATTAGTTGGCAGTTATTAGAGGAAAAATAGGAAGAGTTGGTAGGTTCACATTTTCAGTAGAAGTGATTTACTTGTTAGTTTCCGATTTTCAATAGAGGTAAGTTACTTGTTATCTACAATTAGGATTTATTATTATCTACAAGTAAGTCTCTAGGAGTCAAGTCTATAGTAATTGTCATTAGGTGTGCAATCTTTCTATTTTTAAGTATATTCTTGGAGTTTAGGCAGCTCGAATTGTCTTTATTATTGGTGTGGTTGTCTGTGAGATTCTCCAGTGCTCTCTATATCAATTTATTTGCATTCAATAAACAATCGTATTTTTCCTTTCCAAAGCGTTTTCTTTATTTCCTTCTAGTTCTACCAATTTGGTATCAGAGCACTTCGATTCTACAATGGTCGTCGATACCTACAACTCTTCTTCTGCGCCACAACCACCTCTACCACCAACAAATCCAAACACAACTTCAACAGAAACTAATCAATCTCCCGAAATAGTACTCCAATAACTCAACACTCTTTCGCAACAATTGGCTTCATTAACAGCACAATTGCAGAGGTTTGATAATCGAATCGAAGAGGTAGCACAACAAAAGTTTCAAAATAGCCGACAGACCTTTAGTGGAGAATCCAATCGACCTCCGAAGAAAAAGAATGTTATTACTGAAGAGGAGGAAGGACATGCTGAATGGGAAAATCATCACCCCCGAAGAATCCTTGCGAAGATGGATTTTCCTAGATTTGAGAATGGAGATCCACGGGGATGGATTTTGAAAGCAAAAATATATTTTCGACATTATCAAACCTTGAAATATCAGAAAGTTGATGTGGCTTCAATGTATTTGGAAGGGGAAGCCTTGGAGGCGTTTTGATGGATCAATAGCGACCGGATCATATATGATTAGGAAGAGTTAGTCAGAATATTACATGAACATTTTGGTCCAGCCGAGTTTGTCAATCCTAATGAGCACCTTTGTCCAATCCTGCAAACGGGAATTGTTCAAGAATACCGTCAAGAGTTTGCTAGGAGGTCAACATGAGTATCTAATTGGCCAGAACACTATTTATTGGAAGTTTTTCTAAATGGTCTCAAAGAAGAATTTCGATATTCAAAAACCCAAGAATGTATACAGGACCATGAGCCTAGCCCTGGAATATGAAGCAAAACTTGCAATAACAAAGGGTATTCACAGAAGTCAAATGGGTGGGGCTGGGTCTTCTTTGGCAACTCAAGGTAATTCTTACCCTCCATACAATACAAACACCTTAACTTCTGTTGTCAGGAACCCGACAATAGGCAAAAAAGTGGCTAGCTTTGTCCCACGACAACTTACAAGGGAACAACAAATCAGAAAGGATAAAGGCTTGTGTTTTCGTTGTAATCAGAAATTCGGACCTGGCCATCATTGCAGGCAGTCAACTTTGGCAGTTATGGAAGCTGAAGAGGGAGAGACAAATTTCGGTGATGAAACCTTGGAAGTAGAGGAAGAAGACATGATGGTTGAGATGGCAGAAATTTTGATGCATGCAATTTTAGGCAAAACATCAGGCACTACCATGAAAATCCAAGGAAAAATTAAAGGGAGGGATGTCCTCATCTTGATCGATAGTGGATTAACCCACAACTTTATATCGGACAAGGTGGTCTGACCTTCATCTTCCATTAATTCAAGTCCCTTCTTTTGGAGTGCAGATAGGCAATGGGGACACAGTCAACTGTAACACGCTATGTAAAAGAGTTGAGATCCAGCTTCCAGACTTCTCGATCACTCAAGATTTTTATGCTTTTTTTATTGGTGGAGTTGACGTGGTATTGGGGATTAAATGGCTTGCCTCTCTTAACACTGTCCAAATCAATTGGAGTAAGATGTTCATGATATTTAATTACAAGGGAAAGAAGTACAAATTGCAAGGAGAAGTGAAGCCAAGAGCTGAGGGAGTAAGCTTCAAATCTATGCAAAAGATAATCCACAACGAGAAGCAAGGAGTTTGTGCCAAATTATTAGAAAGCCTGAAACTCCAATAAGCCAAGAGAACATCATTCCTGACATCCAAAACCTACTCGATGATTTTCATACTATTTTCCAAACACCGCATGGAGTCCCACCTAACCAAACCCAATCCCATGCCATAAATATCCTACCTGATGCCAAATCGCCAAACATTCGACCATACAAATATCCTTTTTACCAGAAAAATGAGATTGAATGTCTGGTTAGTGAATTACTTGACGAAAGGATTAATACGTCCAAGTTCCAAGCCGTTTGCTAGCCCTGTTTTACTAGTAAGAAAGAAAGTTGAGAGTTGGAGATTTTAGGTTGATTACAAGAGTTTGAATAAGAATATCAATGCAGATAAATATCCCATTCCAAATATTAATGAGTTGCTAGATGAGTTACATGGAGCCTCTTTCTTCTCCAAAATCGACCTTCGCTTTGGATATCACCAAATTCGAACGAAACCTGAAGATGTCCGCAAAACAGCATTTCAAACACACTCTGTTCACTATTAGTTTTTATTCATGCCCTTTGGCTTGACCAATGCTCCCTCTACATTCCAATCGGTAATTAATAATTTATTTCGACCCCATCTTCGACAATTTATCTTGGTTTTCTTTGATGATAGTTTGGTGTACAGTCCGAACCTTGAGCAGCACAAAGAACACTTAAGGATTACCCTCACTCTCCTCCAAGAAAACTATTTTTTGGCTAATAGAAAGAAGTGTTCCTTCACTCGACAAAAAATGGGATTTCTCGGTCATGTCATTTCTAATCAAGGAGTCGAGGTAGATCCAGACAAGATCAAAGCAATTGTCGACTAGCCACAACCCCAAAATGTCAAGCAGTTGAAAGGATTCCTAGGACTCACTGGTTACTACCATCGATTTGTCCAAGGTTACGAAATTCTAGCTCGTCCTTTAACCGAGCTGACCAATAAAGATTCTTTTAGGTGGAATGAGGAGGCTGCTGAAGCTTTCTCTAAACTCAAACAGTTACTACTCATATCTGTATCTATTTTAAAGCTTCCAAATTTTTCCCAATCATTCATTGTTGAATGTGACGTTTCATCACAAGGGGTAGGAGTTGTTTTATCACAAGAGGGCCACCGATTGCTTTTTACAATAAGGGATTTTCTTTCTCAAACAAATTTAAATTTGCATATGATAGGGAGTTACTTGCACTAGTGCTTTCTGTGCAAAAATGGAAGCATTATATTCTAGGGAGGCATTTCTTTGTAAAGACTGATAATAGCAATTTGAAGTTTTTATTGGAGTAGAAGATTGCTACTAGTGAATGACGACTTTTAATCAACTTCTGCCCTTTGATTTTACTATCATATATTGAGCTGGAAAGGAGAATATTGTGGCCGAGTCTCTATCCCGTCGACCTCATTTTATGCAATTATCAATTCCTTTTTCAATAGAATTTGATAAGCTCCCGACACTCCTACAACAAGAACATGTGACTACAAGAATTATAGAGCAATTATATGAAGATCCCGCATCTGTTCCTGATTATTCTAGCCAAAATGGACGCCTTTAATTTCAAGGAAAGCTTGTCATCCTAGCTGATTTGCCTTTAAGGGATAAGGTTATGGTGAAAGCACATGATACCCCTTCTATTGGGCATGGAGGAATTCTCAAAATAATCAAGAGGCTTTTCTGTTGGGGTGTTTTGGCCAAATATGCAGAACGATGTTAAACATTATATTCAAAACTGCTTCGTATGTCAACAAAACAAGTATGAGACATTATCTCCAGCGGGTTTGCTTCAACCACTGTCGATCCCACAGAGGCTATGGGAAGACATCTTGATGGACTTCATTAATGGAATGCCAAAATCCAATGGATATGATACTATTTTGGTTTAGGTGGATCGATTATCTAAATATGCCCATTTTGTGGCACTAACCCACCCATATTTTGCAAAAATAGTTGTTGATGTGTTTTGGAGGGAAATTGTCTGGTTACATGGTGTTCCAAGAAGCATACTATCAGATAGGGACAAATTGTTCACCAGTTCCTTTTGGACAGAAATTTTTAAGCTTAATCAGACAAAGTTGCAGATGGGGACATCTTACCACCCACAATCAGATGGACAAATGGAAGTCATAAATTGTTGCTTGGAGACTTATCTCAGATGCTTTGCAAGTGAGAAGCCAAAGATTTGGAGTCGTTTCTTGTGATGGGCAGAATTTTCATTTAACACCAATTTCCATACGGCAACAAACACTACTCCTTTCCATGCTATGTATGGTCGTGACACTCCCACCTTACAAATGTATTGTCACGGCGATAAACACATAGCAAAATTGGAAGAACTTGTTGAAAGGGATGTTATATTACAAGTTTTAAAGGACAATTCACTCAAAACTCAAAATCGAATGAAGGCACATGCGGATAAGAATCGTAGAGAAAAATCATTTGAAATTGGTGATGTTGTCTTCTTACGAGTCCAACCATACAGGCAACATTCTTTAGCTAGGCGTGTGAATGAGAAGCTTTCGCCTTGGCTTTTTGGTCCTTATAAGATTCTCAAACAATGGGGTCCAGTAGCGTATGAACTAGAGCTCCCTGCTAATGCCAAGGTGCATCCTATTTTTCATGTCTCACTATTTAAAGAAGCCAAGGGACAACTCTCCACCAATCCGCCGGCTCCATTATCTTTGAATTCCAATTGGGAGTTTGATTTGGAACCTCAAAAAGTATTGGCTTACTATTGGATTAAGCATGGTGATGAATTAGATCTAGAATTGCTCATCTTGTGGTAGAACCGTCCTTCTGAAGATGCCAGCTGGGAATCATATGACCTATTATAGCAACGATATCCCTATTTTCACCTTGAGGACAAGGTGACTTTCCAAGGGAGGGGTACTAATAGACCACTAAAGACTTACTTTAGCAAGAAGACTAAGTCAAGACTAGATATGTAATTAGTTGGCAATTATTAGAAGAAATATAGGAAGAGTTGGTAGTTTCACATTTTCAGTAGAAGTGGGTTACTTGTTAGTTTTCGATTTTCAGTAGAAGTGGGTTACTTGTTGCTATCTACAATTAGGATTTATTATTATGTACAAGTAGTAATTGTCATTCGGTGTGCAATCTTTCTATTTTTAAGTATATTCTTGTAATTTAGGCAGCTCGAATTGTCTTTTGTTACTGGTGTGGTTGTCTATCCAATACTCTCTATATCAATTTATTTGCATTCAATAAACTATCGTATTTTTCCTTCCCAAAGCGTATTCTTTATTTCCTTCTAGTTCTACCACACATCTAATTTAGTTCACATATCACACAATTTGTCCATGACTAGTGGCATAGAGACAAAATTAATGTGGGACTTAGCTAAGGATCTAGTCACGGGCCAAGGAAGTCCTCTCCTCCTCCTTTATTGATGTTTGTTCCCTTCCTAGATAGACCCTTTGTTGATTTTATGCTAAAGGTTTTGATTGTTTTATCCAATAGAAATATGCCCTTTAAATAGGCCTTATAGTAATAGAGTCATTAGGAATTATTATAGATATTTTAGGATCCCTCTAATTTAGGAATTATCCTAACTAGAATAAGATCTCTCTAATTTAGTCTCCTATTAAAACAAACTTCTAAAATAATAAAATTTTCCTAAATATTAATGCTAGAATGAAAAATACTACAAAAAAAATCCTCCCAATCTTTTAGCCTTCGATCACTCCCTTCCTTTTAGTCCATCTTCCTGCATATTTATTCCCCAAAATTGCATCTTCCACATCACATACCGAAAAAAACTTTTTCTAATCAACATTAGTTACATGATCTTACACACAAAATAAGAAAAGAAAGATTTTAAATTATGAAGTCCATTGGCAAAGATCATCACCTTTTACCACAGATGTAATTATGTCATTAATTTTTTTGAAAATTATTATGCCATTAATACTTTCTCACCAGAACTTACAATGTGGTCTAACCCAACCTCACCGTAGAACAAAACCAGAATTTAAGGCATGCATACCACGAGTTTCCCACTTTGAAATTAAAGTGCAAACACTTTTCAAGTACAGTAGAAGGTTACCAACCTGATATAATTGCAACTTTGTCATATGCAGCACCTGAAACATCAGCACGTAACACAACCTTGACCTGTATGTTAAGAAAAAGAAGATATCAATGGTAACTTGGACTTACCTATGTAAGGCCTATTTAAACCACAACAGCAAAATTGTTGTCAGACAAGCAATCACCTCAGGAAATCCATCCAAGTATTGCAGCCCTGGATATGTTTCCACAAGGCCCTCAATGAATTCAGTCACAACATCTGCCAACACAAGTCAAGAAAGAAAGATAAAAGTTGCTTGAGTTGTATTTAATTCTCTTATTCAACAAACAAGCAATTCAAAAGCGAAGATTATAATTACCATTCATTTCTATCTGTAAAACTACTAAACAAGTCTGCATGAGGCACATATCATAAGCCATAAGTAACAACATGACATCTTCGAAAGACTAATGTGAATACCCCTAAACTTAGAGAAAGTTTCATGCTTATTAAATGAAGCTATTTTTTCTTATAATTGAAAAACTGACCACCCTTTCTTTCAATGCAACCATATTAGCCTTTTATCAGGTTATTGTCTATTCTTGTTCTCTTCCATCATCTCCTGGTACCCTTTTCTTTTTAAGGGAAATTTTTTGAAAGATAAGATGCGGCCAACTATAAGTATTTTATTACAGACGCAGTCTGGCAAATCAGTACTGTCACTACTGTAACAAGTGAAGCCACGAAAGCCAAGCTGAAGAGGTTTCTGGTTTTACCTGTTTTCTTAATAGATTCTATCATTCACTCAACCGATCCAATGAGTATAGACATAGAAAAGTCAAGGTGTTAGGGCCCTTATGATTCATTTTCAGTAATTTTACTGAAACTGTAGGACAAAAAGGAAAAGCAACTCCAAAAATTTAAATAATGTCAAATAAAGTGTCTCAAAAGAATTTTATTGTGCTTTATTGTGAAATATTCAACACAATGAGCATATTGGGAAGCTTAAAAGATGCAGATTTTTCCAACTGCAAGATGCAATTACAAAAGTATGAATTTTTCACTAAGTCATATCTATCTTTTCTTTTTATGAAGTCATTTCTAGCTGTGAAAGCTCTTTTCATTTTTGTTTCCAACAATGTCAACAATTTTCTAGTAACGGCCCTACTGCATGATCTCATCACTGGACGATTAAAAGAGAAATCCACCTTCCTTCCCTTATTGGTGTTCTTTCCTTTGGAGGAAGAACCGATGTTGAATGAAAGTCAGCTAGCTCCAGACAGAGCTAGCTGAATAAATTACAGCTAAAGTAACTAATGTTTTTTTTAATGATTTCCACCCCTTTTTTCATTGATAATTCTGCTGTTATATAGGCAGAAAAGGAAAATAACAATCCACCTAACTAGGACTCCTATTATAGTAGAACTCTATTAAGAAGCAAAAACCAGAAAGGATCTTTCAAAAGCTAACTATCCTTATCCAAATACTATCCTAATCTAATCTTCTATTATTTCTCCTGTCTAACTAATTTCTCCAGCCTTCTCCAGCTTATCAGCCATTACTCCTCTCCTTTGATAAGTTCTACCCACAAAAGCATCCTTATCATTTTCCTACCATCAAATTTAACAAAAGTATATCAAACATGCCAATCTTGACTCAAAGCCTCTGTATAAAATAAAATATTAAAAATTCTGAAGCATCTTACAATAAGTTTTAAGACTCAGATTCATGAAGTCATGTTGCAAAATGCAGAAAAAGTACTAAATAAAAATCAACGTATTCAGTCCAGACAATATAACGAATGAAAATTTCTTTATTACTTAGCAGCACAAGCCAAGTCGGTGGCACTCCCAACACATCTAGAAGTGACAAAAATTCCTACCAACTCAACCTTAAGCACTAACGATTGCTAATGGTCTGAAAATTTTGAACATTTGGGCCAAGAAAACAACATCATGATGCTACCAGTATGCGTATGTCCAAGTTAAGATCACTAGAATCAGAGACTCGTAGTAAAATTCAATTTTTTCCCATAGGGTCGACTTTTTCTTCGGCTTCCCAAATCTGATGCAGCCCAGATTGAGGACTAATCAGAAATTTTAAGCTGACAACTTAAGCAATTATCCATTGTCACAAGTCAAACCTCTCTTCGTTTTCGACAATCCATCTCCGTCTCACAAAATGCATTTCATTCTCAATGAACTCACACTATATGCCATTTCGTACATTCTTCCTCAGCAACCCAATAAAATAAAAGCAACCAGTCGCGCTTATTAAGAAACGAAAAGAGTAGAATCCATAGCAATATTAAAACAAGCTATTTCTTTCCTTCATGTTTCCACTTTCTCGGCATCCAAACATAGAGAAGGACACAAACAAAAGTACAAAAAAGAAAAAGACCATGACTTTTTATAAAATAAAGGGACAAAGTAGACCAACCATCGGGGTTGTTGATGAGTTTCTTCCCTTGAAAAGCCATAGCGAAGTCGGCGACAACAATCGAAGACGACCCAGATAAATTCAGCGTAAAGGAAGACCAAGGAAGCAGCCCTCAAGTATTCACACCAACTACGTCTATATATATCTAAACTCCTTTTAAGTAGATTATTTATATTTTTCTTCGATGGATTTGGAGATAAATCTATAGATTAAAAGTTTGCTCAGACTGTAATATGTCAACTTAGATAGACAAAACAAACCAATGAGATGATAACAAATAACAAATAACAAATAATAAACTCCTGTGAGATAGCATACTATAAGTAAAAAGTTAGGTTAGAACAAGGAGGCGGGACTTGGCTTTCACACTGTCTGTTTCGTGTTCCGACAAGAAATGCTACATTTAATTACTAATACGCCCTCTGCGTCTTTTTCTTTTACCTCTTGCTAGCTGCTTGACTCGCTTAGGCTTCGGGATTTAGGATGATTCTCCAAGACTTTGTTCTTTTTTAAACTCCATTGTGTTGTCATACCCGTGCCGAAAATCACGCTGCAGAATTTAAACAAAAATGTAAATAATTAAATATATTTATTAAGATATCAAGTGGTTTTATTTCTATTTTTCATTTATAATTTTTATT
>JANSVA010000007.1:13300512-13311361 GCA_025504915.1 Erythroxylum reticulatum | reverse complement strand
TATCTAGTGGTTTTATTTCTATTTTTAATTTATAATTTTTATTTTTCTTTTTCAATTTTTATATTTTTATTTAAAAAATAAAATTATGTTTGGTTGTTAATATTAATATAATTATATTTTAATCACTAATAATAATTATATATTAGATAAAACTTAAAGATAAAATATTTTTAATTAAATAAATTTATTTAATCTCTTATATAATATTTATTTTAATATTATATTATTTTAATAAAAATATCACTCATACTTGATATTTGGGAGAGCTAATAGCATATAATTTTACTTTTAGAGGTATTATTTTCAAATGACTCATATGATAAATAAATAAATAATCATAATCATAATTTAAAAACAAACAATACTTAATAAATAAAACATAAAAAAAAATTTTATAGATGAGATAAAAAAAATATCACAAGAACAAACAACAATAACTTTCAGTAAAAATTTCGCTGACGTGAAGAGCTTGAGATCACATAAACAACTACATCAACAATAATAATAATAGTAAGTAGGAAAATGCTAAAGAAAAAAGTAATTATCAAATATAATTAAATAAAAACAAGATAAACATATGGGATAATTATTTTGATATTAAATATTTTCCTTTGTCATATAAAAATTATATTTTATATAAATCATACATTCACGTGATATAATTAAAGGCATGTTTTTATTCCTGTTTTTTGTGATTTTTTATTTTCAAACTAAATAAAAAACTTGTTTGTCTAAATTTTTTGCTTTTGTTTCTTCCAACTTTCATAAGATATAAAAAAAACCATGAAAGATGCCTTTTTTTTGTTTATGGATTTTTTAATATGATTTATTATTAACTAAATATATATTATTTAATATATTAATTATTAGTAATAATTATTAATAATTTCATCTAATACTATATATAATTATTTAATATGAATTATGAATAAATTAAGTCTATTCATAATTTCATATAATTTATACTAAATTAAATAAAATTAATTTAATAATTATTAATAAGTATAATTAAATGTAAAATTTCTTCAAAATATATAAATTCCAAATAAATTTTGATTTAGTAAGTAAAATTATCTTTTAAAAAATTAAATAAATTATTTATTAATAAAATATTATAATAATTTGCTGATAATTTATCAGTAAATATTATATAAGAGATTATAATTAATTAATTAAAACTTAAGTTTTATCTTATATGTAATTATTATTAGCAATAAACATATAACTATATGAATATTAACAAATAGAAAAGTTTTTATTTTTATTTAAAAAATAAAAAATTAAAACTAAAAATCACGACAGAAAAATAAAAGTGAAACTAAACGTCCATAATTATATACAAATTAGATACATCAAAATATTAACTACAATATATAAGAATAAAAAATTTATATCTATATTCATACATATATTAGCATCTAGATTATCCTCATCTTGAATTGATTATAACATATGTAAATTATGAATAGTAATTAAAAGGTATGTTGAATTAATAGTATTATTATGATAAAATTATGTATATGGTTTATAATGTGACTCAAAGTATTATATGAAGAAGTTTTATATACGTTATGTCAAATACTCTTATATATACCTATGTTTTAAAAACCAAATTAGACATCGAATCAGTCAAATAAAAGTTTTCAGGTATAAAAGTTCAACCGATATAAAATCGCTATAAAACTAATACATAAGAAATAAGAAATAAAAATTATAAGAGTAAGTAAAAATAAAATATTTTATTGAAATAAAAAAATACAACAATGTTTATTATTATATAATGAACTAATAATAAATAAATTTAAGTTTAATATAAAACTTAAAATAATAGTAAAAATCAAAATTCTATTTTTAAAAGAGATTGTGTCTCGTCATCGTAAAAAGTTTCAAATTTTCTAATGTTATCTAAAGACTCGTAAACTAAGATTTCGTTCAAAATATTTGAATCAACTTCTTCTAGTGTATTTAAATAAATTACAAATTAGTAATGTATGAAATTATTCTTAATTGTAAATTTGTAATACGTTATACTTTTAACTTAAATATGATCAAAATAAGATATGAACTGATCATTAGTAAATGTTCTTAATTCATTCAATGTGACAAATACATTTATTTCATAAATTACCTTTTCAATTTCATTATAATCATAGTCATTATACTTTTTTACGCAAAAAATGAAATCAACACAACACAACAGCCATAAGAATAGAAAATGTAAAGAAGGAACCCTTCTATGATTTAATAATTTAAGTAGAAAACACATAAAGACAAATAGTATTAACAAAAGCACTTCTTTGAATTCTAAACGTGGAGCAGATTCTAATAAACCTTATCATCAAATGTTGTAGCAACTCAAAATTAAAGACTAATTCTAGTTTTTCCTTTATTGGAAAAACCCCCAAGCGTAAATTACATTCATAGTAACCATACACAAAATCCTTTCGACACGATTAAAAAAAATCAATACATTGCACTTCTAGTAACGAAATAAATGGGGAAAGCACAGATCATCCATATTAGTGACCTTATACTCAATAGAAAAGGAAAAAGAAGAATAACAAGATTATATATTAACACATGGAAACCCAATTTTATAAGTATTATGGGTTTGGATAGAACTTAATCATGTAATATAAAAGTAGATATGACCTTTGCTAAAGTAAACAATAATTTCATTAAATAACACACTGCATTTTTACACAAGTGAATTATCCACCATCAAAAGGATATTACAACATTAGTAGTTCCAAAGACATTATAAGTACATTCTAGCTTTGCAACAAGAACATAGCTTCGATTTCCATACCGATAAGTATAAATTTTGTGGGATATAATTGCAGTTTCAGCTTAAATTGGAGGGATCATGACAAGAAACTAGAATTAAACTTGAGAGGATGTTGTTCAATTTTGCTCTAGTTCCCGCAGTCTTGCACGCTTCATCTTTCTTTTACGCCATTCCTCTAACAAGTGTTTTGAGACTAGGTAACATAAAAAGGGCCACAATGGTAATACGAATCAATTAACAGTAGACTTTCATCAATCAAGTATTCTGAAACTACTACGAACTGTCATTCCTGCTGACAGAAAAAAGGGCATGCGAGAAAATGGTTTATATGGAAGTGTCATGGTCAATATTTTGTACTTCTTTAGAATCATATATGCCTGGTAAATTTCATTTCACTTCTCAAGAAAGATCTTTCAATTGTTGGTTTGCTTAAATTGTAAGAGAGTTCAAAGCACCAAAAATAATGCCACTAGTTGACACATAATAAGCACTTTAGAAAGCTTAACAGTAAAGGAATTTTACCAACAAAAGCATAAGTAAACAAGTAGGGCCCAGAAAAGACTGTATAAGACACTGTGAACACAATGCATTGTGATGACTACTAGCATAGACATCAGGGCCAGAAACCTGAACCAAGGAAAAAACTGAAAGCAACATCGCCTTACCTGTATTGCAAATAACCGATGGACCAATCAACAAACAGACTTGGAAATAATTAAAAAGGTGAAACGAAACCTCTTCAATGTTTTTTCACCAAATTTGTGATTCCACAGGCTTTCTTGAATGGTTGTGGCCACAGTGCATCTGGCGCTCACAATACTTTAAGTTCGAATAGGCATCTTTTGAACACACCTACTTTTTTTCCATCAGTTCTAGATCTCACAGGTTCTAGATCCACGTTCTTCCCATACAAGGAGTAATAACCCACACAGGATGGCTGAAGAAAGAATGAAGGATCGCATTCTTTGTTCTTCTTAACCTATCTGACTACATCCTCGAAAGATATTATATGTTGGATTTCACAAACAAACTCTAATTTAAGCTCTTAATTATAAGACTAGTGTACAAAATATGGAGGAAAAAAAACATGCAACTATGCCAACATTAAAGCAAACAATAAGGAGCACTTTTCCAAGAGCTCCTTCACTGGAAAAGAACATATATAATGTTATTCAACCATTAAATTCGAGATAGATAGAATACTTTATTAACTCTTATTTGGAAGTCTAAACTGTAGAACCACTTATACTCGTATTACAATGGAGTGTCTTGCTAGCGATATAGAAGAAGCAGAGACTGTTCTCAACGTAGAGGAGCACTAGGGGAAACTAGACCCATCTCTATAAGGAGCTATAGTAAGCAAGTAACGTTGCAGGGTTGAGGCATCTTAAAGCAACTCATAAGGGCTCCTATATTTGACCTCAATATGCAAAATTTCAGTTTGCTAAGAGGATCGTGTAGGTAGACCACATACAAAGTAGTGCACTAATGGAATTCACCTCTGGCATTGTAATTCGATGGCAATTCGGTGATCTTGCATATCAACTACATTTGAAATGACTAATCCAACACTAGGAGGTGTATGGTAAGACATGCAATAAGGACCTCAAGAATAGAAGAGCTTTGATAAGGAGATGAAGAAAACTTAATAGGGACTGGCAATATGCAACTGGAGAAGTGAATATCTAACCATGATGTTAGTTGTAATCCCTTGTTTAAGCTTAGGAATTCAGCCATGCAATACAATATAGTATTGGCTAGCCAAAGCTTTGTATTTTTGGGTCACCATTCTTATAAAACACTTTCTTTTTCATAATTATTCAATTGAAATTCTTAAAAAAAATTTGAATTATGTTCTTTAAAATTTTCAATGACTAACTAATTTTTAGAGTAAGTGTTTAAAATTTTCCATTTTAAATATATATAATAAAAATTCATTAGAAGCTAATTTTAATAATTAGAAAAAATAAGGGCTAAAATTTAAAGGTTTCTTAAAAATAAAGATTAAAGAATTTCAATATAATATAAAAACTATTGTATTTAACTATACTTATAATTAATTAGTAATAATATAAAGTTTTTAATAAAGAAAAGAATATATTAAGCCCTAGAAGGAAAACTTGAAATATTACAAGATGAACTAGGCTGAGTTATATCATCACTACCAACTATACAAACCTATAGACATAAGTTAGTGAGTTACAATGCAATTTCCAACTTAGATGATGAGCCAGTTTCTCCCAAGTATTGTTGAAGTTTTAATTGAAAAACTTTCTTAACTACAAGTATATTGACTGTATCTTATAATATAAAAAGTATTGTCCCAAGAGGATTGTAGTAGTCTCCCAACAATTCTTGAAATTTTTGTTTAAGGTAAACAATAAGATGAATAACTAAAAGTTAAACCAAAATCAAAGAATTAATATCTAAACAAAGAACTAGGCAACAATGAATTAAATGATTAATCAATTATGAAGACTAGGAATTACTTCTATCCTTATTTGTTTTCACTTTACCTTCTTGACTTAATCCTGCTTGATCCTAGATATCCAATGATTATGATTATCCTTTTTCAAGATCTAATCAAGTAATCCCATTTAAAATAGATAGAAATTGAATTGTGATCTCTCAATCTATCAAAACTCTTTCTAACTATATAACTGGATTTGAAGTAATCCTATGGATAACTAACAAACAATTATGATCTCTCTTCAAGTGCCTTTTAGTTTAATGTTTATAAGTCTACTAAGGTATTAGATCTTGCTATATATAAAGAAATAAACATCATGAACATATTTCATTAAATCAAGAATGTAAAATTCAACAAATAAATCAAAAGTAATTCCTAAAAGGGGATTAAATAATCTATAGATGTAACTATATCCAAGTTTAATCATCATTAATATCTATCAACAATAAGGAAATAAGAAAACATTAGATAATTAAATCTAGAAGTCTTCTCTTCTTTACCTTGAATTGGAAATTTTGCAACCTTGTTCATGAGAGTTTTGCTCTTTTGATCTCCTTTTTTTTATGTTTATGTAGCCAATTAAGAGATGTTTTATCTTCTTTATATGCTCTTGAGTCTTCTAGGTTTTTTCTTGGATTTTTCCTCCCATTTATCTTCTAAAATAGCCCCAAAATATCAAAAGTATAAAAACATTTGCATCCTGGAAAACAACTTGCACAAACGTGCATGGGCATGCATAATTGTACATGACACTGCAACTCTCTTGCACGATCCTACATAGGATTGAACATTCGTGCCAGAGACTTCCATCCTACTACCTCCTTGTACATAATTGTGCATGCCCATGTATGATCATGCTAAACACTATTATCCAGTTTTTTCTTCATCTTTCTTCGATTTTTCTTGTCTCCGTTCGTCACCAAACAAATCAAACAATCCTTGAAACATGCAATCAAGATTAAATTCTTGCCTTAACAACAATCAACCAAACAAAACACATAAAAACACTAATAAGAACATAAATCTAAGTTTTAAACATATGATTATTATTTAAGAAAACTCCAAAACATAGTCTAACACCTATACATAATATGATTCATACCTATCAACTTCCCTACACTTAAATCTTTTATTGTCTCCAAGAAAAACTAAAACCACAAAACAAACAAAAACATATAAACACACAATTATGCAACAATACAATAATGGTATAATGCATCAAATCTCATGGAACTAACTTATCCATAAACATTAATCACTTAAAAAGTTCCAACACACTAACTTATTCCATTCATGTTCAAATGCTTTGATTTTAAAACACATATCAAACAAAATATCAACACTTATTCATATATCTATGAAAAACATGCACTCGTTTTTATTTATTAATTAAAGAGGTATCCCATCATTAAATACCCATTCATGAAATTTATTTTGACATTTAATAATAAGATCAATAAGTTCACTTTTATTGTCAACTCCATATTTTTAAGCTTGGTTAAAGTGTCATTATAGTCTTTTAATACGAAGATAAACATTTTGTCATGAATGTACTCAACTATATCATAACTCACAACTGGCTACTAGCTTTATTTTTAACTGGTCAGGAAAATAGGAAATGCATTTTAACATATTTATACAACACATTTTGGAGTTTTTGTTTTTATACATTTTACATATATCATTTCTTCTTAGTTAATCACTCCCATTAGTAATGTCTACTAATTTAAATGAATTTAGTTGTAAGTGTATCCAAATAAGTTTCAAACAAAGAATAAGTACAATATTATAATTACCACACATATTCACCTTAAAAATGCTTAAAACACAAACTTCACAAGCTAATGTTTCTTTATAAATTAAATGATTATGTTCATAGATAAGCTAATTCTTTTCAATTTTGTTCCATTGATACACATAATGCAATCATCATGCATGAAAATGTTTATACAATGCTAACCCAATAAAAAACTAACATAATGCAAATGAAAAATCACACACAAATGATATGCAATTGCATATATGTCCTCACATTTTAACAACAGAGTGTCCTCAATATGGAAAATGACTAATAACATAAGCAAACACAAACTAGTAAAACAATGAAAGTTAAAGGAAATAGGAAAGAAAGGTAAGAATACTCATGAAGATTGTGGTGGTGATGAAGTAGGAGATAAAATGTGGATGCCTTGCACTGAAAAGAACTTCAATAACTTCTTGATTCAATAGTGCTGATGTCACATTATGTATCCCTCTAGGTGCTTGATGTTCTCGTCAAGTTTTTGGAGCACTGTCTCCCAACCTTCTTCTTCTTTTGACACTTCACTAGATTAACAGTTAATGTTGTCATAACGATATGGAATAAGAGCTTGACTATCTTGTCATATTCTTAACTTTTGATTTAGAGCTGGGATCACAGAGTTCCATACCACGGGACTCCAAGATCTTAGCCTTCCATAAGTGAGTATCATTTAATTTCTTAGGCAAAACATGAGTTAGTCTATCTAATTCAACACCATGGAAATGAGCCAAAGTAGTAACTAAATATCCTATACCTAAATAACTAATTTTATTTGTAAGTGAACTAACTACAGTGTGAAAAATATGAGTTAATATGCAAAAATTAATTTTATGATCCATACACCAAAGTGAAAATAAATCCTTTTTGGAACATTTGATACTCTTACTTTTTGAAAACACTATGTGACATATAAATTTATAGAGTAATAAGTGTTCTGGACTTACTTTTTGCAAACACTATATGACATATAAATTTATAGAGTGATAAGTGTTCTGGACTCCATATAGCATTGATTGGTGCATTATTGGGTTCAAACACATTCCACCTATTTATTTTAGTCCAATAAGAAGTGGTATGAAAATCATTGTGCATTTTAATAATTTTCTATTTAAGAAAACCGAACAATTCTTCCATAATAAAATAATCCGTTTTACATGGTTTCCCTTTTAATCTAAACTAAAAATTATCTAACTTGTTTGGCTCATATCTTAATATATTGTAAAATTTAAGAGCTAATTCTTCATAAACAATATAACCATAATAAATGAACTTATCCCAATCAATTTTGGCATTTAAAGACTCAACCTTTGCTTTTAAACTCAAATCTTCCAAAATTTCAAAGTAAAAAATCAAGGTGCAATAATATTTTTGGATTGAAGTTTGCGGATCCTCTTATCTTCTTCTTTAGAGAAGATTAAAAAAGGAGCACCAAAATCACTCGCCAAATCTTGCGTGCCACTCCTTGATACCTTATTTTTTCCTTTAGGTTCAAACTAGAGTGCAAGTTGCTTAAATCTCGGTACTCTCTTATCAAAAACCTATAAAAGAAGAACATAAATACCAAAAACATAAGAAAGAGAGAGGTTAAAAAATTTTCTTGCAAAACCCACAAAAAAGATGCTTTCTAATTAAGAAGCACTAGAGTTAAAGGTAAGTAATGTTTAAATGGAAGAAAAGTGAAAGAAAAATGTGAAATCCTTGTGAAAAGTGAATGAAAGTTTAGGGAAAACATGAGAAGAAAGAGTGGGGCTGCTAACTTAGAGAGAAAAAGATGAGAGGAAGAGGAAGAAAAGTGGTATAAATAGGTTAGGGTTTTTTAGTACAGGTAAAAGTGGGAAATGCCTTGCATGATCATGAAAAACTGTGCACGATTGTGATAATAAGATGCATGATCGTGCCATTAGGTTGCTCCTCCAAAATTGTGCAATCATGCAATCACGTTATCATATAACCTTTTAGATATTTTTCCTCACCATTTTACACACTTCAAATTTTAAACATCCATTAATCAAAACCACTCTAAAATAAAAATAAAAAATAATAATGCACTATCAAGCATGAAATTACGAAAACCTAATTAAAGCATATCAAGCTAAGTTTAAAGTCACCAGTACCATTTTAGTTCATTTATTTTCAACCAAAAGAAAGGAAAGATACTACCTTCCTTTCATGTGACTATGCTCCTTTGAAATATGGTTTTCTTCAATGTCCATTCACTTTAAATGTTTCCCTTTTATTGTTCTCCAATTCCAAAGCTTCATGTTTGAATACTTGGATCACTTTGAAAGGACCACTCTAATTTGACTTGAGCTTTCCAAGAAACAATTTCAATCCTGAGTTGAAAAATAAAATTGCATCTCCCACTTTAAACTCCTTTTCCTTGATATAAAAATCATGCCATTTTAAACTTTCTCCTTATATAAATTGACATTCTCATAAGCATTTAGTCAGGACTCTTCTAACTCATTTAATTCTAGGAGTCTCTTTTCACAAGCTATTTTCCAATCAAAATTTAAATTCTTTGTCACCCAATATGCCCCTATGCTCTAACTCTAAGGGCAAGTGATAGGCCTTCCCATAAATAAGTCAAATGGGTGATGTATCAATCCGAGTCTTAAAAGCAGTTCGATATAACCATAGAGCATCGTCAAACTTCAATGCCCAATCTTTTCTCAAACTATTGACCATCTTTTGTAATATTCTCTTAATCTTGCAATTAACAACCTCCACTTGGCCATTTATTTGTGAATGATAAGGCTTGGTCACTTAATGATAGACACTATTATCTCTTAAGAAAAGCTTCAAAAGATTTATTACAAAAATGGGCTCCTCCATCACTAATTATTGCTCTTGACACTATAAATCAATTGAATAACCTTTTGATGAACTTTGTATCACCTTACCATTGTTAGTTAAAATTTCCATTTCTTTAGCCCATCTCGATACATAATCTACTCCCACCAATATATAGTTGTTCACTATAGAGGATGGGAAGGGGTCCTATGAAATCTAGTCCCCACATATTGAATACTTCTATGCCAAAATGTTAGAAAGTGGCATTTTATCTCTTTTTGCAATATTTCCCACTCTTTCGAATCTATCACAAAAAATTCATAAGCATGCTTAACAAGTTTGGCTAATATAATCCACATTCCAATACTCAAGTTGTCATTTTGTTCGCTTTATAATGACCTAAAAAAGTAGAATTATGGCAATGTATTACTATGTCCAACGTCCCCTCCCCTAGAACACATCTCCTGATCAAACAATTAGCATAAATTTTATAGAGTATTGGCTCATTCCAAAAATAGTGATTGTATTTACACAAGAATCTTTTCCATTATTGGGGAGACAAATTGAGGGGAAGGATACCGCCTGAAATATAATATGATACAATATTTCAGGGAACTGATAGGCGATTTATCTTTACTCTGTTGTAACTCCCCACCTTCAAGACGTGAAAGGTGATAGCCACCAAATTTTTCACTCCCTTTTTAATTCTAATCTCAACATCAAATTCTTGTAGAAGTAGCACCCATCTAATAAATCTCAATTTTACTTCTATCTTGGCAAAAAGATACCTCAACGCTACATGGTTGATATAAATGATTAATTTAGATCCCAAAAGGTAAGATAAAAACTTGTTGTACATGAATATAACTGCTAGTGACTTTTTCTTAGTAGTGGTGTAATTGAGTTAGGCTCCTGCTAACGTCTTGCTTGCATAGTAGATAGCATGCAACCTTTGTCCTTCTATTGCCCTAATACACATCCTACTATTTGATTGCTA
>JANSVA010000007.1:13277617-13295421 GCA_025504915.1 Erythroxylum reticulatum | reverse complement strand
TGTGTTGCATGAATTGAGTGAACCATCGATGATGGTTACCTCATTGAGTTCGCAAAACTCACCAAAATTGCAACATTATCTTTTCAGGACCGAGAGATGACTCTAGCTAATGAAAGGCTCTACTAGCTGTGTAGATTATGATTTGGTAAGAGAAGTCATGGCTCAAGGGTCAGTCAGCTGGAATTTTTGGATGGCTTAGATAGATTTTATATATTTTCCTCTTTTATGTAATACTTTTGTACTAGGTTTGATCATGTACATGCAGTAAAGGTTGAAAGACACATTGGGTTGAAAGACACAATGCAGACTTTCGGTTTTGTGTAATAAAATAAGGGGAAAATTAGTTTCTAAAATATTGTGATTTTCTATTGATGCTTCATAAGTGAATAATGATATGATGCCATGTGAAGTGATTGAATGTTGCTCGCCCTTATCCTAGGTTATGTATCGGAATGACCTCCGGGCGTCCCGCTATATACCCTACCGTAAAGGGTCACTACATCTAGGTGGTATCAAAGCATGGTTTGGCATCTGTTGGGACATATAGGAATGTTAAGCATGAAATATCGTGAGAAATGTAGATAATGATTGAATTTATTGTTTATTATAGGTCATTCGCTCTAGGTGATCAGATTGATCAACCAGTTGACCAAGGATCGGTAGGAATCAGTAGGGAGTCCTCGATACCTCGATTAGAGGAGATGCCTCCTAGAGTTCCCGAGAGAAGGGAGAGGAGTTATGATAGGTTACGGAAGCAGGGAGCTGTGGACTTCTATGGCAACACAGACCCTACTGAAACCGCAGGATGGTTAGAAAGGACAGAAAGAGTTTTTGATTAGATGGATTACGAGTTGGACGAGAGGTTCGATTATGTAGTGTCCTTACTATAGGGCCCAGCTTACAAGTGGTGGAAGACTGTCCCAAATAGTACCACCAAGCCTTGCCAATTAAAGTGGGAAGACTTTCTAATGGTCTTCAAAGATAATTACATACCCAAAATCTATTTGGATAGGAAGATGAAGGAATTCTTGGAATTGAAGTAGGGTAGGATGTCAGTGGCTGAGTATGAGATTCAGTTCAATCAGTTGATGAGTTATACTACTATTCTGATCCCTACAGAGGAAGACAAGTGTAGGAGATTTGAGGACGGGCTCAATATGGAGATTAGAATAGGGTTGGCACTTTCAGACCTGGGTACTTTCATTGAGTTGAGAGCAGCTTCAATCAGAATTAAGAAGCTACTAAGGGACATACAAGCTGTGACTGGGCAAGGGTCCAAAGTGGCCTAGTGAGAGTTAGATTGGTTTTGGCGGAAGATTCAGTAAGCATCAGAACAGAGCTTTCAGACCACCTGCTGGATTCGGACAGTCAGGGTTTAGACAGAGAGGTAGTTCTGTGCAGTCAGACAGTGGAAGGGGTACAGTGCAGAGTTAGATACCTTTATGTGAGCATTGTGAGAAGAGGCACAAAGGTGAGTGCTAGAAACTGACTAGAGCTTACCTTAAGTTCGACTCTTTTGACCACTAGATCCGAGATTGTCCTACGACCTTAGGAGTTTAGTCTGGTGTGAATGGGAGATCTGGAAGTGATGCTATGGTCCAGCAGAGCAGAGGTAGTGGATCCAAGCAAAGAGGTAGAGGTAGAGGCAAGTTAAGCTCTAGAAGTCCTTCTATGAGGATTGAGGTACGGAGCAGCTGACCATAGCCCTAGGCATAAGTCTATGCTATGACTAGGCAGGAGGCTCAGGATTCACCAGATGTTGTTATAGGTGCGTTCCTTATTTATAATTATGAGGCATTTGCACTGCTAGATCCAAGGTCCACACACTCTTTTATCGTACCGCATTTGACATGTAGGTTGATTGTGATAGGGAGTTACTGCAGTATGGGCTAGAGGTGAGTACACCAATAGGTCGTACTATCATCATAGGAGAGGTCTGCAAGAGGTGCTTGATTAGGATTGATCAAGCAGAATTAGAGGCAGATCTGATTGTATTACAGATGAGAGAGATAGAGGTTATCCTAGGCATGGATTGACTCACTGCTCATAGGGCTATCATGAACTGCTACACCAGGGAGGTAATATTAGAATCTCCTGGTCAACCGATGGTAGTATTTATAGGAATTAGTCAATCAATGCCAGCTAGGATGATATCATTCCTGAGTGCGTTGAGGTTGATGCAAGGAGGATGTAAGGCTTATCTAGCCCATGTCATTAATACTGGAGTTGAGCAGAATGGGCAGGAAATTCCTGCAGTTAGGGAATTCCTGAATGTGTTTCCCACCAAGCTATCTGGTTTACCTCTAGATCAAGAGACAGAGTTTACTATTGACTTAGTTCCGGGTGCTGCTCTTACATCCATCCCTCCTTATAGAATGACACTTAAGGAACTAAAGGAGTTGAAGGCACAGCTGCAGGAATTGTTGAAAAAGGGTTTCGTTAGACCCAGTGTTTCCCTTTGGGGAGCTCCAGTGTTATTTTTGAAGAAAAAGGATGGGACTTTGAGGTTATGCATCGATTATAGGTAGCTGAATTGGGTGAAAGTGAAGAACAAGTACCCATTACCTAGAATTGATGATTTGCTTGATCAGTTGTAGGGAGCTCAGGTATTTACTAAATTGGACTTGAGGTCAAGGTACTACTAGTTGAAGATAGCTGAGGCTGATGTACCTAAGAGTGCATTCAAGAGTAGGTATGGGCATTTCGATTTCCTAGTGATGCCGTTTGGGCTGAATAATGCGTCGATAACTTTTATGACCTTGATGAATAAGATGTTTCATCCCTTCCTGAATCAATTTGTGATTATGTTCATTGATGATATCTTGGTATATTCAAAGAGTATTACAAATCATGAGAGAGAAGCAGTTGTATGCCAAATTCAGTAAGTGAAGTTTGGCTGGATCAAGTAGCATTTCTGAGACATATAGTGACTGGACATGGCATACAGGTAGATCCAAAGAAGATAGTGGTAGTGATGAATTGGGAAGCTTCGAGGAATATGTCTGAAATTCGAAGCTTCCTAGTATTGGTTAGATATTACCGGAGGTTTGTTGAGGGGTTTTCACTGATCTCATCCCCTCTGACAAAACTTCTGAGGAAGAATTTAGTGTTCAGCTGGAATGAGGAGTGTCAGAAAGCTTTAAAGAGTTAAAACATCAGTTGACTATTACACAGGTGTTGACTATTCCATCGAGGACCGGAGGATATGTGGTGTATAGTAATGCTTTACATCAAGGAATGGGATGTGTACTGATGCAGCATGGTAAGGTGATTGCCTATGTATCAAGACAATTAAGGTCTCACAAGATCAATTATCCGATATATGATTTAAAGCTAGCCGCAGTTGTCTTTGTTTTAAAGATTTGAAGACACTATTTGTATGGAGAGACTTTCCAGATATACACAGATCATAAGAGTTTGAGATATCTGTTGAGTTAGAGGGATTTGAGCCTGAGGCAGAGGAGATGGTTAAGTTACTGAAGGATTATGAATGCACTATTGAGTACTACCCGGGAAAAGCTAATATGGTGACAGATGCTTGAAGTAGGAAGTCTAATATTAGTGTTGCTCAGATTCAGTTATTGAGGTTACCTAATTTAATTCATTTGAGATCTCTGAATATGGAGTTGAACCTGGAGCAAGATGAGGCACTGATTGCCACTTTGAAGCTAAGACCGATGCTACATGACAGAATCAGGAAAGTCCAGGGCAAAGATCCTAACATGGTGAAGCTTATGGAGAAAGTGAAGATGAATCCAGATTTTGAGTTTGAATTGAGGGATGAGACACTATGGTTGAGACAGAGGTTGTGTGTGCCTAATGTGAATGAATTGAGAAAGAAGATTCTTGAGGAAGCCCATATGGCCACCTATGTTATGCATCCTAGTACTACCAAGATGTATAACACACTGAAGCAACATTTCTGGTGGCTTAGAATGAAAAAACAAGTGGTAGAGTATGTACCTAAGTTTATGACCAGCGAACAAGTTAAAGTTAAGCACCAAACTCCAGTAGGGAAGTTACATTCGTTGCCCATTCCAGAGTGGAAATGGGAACAGATTACGATGGACTTTATTATGGAATTACCTAAGACTCTGAGCATAATGATATGATATGGGTCATAGTGAACCGGTTGACTAAGTTAGCCCACTTCTTACCAGTAAGGGAGAATAACTCATTAGATCAGTTAGCCCGGAGATATATGAATGAAGTGGTGAGATTTCATGGGATTCTGATGTCCATTGTATTGGACAGGGATCCCATATTCACTTCGAGATTCTAAAAGAGCCTGCAGTTTGCTATGGATATTAAGTTGAACTTCAGTACAACATTTCATCCTCAAACAAATGGACAGAGTGAGAGGACAATTAAGACTATTGAGGATATGCTCATAGCTTGTGTATTAGAGTTTAGAGGAGCTTGGGATCAATATATGGCATTGATAGAGTTTGCCTACAATAACCATTACTACAGTAGTATCAGAATGGCACCATATGAGGCACTGTATGGTAGAAAATGTTGGTCACCATTATGTTAGGATGAAGAGGGCTTGAGAATGGTTGAAGGCCTAGAGTTGATACAAGATATAGTGGATAAGGTGAAGTTGATCTTAAGCCGAATTAAAGCGGATCAGGATAGACAGAAGATTTATGTGGATCAACACCGATGTGATATGAAGTATAGTATGGGAGATAGAGTATTCCTGAGAGTGTCACCTTGGAGGGGAGTTTTGAGATTCGGTAAAAAGGGCAAGTTGAGCCCTAGGTACATTGGTCCTTATGAGATCATTGAGAGGATAGGATCTTTGGCCTATAAGTTGGCTTTACCGAATGAGATATCTCAACTGCATAATATATTTCATGTGAGTATGCTCTGAAGATACTGATCAGATTCGACACATGTAATACCCGCTTAAGAGATTGAGGTTACTAGTAATTTAAGCTATGCTAAGAGCCAATCAAGATAGTGGGATCACAGATAAAACAGATGAGGAACCAAGTCATTCCATTGGTGAAAGTTCTGTGGAGGAATCACTCAATTGAGGAAGCCACATAGGAGACAGAGGAGCATATGAGGAGAAAATATCCCTACTTGTTCGAGCAAATAGGTAAGAATTTTGATGATGAAATTTTTTTTAAGGAGGGGAGAGTTATAACATCCCATTACTTGCGAAGAGGCTAGAATAGTAAATATGAGTGATTAATGAGAGATTAGAAATGCATTTCATGTTCATGCATAATATGACATGCACATGCACATGAATAGTAAATTTTTCCACATGAAAATGATTGTACATGCATTCATGACATTCCAGTTATAATTGTTTCTAAATGTGATTTCTATTGAGAATTGTGGTTTTTATGTGTTGAAATTTGATTTGGAGATTTTATTTATTCATTTAAAATTTTTGAAGCTTTAAGAAAAATTTCTAAAAATTGTTAGGTATTTTTGGAACAAGAAAATTGCCAAATGGCAAAACTATTAATAAATAGTAGTAGAAATTATTATCCAATGGCAATGGAAATTTTGATAAGTGGCTTTGGAATTTATTCACGAGTGCGATTGAAAACTGGGGGACAATTGCAGTAGAAATCAAAATTGATTGGACTAGTTAAATGAAGGAATCTATTCTAATGCTTTAGAAATTGGAGCAAGTGACACATGTCTTAAGTTGACTTTTTTTTAATTAAAGGACCCCCTTTTGTTTGCTCTCTTATGATGTTCTCTCTTAAAAAGCCATTGGTGTTTTGTTTTTGGTTCCCTTTTTCTCTCCTTCATACCTTCCCTTCTCTTCTTCTTCTTGATTTTTATTCTTCCAACCTCCATTCACGTTGAACCTAGCCAGCCCACTCATCTTCCACTTGCTACTCCTTCACTTTGCTCTCTCTTTCATTCCCACCAGAAATCCTAACCTTCCAACCCTAAAGATGGTGATGATCGTGGATTGTGTTTGAAGTTAGGTTTTTTATTTTCTAAATCAAGTAAGTTATGTTTTAATTTTTTTTGGGCAATGTTAAATGGAGCATTTATGATGATAGTTAGAAGTTAATGCATGAAATGGTGCTTTGTGTATGTATGTGTCATGGATGATGAAGCGTTTGTAAATTTTTTTTTGCTTATACATATATGCTTGATGAGTAATGAGCTATAGAGATGTTTTGTTTCATTTAAATGCTAAATAATGGGTTAGGAGTTATTTTGTGGAGGATTGATGTTGTATATGAGGAGTAAGAAAACTATGAGTTATGCTACAAATGTTTGTAATATGGATTGGTTGTGAAAATGATGTTTTAATGAGAATTGGGAGTTGATGAATAGGTATATGAACATATCTTGTTTTTGGGTTAATGATCCAATTTAGGTTATTTTGTTGGTGAATGATATTGAGATGAAATGGAGTTAAAAATGGGGAGTAAATGAAGTAGAAAATGGTGATCTTTGTATAAGTTAGGTTAGATATAAAATCTGGAAAATTTGAAGATGGTTGGCTAGAAAATGTCCATTGAGTATGCCTTATTCTTTTAACTATAACTTTTTCTCTAGTTATCTAAATGAGATTATCCTTAATTTTTATTAAACTAGAGACATATAACTACATTTGTTATGCAGAAGTTAAATTCAAATTATGTGTAGAATAATCTCAAAATCTGACCTGAATTTGAAAAGCTAGGTTTGCTTCTGTGAAAGTTCGCTGCGGCAAACTCCTTGCTTCGCCGCGGAAAACTTGAAGGATTTAGCTAGGATTTCTTTCTGGTAAAGTTCTCCATGGACAACTTTAGGTTTTGCCGTGGCGAATTTGTGAAAATTTCATAAGAATTCGTCTCTAGAAGTTCACCACGGTGAACTTTTCTCCACATTGAACATGTTTCAGTATTTTGGGCATATCTTTTTCTATACTTATCCAAATAACTAATTCTTGATTTTGACGTAAATTGGAAACATAGGAATACAAATGATATGAAGAAATAAAATTCTAAATCGGATTCTAAAAGTTTCAATTTCTAGGTGGAAGTTAAGTGTAGGGTACTATCTCATAATAAAAGCAGTCTGAAAATATTTGGAGTATAACTTTCACAATACTGAATCAAATTGAATGATCTTAGTGTCATTAAAAACCTAAGACACAGGGGAGAAATTTTATAGAAGAAATTGTACTCAAATTTTCCCATTTTCATTATCTAAATGATCAAGAATAGTAGACCCAAAAGTCAGTTTTTGGGAAAAATCTGGAATTTTGATCAATGAGTTATGAATTATGATGCTTATGGTTCTATTGGGATATAGACCATAAATATACATGGTACTTATGTGAGTTGGTAATGCAAATGCTTACATGATGAGAATAATGGATAGATACCCAGGATTGTCATGAACATGCATTGTGCATCTTTCATATACATACATGTGCATTATTAAACACTTATAAGTGTGCAAATTTTGATATACGTTTATTGTGTGATATAGAGGCGCAATTGGAACATTAACATCTAGATGTTGCCGGAACTTCCAGGCATTAGCTTCGGGAGCAACTTGTGAGTAACCTAGACGGTCTCACTTAATTACTTGTTTGCTTAAATTTTGTTAGAAATGATTGAATGATTGTGTTTTGATTGTTGATTCCAGACAATGAAGGTCCAATGACAATGATATTGGAATAGGATATTAAAATGCTGCTTGAATGTGAATGTGACGAACTATGTGCTTCATAATATGATTGATTATGATAGATGCATTCCATACATGAATGCACAATCGAATAATGGCAGTTGTGACCAGAGTAGCCACCGATCAGAGCTTAAAGCTCAAAGTGTGAAAAAAAGAACCTCGAGCTTAGAAAGTGATTAAGAGCCTAAGGCTCACTATGTAAAATGAGCCCTGTATCCTCATTAGATAGGGATAGTTATTAATGAGCTCGATATCCAAAATAGATACGAGATAGTTTAGGCTCTCTGTCACAACAACGTAACAATTGAAAAAAGCCTCATGAATATTTCATATGCATTTTTATTAAGTATGTTTCATTTATTGAAATGTAAAATTGCCTATGTCTAAGTGAAAATGTGATACATGATTAATTATGCGAAAATGTGATTATATGTTATATGAAATGATGTGTCGCATAAATTGAGTGAACCATCGATGATGGTTACCTCATTGAGTTCGCAAAACTCACCAAGATTGAAACGTTATCTTTTCAGGACCGAGAGATAACTCTAGCTACTGAGAGGCTTTACCAGTCATGTAGATTCTGATTTGGCAAGAGAAGTCATGGCTTGAAGGTCGATTAGCTAGTATTTTTGGACGGCTTAGATAGATTTTATATATTTTCCTCTTTCATGTAGTACTTTTGTACTAGGTTTTGATGATGTACCTGTAGTAAAGGTTGAAAGACACAATGTAGATTTTCAGTTTTGTGCAATGAAATGAGGGAAAAGTTGGTTTTTAAAATATTGTGATTTTCTATTGATGCTTCATAAGTGAATAATGATATGATGTGAAGTGATTGTAGTGATTGAACATAGCTCGCCCCTATCCTAGGTTATATACTGGAATGACATCTGAGCGTCTCGATATGTACCTTACGATAAGGGGGCGCTACATAACTTATTCAATTAGATCTAAAGCAATCCTATAGATAATTAATTTCAAATTTAGGTTCTCTTTTCAATTGTCCATTAATCTAATAATTGTAAGTCTATTAAGTTACCAACTATCGTTGCGAATCTTAACACTAATGACTTGAATCACTCTCTTGATTTATTACTAAGTATATACATGATAATTATCACAAACATTCATCAATATATTGAATTCAACAAGAAGTAAGGTTCACAAAATAATTCCAAAATAATCCCTAAATATGAATTTAGAAATTTAATCATGTTATACATCATAGAAATCCAAATATACATTTAAGACAATGAAATAAATAAGGGGAACAAAATAAAACTTGATTGAAGTTTTGATATGGAATGTTGGAATTTCTTTAAAGCTCTCTTTGATCCTTTTTCTTTGATCTACTTTGATGTAGTGGTTACTGCCTCTTTTTGGTGTTTTTCATATTCTTTTATAGTTTTTGAGGGTTTTAGGGTTGTGTCTAGGGTTTCCTTACTTAATTTGGTTCGAAAAATATGCCCGAACTCTCAAAACTTGAAAAAACTCGCGCCTAGGAACACCAAGCATGATTATGCCCAACTTGGTTGATTCCTCTTTGTCACGATCATGTATGGTGTCACAATTGTGACAGAAAGCCATATAATAATGTTGGTATTTTCCATGCCATGCACACAATTGTGATAGAAAGCCATATAATGTTGTTGGTATTTTCCATGCCATGCATAATCGTGGCTTTTTGCCATACATCCACAATCTTCTTCATTCATCAATTTCTTGTTTTCATACACTCACAAACACATCAAATACATCTTGAAACATAAAATTAAGACCAAATTCATGCTCAAAACCACTCAAACACTTAAAACAGGTACAAATACTAACAATAACATGATTCTAAGCCTATACATATGATAATCATCTAAGAAACACTTAGAAACACTCTTAAACACCAAGAAAAACTAAAAACGCAAATAAATGAAACACAAAAACACAAAATCACGCAATCATGCAACATGTAATAATGATACAATAACATCAAATCTTATGAAATTAACTTAAACTTAAATATCACTTACTCAACATGTACCAACATACTAACTTATTTCTTTCATGTTTAAGAACTTTAATTTCAATATACATATAAATCAAACTATTAACACCCTATTCATATACCTATGTCACTTATAAGTATGCATTTATGATTAGTCATCAATAAAAAAGGAAACTATCACTAAGTATTATTTTAAAATTCTTACTATTTTTAAAAGATCAGTAGGTTTATTTATTGTAACATCATTTTTAGATTTTATTTAACGATAACCTAGTCTTTTGATGCGAAGGTAAACACCTTATCATAAATGTTCCTTAGTTACTCAACTAGGTCATGTTTTTCATTTAGCTTGGTTGGAGTGTCATTCTAGCCTTTTGAATCGAAGGCAAACATTTTGTCTTGAATGCCCCCGATTATTCAACTATATCATAACTCTCAACTAACTTCCAGCTCTATTATTAATCCAAGTTTCTTAAAAAGGGATAGAGGAATTGAAATTTTATTTAATACATTTTTCCACTTATTTTTGTAGCCTACCTCATTTCTTCTTAGTCAATCACTCTCATGTAAAGGTATTAATAATGCTAACCAATTCAGTTGATTACAAGTATACGGGCAAAAGTCATAAAGTGAAAGAATAGGTGTCATATCCTAATTAAGATGAATATTCATCTCAAAGACACTTCAAACATAAAATTCATAAGTTACTATGCCTTTATAATTTAAATGACCATATTATAAGCTAAACTAATTCCATTCAATTCTTTCCATTGACACATTCACAAAAAGAACACATCATGCAATAAAATGGGTATTGAAATACTTCAATATCTTCTTTATGTCATGTCACTATTAAAATTAGTGGCATGTAGGCTCCTTCATTTGTGCCTCTATGGTGTTCAGGCACTTTGTTATGCTCTCGTTGTTTTATGACACTAAGTTAAAAACTTTCTCCTACCCTTCCTCTTTGTCCTCCTCAATTTCTTCAATAGATGAGACTCTAGTTTAATATTATGCTGTTGAGAAATTAGAGCTTGCTTGTCCATTCCTGTATCTCACTTGCGATTTGGAACTAATATCCTAGAGTGTCATGTTATGGGCCTCCAAGATCTCAACTTGCCTTAAATGTTTATGGTTAAGAAACTCAGGAAAAACAACAATCAGTCCATCAACAGATAGACCATAATATTGAGCAAGTGCAATAACAAGAAAACCTATGCCAAGATAGCTATTTTTTTATTAAGAGAATTAACTATTGTTTGAAAAATGTAGATTGAAGTACAAACTCAAACCTTATAATCCATACACCAAGGTATGAATAATTTTTTTCCAGAAAACTTGTTCCTTTAAGATTTTGCAAATATAGTGTGACACATAAATTTATAAATTTTCTGGTCTAAGAATAACATTATTATATGCATTTCTCACAAAAAATTCATCCAACCCTGTTAATTTCTTCCAATATTACTCAGCATGAAAGTTATCATGTTTTTCAATAATTTTTGATATAGGAAATCCAATAATTTCTTTATTAATATGGTACCCTAAATTATAAGGGAAGCCTTGCAATTAAAACCAAAATTATCTAATTTCTATAGCTCAATTGTAAAGTAGTGTAAAATTTGAGGGTTAAATCTTTATACACATCAAAATCAAAATGAATAAAATTTTCCTAATGAATTCTCACACTTAAAGTCTCGATCTTTTCTTTTAATCATGGATTTTATAAGATATAAAAATCAAAATATGATGGTGCATTAACAATACTAGAGTGAAGGGTTTGGAATCTTATACCTTCCTCTTCTGAATAGATCAAAGAAGGTGCTCCAAAATCTACATCACTATCATGTGCACCGGCCTTCGACATTTAAGCTTTCCTTTTCGATGTTGAGTGTTTGGTAACTTTTTTAATTCTTGGATCCATGAATGAGTATATGACCTGTAAAATTAACCAAGAAACACAAAAATAGACAATAACACCAAAAAATTTGAGACAAAAAAGTGTAGAGAAATCTTGTAACACCTACTCAAAAGATGTGATTTTTATATGAAAATCAATAGATTTGTGTAAAAGAAATGTTTATATAGGTAAAAGATGAAAGAAACAATGCAAAACCAAGTAAGAATGAAGAGATATTTGAGAGAAGTGGAGAGCATAGAAGGTGGATGCAAGGTTTAGAGAGAGAAGCGAGATGTAGAAGAAGAGAAAAGATGCATTTAAATGGTTATGGTTGGAAAAAGAGGGGTAAAGTAGGGTTTAAAGTCTGTCAAGTTTAAGTGTGTCTTTCACCATTTGGCATGATGGTGCATAGGGCACGATTGTGATAGAATGTTGGAAATCTCCACCATGCACAATTGTGCATGATGGTGACATGGCTAGAGTTGGCTAACCTTATCCCGTTTTGCTCATTTGTGCTTATGTAACCCCTCAAACTTGTTTCTTAACCTATAACAACTTCAAAAACATGAAAATTAAATATACAAACCACTACAAACACTTTAAAAAAACCTAAACTCTAAAAGTCAAGAAAAAACCTAACTACCTAAAATCCTTAGTTATGGTCATTAGCTTGACCTTTCATCATTCCATTCTTTCTTAAAGGATTAAAAGGAAAGAAATCACTTCCCTTTCTTATGAAAAGACTCCTCCAAGATATGTTTACACCTTTGTCCGTTCACCTTAAAGGTTTCCTTATTTTGATTCTCCAGTTCTAAAGCTCCATGCACAAATAAATGGGTCACTTAAAAATGTCCACTTTTTCTTAAGTTGAGCTTTCCAGGAAACAACTTCAATATCGAATTATATAGTAAAACTACATCTCCTACCTTGAACTCTTTCTTATTGATATGAGAATCATGCCATTTGTTATCATTTTCCTTATACAACTTGGCCTTCACAGCATGCAATCTAAGCTCATCCAGTTCATTTAACTGTAGAAATCTTTTCTCACTCACTTGCTTCCAATCAAAATTTAAGGCTTTTATCACCCAACATGCTCTTTGCTCTAGTTTCATGGGCAAGTGACAAGCCTTACCATAAACAATTTGAAATGGGGTCGTACCATTTTAGAGATTTTAATGTGGTTTTATAAGCCCGTAGGGCATCATCCAACTTTAATGCTTAATCCTTCCTTAAAGTATTTACCATCTTCTCTAATATTCTTTTAAGCTCACGATTAACGACCTCCATTTATCCAATTATTTGTGGGTGATATAGAGTGGCAACATGATGGTAGACTCCATATCTTCTATGAAAAGCATCAAAAGATTTATTGCAAAAATGTGCTCCTCCATAACTAATTATGGCTCTTAGCACTCCAAATCGATTAAATAATCTCTTGTTAGAACTTTGCAACACTTTTCCATCATTTTTTGGAGTTTCCATTGCTTCAGCCCATTATGAAAGTAGTCCACTTTGACTAAAATATATGTGTTTCTTATGGAGGATGGGAATGGTCCCATGAAGTCGAGTCCCCATATATCAGGCACTTCCACTTCCAGAATATTAGACGATGGCATATTGTCTCTTTTCAAGATTTTCCCCACTATTTGGCATCTATCACAATGTGCCATATAATATCAAGCATCCTTGAACAAATTCAGCCAATAAAAACCACATTTTAAAACTTGCATCGTCATCTTTTTGCTCCATAATGCCCCGCATAAATAGATTCATGACACTACATCAGTATGTCTATCATTTCTTCCTCCAGAACACACTTCCTTATTAGACCATCAGTATATTTGCTATAGAGGATTGGGTCATCCTATAAATAATGGTTAAACTCATATAAGAATCATTTCCTCTATTGATAAGACAAATCTAAGGGTAAGATACCACCTACAATGTAGTTTGCTATATCAGCATAACATGGTACCATAAGGCGATTTAGCAATATCAAGATATCATCAGGGAATTGTTCATTTATGTACTCACTTTGTTAAAATTCTCCTCCTTCAAGATGTGATAAGTGGTCAACTACTACATTTTGAATGATATCATTAATCTTTATAAAAAGAACTAAAATTTCACAGATAAATGACATCCTTAGTTACACACAAAACTAAATGAAAGACTTACTTATTTGAAATTTTATTTAAAATTAAGCATTTGACCTTATAGGGTGTGAATATAATTTTTTGCATCGATTAACATCTCAATTGGTGGGATGTAAGAAAAATAGAAGAATTATTAACTAGTAGCTAAAAATCACGAAATTAAGAAATATGGTTAATATTATAAACCTTAAAATTATAGCTATACAAAATCTGAAATTTCATCATTCCTAATACATGTTGAACAAAATCGAAAATGAAATCTAACTTTGCACACTAAATTTTATAGAAAGGGTGAGTAGGGATCAAATCCACAGGGAATGTACGTGTAGCTTTTGTAATGAAAAGAATCAGTGTTTAGAAAATAGGAGGGTTTTGGTTAGAATCGAAAGTAAATTTGAACTAATGAAAGAAATTCAAATTAAATGGTGAGAAAATGATACAATTGATGAATGAGTTAGAATCCAGTTTTCAGTTCAATCTCAACCTGTATACAAATAATCATACTTCATTATTTTGTTGTTTTCACATCTCTCTTAAAAACTATTAATTGTAGGTTAACAATAAGCTCTGTTAATCCTAGTTTTCCCTGAGGTCTTGTTTAATTAAAATAAGCTTTTAAACTAAACTTAGCTATCGAGCAACCTAAATAAGCTCTCTAGATTTAATAGGAAGTTGCATTACAAACAAGGAAAACAGATTAATCTAGGTAATAACCACACAAGCTCAAGTCATTTAACCTATGTTATGATATCCCTAATGATTTGGCACCATTAGTTTACTATAAATGAGTCGAAAACACAAATATTACTTATTGTATTCACGAATTTGCAAAAGATTTATATAAAACAATCCAATGAAAGCATTTGAATCATTCTAACACATATACCCAAATTAATAAGCAAAGAATAAAATAAACAATCTCTAAACAAGGAGAGTTAACAATACACAAAGAAGAGATGTTCAAATGCAATCATTAGCTTCGATTTCACCTTTGAATTAGAAGGAAGAAGATTAGCCCTCCATAGATCTCAAAGAAGTGAGTGTTTTGCCTCCTTTTGTATTCCAAAAGTGATTCATGCCTTCTTTGGCTACTCACACATCTATTTATATGAAAAATTATATGCATCACATTAACATCACTTTCAAATTTATACATAATCGTGCTAGTGGATACACGATCGTGGATCATATAACTCATGTTGAATTTTTCATTTTTGTTGCGTTTTCTTATCCCATTTTCACTCTAATCCATCTCCTTCTTATTCCATAAAGACAAATGAGTTTGAACATCAAGAGGATGACTCAAAGAATATGCTTTAAACTCATTTTAGCTATTTTACTTCCAATATGTACCTAAAACTAATTATGAACTAAAATGAGTATCTTAAGTATTTCATAGCATTAATAACTAAGTATTATAGTGTAAATGTATAATCAATTAAGCACACATCAAGTTCCCCCACACTTAGCTTTTGACCATCCTCGGGCAAAACAAAAAAATCAAAGTCACAAACAAAAACACTTCCACATTTTCCGTATTTCCTAATAATAGATAGTCATAAGAAAAGAGGAATAACTTTCAAAACCATAGCAAGGATTCAAAATTAAATACCTCTACTTATGATCAATCAACAATCATTTCCTTCAAAAATTGAACAATTTAAAGTTAGAATTTGACAAAATGTGTTTAAGAACTAGATCTATCAGTACATTCAAACAATATTCATGATTAGGACATTCCAAGACTTTGCATATCATTTCATTTCTCCACCATTAAGATTCAAATGCATAATCATGAATCAAAGGAAATTTTAAAGTTGTAATGAAGGCAAAGGTTAAGGTGAGATGTATTTGGATAGTGTAGTGCAAAATCCATAAAAGCTAGTGAAGCAAGAAAAACTCAATATAACATCAAGTGAAAAAATTAAAATTCACTCGAAACTAGGTACCATCAGCTATGATGAATGCAAAAACTATGTTTCATAGCTCATATTCAAGCTCTCACACCATAAACTTCATGAAGCATAAGGAATTAGAAGGAATCACTCACTAAAACTGATAATAAACTACATATTGCAACTATGAGGAGTGACCCTTCAAATCACCCATTCCATATAACTTTAGGAGAAAAGACTAATTATGAATAACTGTGCAAAACAAATGAATTTTCTCCTTGATAGTTTTATTTAAACACAATTTTTTCTCTTTCTTTTTTCTCTTTTCCTTTCTTTTCATATAAAATTTAAAAGAAGCTACATCAACATTGGAATTCATTAATAAGACATAAAATGGCATTTTATAAATCATAACCAACCCTTATATATGCACACCCCTGCACTTATACTTTTATACATCTACAATCATCAACGATCAACAAATGCTCTACTAGTTTTAAGGCTTAGGTGGGACATTTAGCTAGGTTTAAGGCATGTAATGTGGTTAGTACCAAAAGAAAAGGCAAATAAAGCTCAAAGGGGCTTATTAAAAGGAAAAATTATATCGATAGGTAAGCTATTTGACTAATGTAACTTGTAAAATAAAAAATGACTATATCATTTTCATGTTAACGCATATGACAAAAATGTGGTCTCAAATAGAAAATCAAAGCAAAGTTAGGATGTACATGTCATGAAGGTCGCACATAAACAAAAGGCAATGAGACAGATATGGATGTGTCAGTCTATAGAGGCTCAAAATCTCACTAGCTTGTGTCTACCTAAGAGTCATTACTCTTCTAAAGATAATATATATTGACCAATCACAAGAGTGAAAGTACATCAAGTTTTCATGAATTTTTCTAGTTAATTCACTCTCTAATTATGACTATATAGTCCTAAAAGCAATAGAAAAAGAGAAATTGTTTGTTTGTTAGTTTGATTTTTAAAAACACCTAAGAAAATCACATAAGCAACAAACAAGCTTAAAAACATGTATGAAAACTAACATCCTTACCTCCATACTTAAAACTTACATTGTTCCCAATGTAACATCAAATGTAAGAAATTGAGCGTTAAAAAAACAACAAATACGAGTATGTAAATGAAAAGGAATCAACTTCCCTTAGGTTGCCTCCCAAGCAGTGTCTTTGTTTATGTCATTGGCTTGACTCCATGTTGTCCTCATCAAGTGATGCCATTTTCCTCTTCAAGCATCACCACTTCCGTATTTTCCACCACTTCCTTATTTTCCATTTAGAAGCCTTTATAGTACGAATTCAAGTAATGACCATTCATTTTGAATGTCTTTTTTGTTTTCAAACTCTATATCTCTACTGCACCATAAGGAAAGACATGAGATACCACAAACGAACTAACCAAATGAGAACACAACTTACCTAGGAATAATTTGAGTATAGAGTGATAGAAAAGCAGTTTTTGACCCATAATAAAGCTTTTCCTCGAGATCATCTTGTCATGAAAAGCCTTGGTCTTTTCCTTATATCTAATCTCATTTTGATACGAGTCATCTCCTCCAACTCTTACAATTGTAATTTTCTATGCTCTCTTATGTCATTAAAATTCCTATTACATCACCTTATGTTGTAGATTTACTAGAATATGACATGTTTTCCCAAACACTAGTCTATATAGAGACATCCTAATTGACATCTTATAAGTTATCCTATAAGCCTATAATGCATCTTTTAGCCTCATACTCCAATCCTTTCTATTAGGCTAAATTGTTTTCTCCAGGATTTTGGACACCTTAATTTGGCTACTAGTCTGGGGATGGTAGGAGTTGGAAACCTTGTGCCTGTTGTGATATTTCTTAAACAACGTTTCCATCACCCTATTGTAAAAATAGGTTCTCTTGTCACTTATGATTGCCTTTGGCATCCCGAACATAGAAAGGATGTTAGATTTGAGAAAAAACTATAACAACTTTAGTACCATTAGTTTTGGTGGCTTTAGCTTCCACCCACTTGGAAACATATCAACTGTAAGTAATATATAATTAAAATCAAAAGACGAAGGAAAAGGTCCTATAAATAAATACCCCAAATGTAACACCCCATTCCCGCTGGATCCGAACCCGATATCAATGGTGATACCCGAATCCGTGCCCCGCGAGAATGGCA
>JANSVA010000007.1:13248861-13270521 GCA_025504915.1 Erythroxylum reticulatum | reverse complement strand
ATTGACTTATTTCATATTAATTGTCATTATTATTTATTATTAAGATTTTTGAAAGCATGGTTGATGTAAACAGTAAATTAGTAAAGTATACAGTACAACTGTACAATATACCAATATGGACTATTTTTCAATTTTTCAAAATTTTAGGGATTATTTTATAAATTTAAAAAATTACCCGAAACGGTATCTAGTACTGACCGGTATCGATACAATTCCGTTCCAGAACCCAATCTGGTACCAAGCCCAGTACGGTATTCATAACTTTGCTTATAGCTACAGTAGGACATTCCTCATCTTATCCATGATAACTAGTTAAGTCAACTATGTTAAAGATAGGACTTATTCTTATGTCACTTGGTAATCCAAGACATAAGCATTAACACTATCTTCTTGATGATCTTATAAGGCCTAGGAATCCTATAAATGAAGTTTCTTGTATTTCCCTTTTTGAAAACACTCTAGACGAATTATAATCATCACCATATCCCCTTCATTGAATTATGTCAATCGATGATGCTGATCAAAATGTTCTTTGTAAGACAAATTGCTAGTTATTATCTTTCGTCATATCTCAAAAAAATGTCCCTCATATGATGTGCAAAACCTTCAACTTCAACAATAACTCGTGTTATTTGTGGTAAAGGAACCAAATTAATAGACTTCCTTAGTTGAACTCCTTAAACTATCTCAAAAGGGCACTTACTAGTAGGACTATTTATAAAATTGTTATATGTAAATTCTGCCATAGGAATAATTAGGTCTTAATTTTTCACATTGTCTTTAACCAAACATCTTAACAAGTCGCCCAAAGCTTCTATTCACTACGTCTATTTGTCCATAAGTATGAGGATAGAAAGAAGATAAAAATTAAAGCTTAGTGTCTAACGTTTTCCATTGAGTTCTCCAAAAATAACTCATAAACTTTACGTCGTGGTCAAAGATGATGGTTAAAGGTAATCTATCGGGACATACAACCTGTTTGAAGAAATTTTAGTAATATAGATAACATTATAAGTCTTGCAACATGGAATGAAATGACTTATCTTGACAACCTTATTTACCGCCGCAAAAATATAATCATAACCTCTTATAGTTTTAGGAATTTCCATGATAAAATCCATACTTAAGTCGTGCTATAGCTCATGAGGCACGGGCAGCGGCGTGTTTATAATCTAGAATTTTGTTTCCTTCCTTTAGCTAATTGACCTATATGACATTGTCGTATGACCTTAACGTGTCCTGGTTTAAAGAAGGCCAATAAAAGCGATTTTTAACCATTGCGATGGTTTCATCTCTTCCAAAGTGTCCTGCTTCTCCTCCTTCATGTAATTCCCAAATCATATACTCCCTTATAGAAGTATTATTAACTAGTAGTTAAAAATCACAATATTAGGAAATATGATTGATATTATGCTGCTGAAATATCAAAATTTAGGTTTGAATTTTTACCAAAAATGTTGAAATTTCAAATTTTGTATAGCTGAAATCATAATATATGATTGTTAAAAATTTAGGGTTTAACCACATTAAGGGTGTCAAAAATAGAACCTAAGTCACATCCTATCTTGTTACAACTTATAGAATTACGAATATGATAGGATAGTCTTAAGGGACGGTTGGTTTATATGGGAGAATGATAATAAGAATAAGAATGAATATAGTGATGAATAAGAATGGATATAATTGTTATAATTATGATAGCTTGTTAAGAAAAAGGAATGATTACCATTACTATTATTATCATTGATAATAGTTAGTTCGTTAAAAATATTGAAAAATAAAAATTTATTAAAATTTTCAGAAATAAAAATTTGTTAAATTTTTATTTTACATAAAAATTTAATTAATTATATTTAATTGTTAAAAAGAGAAAATATATCATTAATTATATTTTATTTAATCACATTTTAATTAATTATATTTAAATTAATTATATTTCAATTAATTAGTCCAATAAACTAAACAATCGTTCAAACTTTTATAAATTAAAAAATTATTATCAACGTTAAAAATATTTGAAGAATATTATTCTTGTTTATTTTGTCCCAAAGGCGTTGGTAATAAATAAAATACCAATAAACATGTAAGAAATGAGGTCGCTCACCGGACCCGACAGTTTAATCATGTCCGCGACTGTTTTTGGGTTGCTTAATATAAAACCGGAAATAAAATAAAATAGAGGTTGTTTCTGCTATTGTTCTTTGTGGTGTGTTCTGGAAGAAGGTGTTGAAATGGCAACTTTAACCGTTCCTCCAGTTTTGAGCTCCCCAAGAGAGGATGCCATTCAACTTCACAAGGCTTTCAAAGGTACATTCTCCTCTTCTCCCCTCTCTCAGATTCATTCCTTTTCTCTTGCTTTCTGGCTGTTTTGTGGTTTCTGGGTATCTTGAGATCTTTCATGCCAGAGTGATGTCCTGGGAAATTGTTTGAAGTGTACACGTTTGGTTTCCCTATCAGTTGCTGGAATTATTGACTTGATCGCGGGCTTTGATTATTGGGCAATGCCCTTTTTTTTGGGTTGCGGAGAGATACAGCGAGATATGAGATATGCAGATGGTAATGATGCAAGTCTGAGAGAAATAATTTATATTTCCTAAGCATTGTTATTAAGTCAGTTTTTCCTCATTTATGGTCATCATTTTAATTTTTGCAACTTACCTATATTTGCTTCTGAATCCAATTGCCCCACATTAGTCCCTTGTATCAACGACCCACTACTTGTATTAAGAATTGAAAAAGAGGATGATACTTCTTATCCGTAGTCTTGAGAATTGTAGCAGATGGAAAGTAAAGTGCAATACGAACATTAAATTGGCTTACAAATCACTTCAATCATTACTTTTTGATATTCATATAAGAGCTTTACGATGCCTCCCTCTTAGTTTGGTAGCTTGCCATTTGATACGAAGTCACTAAGATAACTTTTTGAGTTCTTAGAAATTAGATGTTCTTTTGTTCTGTTTTTCTTTTTTCTTTTCTTTTGTCATATACAGAACATATACTTCACCTTAGATGTGTCCATACATGTATCAATTGATATGTCTTTGTATGTACAAGTGCATTGAATAGTGCCTAAATAGTAATGCATTTTAAAAAAAGATTGGCTGATTCTAATAACATAAATGCATGTAAGAAAATTCATTGCTAATCCAAATCATAAATGTAGGAGTATTTCGGAATATGAACTTTCTGAAATGCTAATTCTGATGTTTTAATTCCTACTTTAGTGTAATTGTAAGATTTAGTGTCATTATGATCTCCAGCACAATTTATGTTTGTTTCTTTGTTGAAACATTTCATCTAAGGATATTCACTATACAAATGATTATCTGTTTAAGGCCTGCCTTTTCCGGCTATCTGCACTAGTAGATTTACTTTCCTGTGGGACTTTTAGTTGTTAACGGCGATGGTTGGTCCAAATCCACTGAAGAGTCATGCCATGTGTACAATAGAAGTTTTATAATGCTACAAACTGTTATCACATGGATGATTTTCTTTGTTTTAAAAAGGATTTGGATGTGACACTTCTGCGGTAATCAATATCCTTGCTCATCGAGATGCAACACAACGTTCACTCATCCTAAACGAATATAGAACAATGTATTCTGAGGACCTTTTTAAGCGCTTGTCTTCTGAGCTGAGGGGGAAATTGGAGGTACCAATTTTATACTCACTGGACTTCTTTTTATCATTTTTTATACCATGGATTTCTACTATCCAATATTTTAACAAATCCCATAAGAGGAACTATATACTTTGTTATCATGTGAACAAGTACATAGCATGTTTAAAGTTCTGAAAGTGTTATCTGTTTTCTAGACAGCTGTTCTGCTTTGGATGCATGATCCACCTGGACGTGATGCAATGATTATAAGGCAAGGAATAATTGCCGGCACATTAAATCTGGAAGGTGTAACTGAGGTAATTTGCTCTCGCATTCCATCACAAATACAGGTTTTCAAACAACATTATTATGCAAAATTCGGAACCTACCTTGAGCACGATATTGAAGCACGGACCTCTGGAGATCATAAAAGGGTAAGCCCTCTTTCTTGTATGAGCATTTTTTCTTAGAAACATGTGGTTCAGAAACTTCATTTATACTTTGGTATTGCCTCCCCTTGATAACATTCTTTGATCTCATTATTCATCTGCCAATATAGAAGTAAAGTGAGATATATTTGTCGACGTATCGTTTAGAAACATAAGTTTCAGATGATTCCGGTGCTAAACTACAGAAGTTATGGACACTTGTATCTCTCTTTTGATTGCAAAAGATTGCATTTGTTATCTTTTTTCTTTTTGAGATTTGAAAGAAAATTGAATTAGGAGCCTTCCCAAAACGGGTAACAAACCTGAATCTGGTAACAAAACAATAGCATTAGTTTGGTAACACCAAACCAAAAGTATAAGTTAACAATTCCACAAGTGCCTACTAGTAAAGCAGAGAAGCTTGCTAGGGATATGCTTTAGAGACTCTAAGCTGGGGAAATCACTGTTGAGATCAAGCTTAAGAAGGATTTAAACTCTCCAGACAAGGACCTGAAGCCTGAGGAGTCTGAGGCACACTCTGCAGAGATTGATGCTTGAACTTCTTAACTTTTAAGGCTATCACTAGACCTTTTGCAATTTTAACCTCCCTTATCCAATTGATTTTGAACCTGCTCAATGAATAAACATCCTGTTCTGCATGTTGGAATGTTCCTTTCTCACCAAATGCCATAGACACAGTAACTCAAGCATAGTTTAAATATAGTTGTATCACTTTTTATCTGAAGTTTATCCCCAGAGGATCAGCTTATCGTTTGGGACCAGCTCTCAGATTGTAATCTGCATTAACTTTGAATCAGATTCCAGATGATGCTTGTATAGCTACATTGAAAGAGGATGTGATCCAAGCTTTCACACATAAGTTTGCAGAACTTGCAATACACATGTTTGACAATTCATATACATGTTTGATTTTCAAATCCAGCCTAGACATAACATAATGCAGTAAATTGAAGTTTACTGCATGACTATATGCGGCTGTACCTCATGAGCATTTTCTTCTCAAAATTTATATAATGGTCTCTTATAGCTGGATGGATTGTTGCTATTGGCACTTGGGGGGAAAGGATACAACAAATTTTGCTTGTCTACTGAGAAGATTGACCAATTCATCCAATACACTTGTTTGTTCAGAAAGTGATAATTTGAATTTCTTATTCCTTCATCACTGATGTATTTATTTGTTTAGTTTCTTTAGGCACTAAAGATATGATACTGAAGTTGTTTATTCATGGAAAAATGTTTTATGAAGCTCTTGCTTGCATACCTTAGCACACCTCGTTATGAAGGAACTGAAGTTGATAGAGCATTCGTTGAGAATGATGCCAAGACTTTGTATAAAGCAGGGGAAAAGAGGTTGGGGACTGATGAAAATGCTTTCATTCATATTTTTTGTGAACGAAGTGCTGCGCATTTGGCTGCTGTTAGTTTTGCTTACAATAACTTGTATGGAAATTCACTGAAGAAGGTAAGCATTTCCAAATCCTATTGTTTCGTTTTGTTATAAATGTTTTTACTATGTGAAATCTAATTCAAACAAAAACAGGCAGTAAAAAGAGAAACATCAGGACATTTTAAACACGGTCTATTGACAATTTTGCAATGCTCAGAAAATCCTGCACGATATTTTGCCAAGGTAAAATTTTTAACCATTCAGCAGAGCTAGTAGTTCTTACTGTAATTGGTTTCTCATAAAGAGATACTTTGACGTCACTTCTTGTTCATTCGCATCATAATCTTTAAATGACTTACTGGTGGCTATGTGGAGACAGATAATAGTGATTCTTATGACCAATGATCTTAATTTGTGTTATCGTGTTCTGTGCTTCATTTTTTTAACCGTATCAGTTAAAAATATTCCATGAAGGTTGATAATGAAAAGGGGCAAAACATTATGTAGTAAGTTCAACTTAAATTTTGGTACCATTGTCAGGGGATTTTGCAACTTGAGGAATCAAGAATGTTTTCATTTTTCTTCCTTTTACTGTTTGGATGCAACAGAATGAAAATAAGTTCGTCCTATTTGGTGTCATCGTTAATAGTCTTGATCATATTTTTAATGTTAAATTATATCGGATGTCCTGAACTATGAGTAAAATATCAAATATATCTCGACTTTCATCTTGTAACATTAGATATCGTGATTTAAAAAATTGTTAATACCTATATATCTCAGATGGTGAGAGAATTTCATTATATTAAGTTGTTATTCTCTAAAAAATTCAGTACTTGGAATTTTGACTAGAAAATTTGTACAAGTGTTAATACTAATGTAATGCATCTTTGGTAAAAATTTGAAAAATATATTATATTTTATAATTTTTTTAATGCTGAAAATTTGAAAAATCATAAGAAATGAAAAATAAATGTTGCCAAATTTTATAGGGAGCTTTAAAAAATTGTTTTGAATATAATGGTAAAATCATTTTGAAATTTGAATACTTTAATTTCTATCATAAATATATATTCTTGATAAATTTTGATATGTAGTGGTGTAAAATGACCCCTGGAGCAGCAGGATTCACATTAGGTACTAGGTGCTGCTGTTGTTTTTTGCTCTAGTGGTATAAAATGAAAGTTGACATGTATTTAATAAATTGTTAAAAAGTTAAGATAAATAATTTACCCGATTCTTAATAGGTTGATCATGTGCTTGTTTGGAATGCTAATCTTTTGCTTTCTTGTTTTCTACCATCAGGGTCCACTTAGGTCATACATTTGTATTTCACTAGTATCACGAAACTAGGATTCCACGAAAACTTGTGCTAGTCGCTTTCCTTTTTACCTTACGATACGATGCTGCCATCCCGGTACAACGGGATTGGGGAGTAGAAGTCAAAGTTATTATAATCTTTCTTCGTGAATTGCAGGTGTTGCATAAAGCGATGAAAGGTCTGGGGACCGATGACACTGCGCTTGTAAGAGTAATTGTGACAAGGACTGAAATTGATATGCAATACATAAAAGCTGAATACCTGAAGAAGTACAAGAAGACGTTGAATGATGCAGTTCACTCGGACACGTCTGGCCATTACAGGGCATTCCTTTTAGCTCTTCTAGGACCCAACCAATAAGGTAATGTGCACAAGGTGCAGTTCCATAGATTTGCAACTGGTCCCTTATAATTAGATGTGAAAACAAGCGGAGACATCATGTTTGTAAGAAAACAGTGTGGGGATTGGCTTAATTGTGTAACTTCTATTGGTCACTGGTGTTGATAATCTGTATGATTGTGCTTTAAGTATGATGTTTTTTTATTGATCCTCTTGTATAGCAACCACCATGTTGTGTGGTCTTTTTATCAGTCTCATCAAGATGTTAACAGACTAGGCAACGAAGGTTGTCTCTTTCATCTATCTTTATTGATTCTGTTGTATAGAAACCACCATGTTGTGTGTTCGTTTTTATCAGTCTCATCGTGAATATGTTAAGAGGCTAGGCAACGAAGTCGCTTTCATCTATCTTTTCATATCTACGTTCAAATAATTGGAGCTGTCTCACCTAGATTTGGAATATAACAAATTTTTCGTACCGTATTGCCGATACCAGCTAGGCACGAAACCAACCTCTTTGGTATCAGCTTTAGGTATTGGCCAGTGTTGGAAGTTTCGTCTAGCACTAACTAGTATAGTATCTGTTAATTTCAGGTCTGGTTTCTTGACCCAACCAAACCTAAGAAAACAACCTGACCCAACCGAAGCAAATTGCTATTTTTGATATTTTTGGGTGTCTTTTGAATTGTCTTTTTTTTTCTTCTCCTGAGCTGCATTTGGATTGTGTTGTGTCATATGTATTTTGTGAATGGTTTGAAAGTTAGAATTGTTTGTGTTAGTTGAGAAATTTGAGTTTGAAAGTTGGAAACATTTGTGTAAGATGGTTTAATTGGAATGTAATTTATGCATTGCCAATTTATGAAGAAAATAAATCCATTGGAAAATTTTGATTTGACAATTGAAACATGAAATTTGTAATTGTTTGTATATATTTATATTTTACAAGATATTATTCAAATTTAACTTAACTATGTTTTTTAACGTATTGATTAAGTTTATTCTCTTCAAATTTGTTTTGAAAAGTGTTGAACATGCAATATTAAATAAGTATATACTTGTTATTAATTAAATTAAATTAAATGTGATTTTAATATATTTTTAAATTCTAATCAATTTTCTTTAAAATTTTTGAAATTTATAGAGTTTTTTTTTTACTTCTTGCTTAATACATTAAATTATCTTCTATAAAAAGACTTACAATTGATGACACTTGTTATTGTGGAATTAATCAAATTGAAATGATTTAGCTAAATATTTGTAAGTTTAATCTTAAACATCAACAAAGTATTTCTCTAATATCTTAATAAGTATGTAAAATTAAACTTTGTTTTACAAATTGATCAAAGGGAAGAAAATATTTTTGTTAGACATAAGTTGCCATTTTTTCAATCCTCAATACTTAATTTATTTGTTAAGTAAATGGCCAAACTCATTTATGTTAAAAAGACTAAATGACTAATGTCAAATTTAAGTCATACATAATGAAGCAAAAAATTTATTTATTTATTAAGTTCAATTCACTTCATGCATGTAACTTTTTATATTTGTCCTCAAACATATTCAAGTTGATGACTATTAAGTGTATTGAATGATTATGTATGTTGAATACTTGAATTATTTGTTTTTGACTTATGGTAAATTGTGTTGGATGAAATTGAGTTATGTATGATGTAATCATACAAAATGAATTAAATTTTATAAGATGTATATGTTTATTATGTAATTGTGTATGTTGAATAATTGAATTGTTAGTTTTTGACTTATTGGTGAATTGTGTTGGATGAGATTGAATTGTGTATGTTGAATACTTGAATTGTTAGTTTTTGATTTATTGGTGAATTATGATGGTTGAAATCAAATTTGGTATGATGTAATCATATATAATGAGTTATATAATATAAGATGTATAGTGGAAATTCGTTTGTTGATGTTCACAATGATAGTGGAAATGTTAAAAGTAGTAGTGCTCCTTCCCAACAAAAAGTGAATTTTGCATCTAAACTTGATATTAGGAAAAGAATAAAGCAAGTGTCAAATTTTCTTGCACATGGAAATGGATAGATGGTCGTATGATTCAGGTGTAGGATTTAATGCTTCCCAATCTTATTATTATCAGCTTATGGTGGATACTATAGCCTCTTACGACCTAAGATGTAAAGCTCCTTTATTAATGACTATAAAGATAAACTTTTAAGTAGCTCAGTTTATAAAATTAAAAGTTATTTGGATGAAAGAAGAATATATTGTGCTATTTATGGGTGTTTAATCATGTGTGATAGTTAGGCAAGTGGGAGACATAAGTCTATTATTAATTTTTTGGTTTATTCTGGAAAAGGCTCAATATTTTTGAAATCTATTGATACATTTGACCTTATTAAGAATATTGATACTTTATTTGAAATATTCGATGAAGTTGTGAATAAAGTAGGGCTAGAAAATATTGTTCAGTTCATCACTGACAATGATTCCACTCATAAAGTGTCGGGAAGAAGATTATAAAGCAAGTATAATTCTTTTTTTTTGACTCCTTGTGTTGCACATTGCACTAACTTAATGCTAGAAAATACAGGAGATGCTAGGTAATTTCCTATTATTGATGAGATTTTGTAGAAAAAAAAGTGAATAAGTTCATCTATAGTTGTGCATGGGTCTTGAATTTAATAAGAAAGAATTTTACTAATGGTAGAAATTTGTGTTGTCCCATTATTACAAGAATTGAATCAATTCAATATTTTATTATGATGAAAAAAAAGTTGAGATAAATGTTTACAAGTGATAAGTAGGTTGCAACTCAGTTGCTATATATAACGCTGGATTGGAGGTTTCCAGAATTATACTTAAAAATACTAAATTTTGATCCTAATGTAAATTTGCCATTTGAGTTTGTGAGCCTTTAGTGAGGGTGCTTCGTTTGGCTGATAGTGATGAAAAGACAACAATGGGTTATTTTTATGATGTTATAGAGAAGGTGAAGGAAGCAATCAAAGTCAATATGAAAAATAAGTCTTCTTTGTACACTCCTTATCTTGCAACATTAATGAGAGATGAGAAAGACAACTTTACTCTCTATTATTTGCAATTGGGACATTTTTAAATCTTAATGTCTATTTCAAACCAGTTTTTACAAAGAAAGTTGACGTTAATAGGAAAATGCTATTAACTATTACAACAGTTGTTGCCCATGAGAAGATGCAAGATCTCCTAAGCTCATAAATGAAGATTTATAAGCATTCTTCTGGAGATTTTAGGATGCCAATTGTTATTCGACAAAGAGCAAAACTTAGTTCAGGTATATATTTTTTTAACTTTTGTTACTTCTTGAAAATTAGTTATCACTTTATTTTGTTTATAACGTTTCTTTTATTATCTTACGACTTATAATTCCTTAGTGGGACTAATTTGGAAGGGGTTTTCTAGAATTACAAAGGTTTGTAATTTGAATTTTATGTTAATGTATGAATGCAACAGATTGTGAAAAGAAATGAAGCCCATTTGAATTCATACATTCTAAGAAAATGAATAGATTGGAGCATAAAACATTGAATGACTTGGTGTTCATTTGATACAATTTAAAGCTTCGAGAAATGTATCTTGTTATCATTATTAAGTTATATATAATTTTCTATAATTTTTTAATAATTAAGTTTTATTATTTATTAATACTCTTAATAGAACACGTAGTTTAAGAGATCCAATTTGCATTGATAATATTGATCTTTGGTGAATTCACTTTCTAAGGAATCAAGTTTGATAGATGAGAGTGACTTGGAAGATAATCTTGAATGAGAAAGCATTGATATGTCATTTGGTACAATGAATTTGAATGATGATGATTGTAAGGATTTTGTACTAAATGACGTAGTTATAGCGGGGTTCACCCCTAGAAGATTGAATAAAATTCTAAGTTTTTTTTTCCTCTTCTTTTAATTTTTCTTATATTTGATGTATACGTTAAATTCTATATATTCAATGTAATTATAAATGTGTTTTTTTTTCAGGTTTCACTTATAGTTAATTGTTTCCTCATCACAAACTCTAATAATAATTTGTAATAGTTAGAGAGTTGAGGACATTTATTGTTATTTTTATTTGATGTTTTGATATAATTATTATTTATTAGATGATGAAACTATAATATTTTAAATAATTTGTATTATTCTTAATTTTATATTTGTACGATGATTAAATAATTTTTTCATATTAATTGTGGATATTATTTATATATGAAATATTTGAAAATTAATGTTAATAAAAATAAATTAATTTTTATTATTTTAAATTTTTATTAGTATGATTTTTGAAGACAAAGTTGATGAAAAATTATAAAGTATATAGTACGATATACTAATGGACTAGTTTTAAATTTTAAAAAATTAAGAAAATATTACATAAATTTTAAAAAATTGCCCGAAATAGTACCTGGGATTAACCGGTATTAGTATAGTACTATATCAGAACCCAATTCGGTACTAATACTAGTACAATATTCTTAACATTGTGTTCATATAAAATATCATTAATAAATTCTCTTGAATTTTAAAAATTATATGGTAAATGTTTTGCATTAATTATTACAAAATTTCTTAAACTAAATATAAATTTTCTATATTATATATTTGGTGATCCTATAAAAAAGTTGTAATATATGTGCATTCATATATGATGTAGTCCATGACCCAAGGTTAAACAAATTTAAATATTTATCCTTTTAAATTGAAATGAATTTATAAATTACCCCAGAGGGAAAAGGCCAAAGTCTAATACAAAGTTAATAAATGCTTTTAATGCTTTTGCACGACTATATTGTCAAGACTTGACTCTAAGAGCTAGGGAGTGCAAACAATATTTTTATAGGGTGGACAAGGTATGGTCTGTCAAGCTTAAAGAGTACTGGCATCATACATATTGCAAACGAAGGAGTGGCAATTGTTTAGTCATAAACGAGTCGAAATGTAGACTGTGTTGGAAATATGGCTCTTATCAATACTTGGACCACTCTTCTTAGGAAGTAATTATGAGTTCCTCTCATATTCAAAAGACATTGATGGCCTTGAGGTAAACTCCATATTTTTGTCATTTTGTTGCTAATATGAATTTAGGAATGTCTTGTAACTGTTATCCACTTGATCCAACATGTTATGGTTAATGTCTAGGTCTCGCATAATTGCTTTGTTACTTCAAGGGTTTTTGCATTTCTCTTTGCCATATTACATAGATCAAACAACTAAATTCTATCTTAAAGATATTGTAGTTGGCATTGCTCAATTGTTAAAATTCTCTTACCCAATCAATGATTTCCTTCCTCTCATATACTATAATAGTATTTATATAACCTTTAGATTTTAATTTAGAGACTACTTGTGAATTGACATTAGAAGAATATATGGTTGACACTTTATGACTCTTGGTTGAATAATATGCGGTTGAAGTTTAAGTTTAGGTTTATTTTATCCCCTCTTAGCATTTCCATGGTTCTTTATATGTTTTTTAATGGTTAAATAAAGAATAAAGGATTCCTTTGGAAGATTGTGTTTATTCCAAATTAACTTGAGCCAGACCACTTTCTGCATTGGTGTTCTGAATAGTTTATAGCAAGATTGGCTAGTGAATTTCATTAAAGAGTCACTCATTCATACTAATGTATCCTTCATTCTTGAGTTAGGTTTGAAGTTTGGTAAGTTATTCATTAAGAAGGAGGAGCTTTTCATATTTCAAGTCCATTCATAATTTTGTATTATTTCTTCAACCTTATCATGATCTACCATTATAAGTCTTAAGATAGCTAATTCATGTGTCTTATGAATAGGGCTAAGCTCACACTAATTATCATAGCACAATCTCATTCCCTATCTTACTTTTCATCACATTGCTCTTTATATCCCTTATCTTTAGGAGCTAATTCATGGTCTAAAAGTAGCTTATTCTTTGTTTTATCTTTTAGAAACTTTTCCTTTTTAGAAAGTGGATGTAGAACCACATCCAAAGTGCTTCTCTATTCATATAGGTTCTCCATAGTCTTTTAGCCATTAGTATGTTATTCATTATTTTGATTGGTATGATGCCTAATCCTCCTTTAAATTTTTGTAAGCCACTCTCTAGTCATTTGCTTTCTCTTATGGTATTGAAATTCACTCAAAACTATAGGAAATTACTAATGAGTTTCTTTATAGCTTTGCTTAAATTTATGTAGAGTATCATATGAAAACACCAATAAATATACATATTGTTGAGCATATAATTGATGAGCATTAGTGTTCTAAAAAAAGAGAGGAGTCTTTTGTTATAATGGCTTACTCTTTTATGTATAGTGTTCAAAAGAGGCTAAAAATCCTTGAAAGTTAGCCTTTTAGTAATTATTAGAATGCCTAAATATTTGAAAAGGGGTGACCGAGACAGGAAAGAAAAAGCGTTATAAAGAAGCATAGGTCTTCACCTTCTTTGTATGCTCACCATGCTCAATAAGGCGTATTCTGAGTCCTCCTCTCTCCCTCAGCATGCATACTTCCTACTTTGACCATGAACTTACCTTCCTTACCTCCTCTCCACAGGAATCGTTTCAACATTTTCTCCAATGTTTTCACTACTCGTTTTGCTAATAACAAATGTGAGCTCCAATAAATGTGGAACCAGTTCAGGACTGCCTTTATCAGTGTTAATCTTCTCGTAAGAGATAGGAATTTATTATTCTAATTATATATTATCTTCTGCACTCTTTCTATTATGGACAAACATTCCATAAACATTAATATTCTTAAATTTATAGGCAGTCCTAAGTAGATAATAGGGAGTTGTTTGGTCTTTAAACTAGTAATAGCTTCAAGCCAAGGAGCTAGGTAGTCTGCATTCTTTGAAATTATGAGGTAACCTTTCTGCCTATAATGTTTAGCCTTGAATGTCCATTGAATAATTAAAGAGAGAGTGTGAGGATGTGGATTGATTTATTATTAGCCTCGCTTAGAAACAAAATGTCATTAGTAAAAATAAGGTGGGATATCCTTAACTTCCAACATTTGGAGTCAAATTTAAAAGTTGGCTCTAATATGATGTTATGATCCAATAACCTAGATAATACCTACACTCAAAGGGAAAAAATGGAAGGTAATAAAGGATCCCCTTTCCTTAAACTTTTCAACCCTTTGAACATCCTTGTAGGGTCTCTATTGATTAGTATAGAGTAGGAAGGAGATGTAACGCACATAAGTATCCATTTACATAATTTTTCCAAAAAAATTAACCCTCTAGGACATGCTCAATGAAAGCCTAACTAATTAATTCATAAGTTTTACTCAAGCCAATTTTCATAACATAATTCCTTGAGGCCTCTTTAGAGTATCCTTTAAAGAACTCTTGAGCAAGGAGTATGATGTCTCCAATGCCCCTCCCTTCCAAGAATGCTATTTGAGAATTTATAATGGGGCTAATTGCCTTCTTCAATCTTCTAGCGAATAGTTTGGCTTTAGTATTTTAGAGAAAGTTAAAGGATGCTATATGCTTGTAATCTCCAAATGTAGTAGGATTATTGGACTTAGGAGAAAGGAATATGAATACTTTATTTATCTCCAATAACAAGTCATCTTGAATGTAGTGTTTCCAGTACTGCTTTGATTGTTATATCCTTTATCTCAAGACAAGATTTCTAAAAGAAAGTTCCATCTAATCCATCAAGCCCCAAATCCTTGATGGGATTCATTTTAAAGACTACTTATTTCACTTCATTTGACCTAAAAGGAGCTACAAGGTCTTGACTAGTCTCATATGAGAATTGATTATGAATAAAGAAGTTAAGGAGATGTGTTAAGAATAATCTCATTACTTCTATTCCCAAAGAATTTTTGAAATAGTTATAGGTTATTTCCTTAATATAAGTCTCCACTATGGTAGGGGAATGAGAAAGAAGAGATCGGAAACTATCTAACTAATGCATCCGACTTAAGTGGAAATGGGGATAAAGCAATGCTTTTAAATTGGTGAGAGGAGCACCTTGTCCAGCCCTTTGGTTCTCTAAGTTTTCATATATCATTCCCGTGCTAGAGGGAAAGGAGGACATTGTTCATAAAAGAACCCTACTAACGACGATATCCATGATTTCTCTCCTTCCTTTTAAGACGTATATCTGGGGCCGGTATGTTTTTTCCCTCTTTAGTTAAAGGAGGAGAGTACTGCTATGAGTCATTATGATCCTCACTTGCTACTTGCTTCTTGCTTCCAACTCAATGAAGGGATGGTGGTAGCTATAGTGACATGTGGTTTGATTTTTGGGGTTCTAAGTAGCTTGTTTGGGAGGATGAGTTAACTGGTTGGGAGTTTAAAGTAAGGAGGATAGGGAAGTTGAGAGGAGAAGGAGCTGAGGGTGTTTTCGATATATTAGGGTTGGTCAAACTAAGGGTAAATATTTCCTAAATTTAGATGGAAAAAGATGTGTATGCTAACTAACTTTAACAAAATGGTAGTTAATATAATGAGTAAAGGAGCAGAAGGTAGGAAAGATTAGTAGGAGAGGAAAAAAAGACACTCTTAAAGTCGGAGCCGCTGTGTAAGGTACCAGAAGCAAAGAAGTCCCTGCTGATGATATGACAAGGGAGGAAGGAGGACAAGAATAGGGTGATAAAGGGCTTGAATGGCTAAAAGCAGGACAAGGTGGCATAAGGAGAACAATTGAAGTAACGGAAGATCATTATGGAGAAGAGTGTGCGCTGGAGTGTTCTAAAGAGAGGTTGTTATTTCTCTTATTATATTGGTTTAATAATTTATTTTTTCATAATTATCCTAAATCACAATATAAATTAATATCTTATATAAATTTTTTTGAGCCTTGTAATAGTTGCCATAAGTTACATATGCATTTATATTGTTTTAATGTTTTTTATTATATATTTATTTATTCAATCTTATATTCATAATATAAGATGGAACAAACATAAATAATCCATATTGTTTTGATGTTTTTTATTATATATTTATTTATTCAATCTTATATTCATAATATAAGATGGAACAAACATAAATAATCCTTTCATAGCAAGTTATATATCTCACTTATATATTTACATATAATTAAAATAGAGTTATGTCACTATATTTTGACAAATAGCATTTTTTATTTTTAAGATTTAATAAATGCAATATTAAATCAAAAGATTAATAATAACTGATTAATGAATTAATTACTTAACAAACTCTTTTATTCTAAAATTTAAGTTGTTTTAAGATCTTATCATATATAAATGCAATTCCTTAGTTATAATGAGTTAATAACACATAAATTTCATACACTTAAAGATAGTTTATAGTAAAAGATCATACATAAATTTCATACACAAAATTTGTTGTGTTTTAAAAATTTTGTGAGAAGCCTTAAAAAAAAGTCTAAATCACTCTTTCTATTAAGTTTTTAGATAACTTTTACCAACCTAATATTTTTGGTCACATGACACTTTACATGATAGTCATTTCACAAAAATTTTATCCAAAATTAGTAACCATAGAGGTAATATGTAACATGCAGATTAATTTAATATATTTACATATTAGTTATGTTAAAATAAAATAAAATATAATAATTCTTATTAATTTATTTTATAAAATTAAAAGTTATCATTACATTAATTGATAATATGACAGTAAATTAATTATTTCACTAATTTTTATTTATTATGCAATAATGTTAATAAATAAGATTATTAATTTTATTTTTACTTTTAGTTGTATTGTTATTAATTAATTAGATTGAAAATTTTTATTTATAAATATTCTTATTATTTTATTTATTTATCATATTTGGACCCTATTACTCATATAAAAAGTATAGATAAATTTCCAATAATTCATTTTGTCATTATCTAATAATATATTAATTTATTATATTCTATTAATAACATATTAGTTATCTTTTTTAAAAAATTTATATTAACTTAGCAAAAGCAATTACATAACTCCGTACAAAGAATCATACTAGCTACAACAAAACTAACTATTACACCATTTAACTACATAAGAGTTACGACAAAAAACATTCCAACAACCCTTACCTTTTTACTTTATGAGTAACTAACCTTTGTTTGTCATTAGCAATAATGGCTGCTCAGACCCAACTCACAATAAGTTATGCAAGTTGTTGATTACTCACTTTCACACTTTTAGATATTCTTCAATTTTGTTCTCTCCATATGGAGTGAATAATAGTATGTAAAGCAGTCTTAATAATCATATCATTTCGTTGACCATGTTTCATGCACCTTATGATTAAATTCAAAGTTTCCATCCACTCAAAAGTGTATCAAGGTAGTTGCAACATCACTATAAGCCTACTCCATATTGCTTTGCTATATTGACATTCAAAGAAAAGATGGTTTCTGCTTTCATTCATCTATGTACAAAGGACGTAAATGGGGTCAGGTCCTCAAACTATTGGTCTTTTGTTCCTAGTCGATTTTTAATCACCAACCAGGTGAAAAACACAACTTTGAGAATTAAGATAGATTTCTAAGTGACTTCGAACTAGGGTACAACCTCCATCGTGTGAACCAGCAGCTTGTGATAAGATTCATTATTGAAAACACCACTAGAATGGGGCATCCAAACTATGCTATCCTTCCTCTATCTTGCAGAAATGGTGGGTAAATATTCTGATAATAAATGAAAACCTATAAAGTTTCCACCCCATTCGCCATTATGGATAAGTATCGACACTCTACCATTAGAAGGAAGACAATTTCTGATATTAGACACCTCACTTCTTTGAATAAGAGGGTTAGAGTTAGTCCAATTATCATTCCAAAACCATATGACCTCTCCATCACTTAACTTATATTTGATATGGGGATAGATAATGTCTTGCAAGCTAAGCATCCATGAAAATTCATTGGACTGTTGATGATATTGATTAACCCATTTGATCCATAATGCTGTTTTATCTATAAATATACGCCAGATCCTCTTGACTAGTAATACTTTCTGCATTTGAGCAACATGAATTATCCTAAGACCCCCTAGTTGCTTTGTCATTGTTATATTAGCCCATTTCACCTTAGATTGCTTGCCTTTCTCAATTGCCATTGTAACACCCATATACCCCCCGGAAGGATATGCAGATGCCACACAAAACAATATTGAAACAGTCTAAAACATGCTAAAGCATTTCTAGAAACTCAAGTAACATACATTTCATTTCATAGTTTAGGTCATATTCAGAACATAACAAACACATGGTACTTATCACATACAAGCCTTAAAATCCAAATCCAACCTGTATTAAGGTTATTATAAACCATCAAACGAAATACAAATTCCAACATGTTTCATTACATTAAATAGAAATCAAAAACAAATTGAACATTTTCAAAACAAAACAAAATTTCCTTGGCCATTACGGCTGTCTTTATCCTAGTCTTTAAACCTTCTTATCAGAAGCTACATGGAGGCAAAACCATCATACTAAACATAAAGCTTAGTGTGGTAAATAACTAAACAAGATATAAATTGGCGACTGTTTCTAACAGTCGTCTAACATTCACATATCCAGAATCAGATCACATCTCAAGCAATCTTTAATTGTTCATATTAAAGCGCAATCCAAACCATATGTATCTCAAAATAGAATATAACATATCAAAACAGGATATATTGGCTTTAAAGCAAAACTTACAAGTATTAGAAAAGAATACCATAATATCAGGAAAAAAACTTTAAAGTACTAGAAGCAAACTTGACTGTATCAAAACAGTATCTGATTATATCAGAACAAAGCTTGATTATATCAGAACTAAGCATATAATAGAATATAAAACAAGTTAGCCTGCTAATCCTTTTTACGAAAGTAGGTAATGGGACCAGAATAAAAGATACCTATATTTGGTATCTGAAATAGAAGAGACTTAAGTCTCTGAAATAGAAGACACAGAAGTTTCTAAAATCAAAAGACACCGGAGTGTCTGATATATAAGACAACTTAGTGTCTGGTTAAGAAAAACACCTTAATGTCTGGTTATAGGAGCAACTGCAGAGTCCTCTAGGCATACTTATTTACTCACGTCTAGGACTTGACAGTTTTAAAACAAAATATTTCAGATTTTAGAATCATGTACAAAAGACGTAATGTATAACATGTCTTTATTCCATTTTTTCTCAAATTGAACATGATCTTTCATATCCAACAACTTAACATACCTCATGAACATAAACATTTGCTATAATGTACTAATAAATGCATTATGTATTTACACATTACATATAATTAAACAAATTCCCAATTTACTAACAGTCATATTCAATTCACATCACACAAACCCTTTAAAACACACTTGTATTCATAAGGAAACATTCATCCTTGAATAAACCATACATTTCAACATTAGACACATTATTTGTTACCCACACATTACTTAAGTAATTACTTCAATTAACAATCCATAACTAAACTAACTATTACTCAATTAATCTAACCTCAATTTAAGTTCATTTTGCACCTTGAATAAGTCCAATTAAGTCCCAATGTACCAAATAAGATGACCTAACTTTATACAGTTCAATAATTGCACAAAGCCAAGTTTTTTTTTATCTTCCTAACCATTTCCCATGACTGTGAGAATGTGCTTTATAAATGCCACGGTCGTGGGATGAGTGAATCGAAGGTTCACTCACCCACAACCTTAAGTTTGTTTCCAAAACTTAACTTCTTCACTTCCATTCGACACATCTTTACCAAATTTCATCAATTTCACTTCAATTATATCTTATTCATACTTCAATAGCTCATCAAATTCATGTCCAAACCAATTAAAAAATCATTCATTAATCATCTCACAATCCATGGTCTTTCAAGTATCAACATCCAAAGTAAAAGCTATCAAACAAGTATCATGTTCTAGAGCTCAATTCATCATCAATTCCATACACATTCTATCCAATACAAACATCAAATAATTCATATTATAACATACAATCAAGTTTAGCCATCACTTACCTTCTTAACTTCAAATTTTAACTCCAAAGAACTAGTTATTCCAGTCGTTCCAAGCAATCAGCAGATAACTAAGATTAAGGTGCAAATTTCAGCACTAACAAGACAATAACACAGAAAATATCAGGACCTACTTCTTGATGCAGTAACTTACAAAGAATCCAAGCGAAGATGATCCAAAATCAAGCAAAATTCTAGAAGTTAAGAGGGAGTAAGAGGTTTTGGTGGTGAGAGTAGTGAGAAGGCAGCAGAAACACCAAATGACCTAGAGTGATACAACTTTTGGTTTGCAAAGTGTCCTAACTTTGAAGGGACACTTGTCCTTCAATGGGGTGCCTACATGACAAACATAAAAGTGAGTCACTTGTCTTCTTATCATACTGCCAAATGCCATAATTAGGCCACTTGTCATTTAACCAATGCTGCCAAATGTTAATGCATTAGCTATGCCAAATATTACTAACTCATAGGCTTAGTCTTCCAATTTTTCATATACCAACTTGACTTGCCACTTGACAATTTTCCTAGTCCAAATGTACATTTTAATACCTCAATTCTCTAATGGTATCAATTAATTCTAAATCACCAAATATAGTCCATTAGACTAAAATTCTAGACATATGAAATTCACATTCAAATCATAGCACAATTTTAACACCTATAACACATGTACTTTTATGAACATGTAAAATTTCAACTAGGGTATAATTTGGGTCCTTACAACCATTCTCAATTATCTTTACTAACTATAATTTTATCATATAATAATACCAATAAATAAGATGATTAATATGTTATAATATTTTATAATTATGAAATAATATTTATTAATTATTTTTGTTTATAATAATTTGATATATTTTAAAATTGGAATTTATAAATAATAATTATTATAATCTAGTACTATTACTGATTCTAATTCACTATTGAAATTAAAAAAAATTACTCAGTACTTACGTTGAATATATCAAGCAGATATGATAAGAAAAATATTCTGCATCGATGCTAAATCTAGGAAACTAATAATACATAAAGTAGTCAGGTCTAACATTAAGTTTAGTAGAATAATACAACAATAAAAGTTAATCAATATTGATAATAAGTATAGAGGTTGATATAACAAAAAAAATCAATAGTTATTGAATACTAGTAAAAATTAAAAATATTACTTTTTGTGTAATTGTCTTAGAATGTATGAAATTGATTATTTTACTTATTAGTATTATTATTAATGTTATATAAAATTAATGAATGCATTATATCTATTAATAAAATATGATATTTAAAATTAATGAATACATTATATCAATTAATAAAATATGATATTTAATGTCCATAAATTATTAATAAAACAAATTAACATTACATATTAAATATTATAATTCTATCTAGCATAAGTAATAATATGTAAATACAGTAAATGAAAAAAATAAGAATTTTTATAACTTTTATTTATTATAATAAAAAATAAAATATAAATTCGGATTAATTACTTATAGTCACAAAATTTTAGATAAAATAAAAATTGATCATTTTATTTATTAGTGCTATTATATAATAAAATTATTTTTTAAATAATTTACTATCACATTAAATGGA
>JANSVA010000007.1:13226432-13247768 GCA_025504915.1 Erythroxylum reticulatum | reverse complement strand
TTTGGAGTGTTGTACAGACAGTGAAAACTGACAGATGTGTAAACTTTTGGTTTCTATGAAATGAAATGAGCAAAAAAGAATTTGGGTTTCAAAAAGTTGCGATTTTTATATTAATGTTTTATTATGATGCCAAATGGAGTGTTTGTAGTGCTTTTTTGTAGCTCACCCTTATCGGAGGATATGTACCGAAATGACTTGTGGGCGTCCCGGTGTGTGTTTTACGGTAAGGGGGCGCTACATTGATAATGGTAATGATAAAGCTCCGGGACCAAATGGTTACACAGTCGCCTTCTTTATGAAACATTGGGATAGGGTTGGACAAAATGTCATGGAAGTCGTGCATAAGTTCTTTGTTAATTGTCGTATTCTAAAACAACTCAACCAAACTATCATCACTCTTATCCCCAAAAAGCAGACAACACCGAGAGTGATTGATTTTAGACCAATAGGCTGCCTGAATATTGTGTATAAGGTGATTACGAAAATATTGACAGGGCGTATGATTGCTGTTGTGAGGAAAATAGTAGACCTGGCCTAATATGCTTTTGTACTAGGTAGGAGTATGCTGGATAATATTTTCTTAGCGCAGGAACTTATCAGGGGCTACAGTAGAAAACGCATCTCCCCACGATGCATGATCAAAATTGATATTACAAAAGCCTATAACATGATCTTATGGGAATTCTTGGAAGAAATGATGAAAGGATTGGGATTTCCAGATAGGTTTGTGTATTGGATTATGGAGTGTGTAACAATAACCTCATTCTCAATCTCGATTAATGGCACATTACATGGGATGTTCAAGGGGAGGAGAGGATTGAGACAGGGAGACCCATACTTTTCTTGCTTTGTTTGGAATACTTATCAAGAGTGTTAAAAGTGAGAACGACCAACCTCTCCTTTAACTTCCACCTAAAATGCAAGCAATTAGGTATGACACATTTTGCCTTTGCTGATGACCTTATGCTACTACCTAGAGGTGATTACACATCAATTCGTGTACTGGTGGATGGATTGAGAGAATTAAGAGAGGTGGCAGGGTTGAGGGTAAATCCCTCAAAATCCAATATCTACCTAGGTGGAGTATGGAAGCATGATAGAGAAGACATTTTATAGATGGTTGAGTTTCCTATTGGTGAATTCTCAGTTAAGTATTTGGGAGCCCCCTTGGTGCCGACGAAGGTATCAGTAGCTCAATTCTCAGTATTGCTTGAATCGGTGGAGACTTACATTAATGTATGGAATGGGAAAAACCTTCTATATGCGGGGAGGATTGAATTGGTCAATTCGGTTATCCAAGGAGTTTTATCATTTTGGCTTTGGGCGTTCCCTATTCTAGTAGTTATCCTTGATAAGATAACCTTCACATGTAGACTTTTTCTATAGGGTGGTAAGCATTATAGGGTGGCGTGGGATAACATTTGTACACCTAAAGAGGAGGGTGGTTTGAGATTAAAGAATTGCAAAATATGGAATTTGACTTTGTTGGCTAAAGTGTTGTGGATCATACATGTTGAAGTAAACCACTTATGGATGAGATGGATCCATGAAATCTATTTGAGAGGAGTACCAATATGGGATTAGGTACCTCACAATAGAGACTCCCCCTTATTAAAATGATTGGCAATGATCTGTGACACAATGGTAGGAAAGTTAGGAGGGCAGAGTGAAGTGGTAAATGAGATGTATCACATAAGGTCTATGAGTTGATATAATTTAAACACACTAGACACCCATGGATGTCCTTTATTTGGAGACAGTACATTCCGCCAAAATACTCCTTCATTGCATGACTTAGTTTGTAGAATAGATTGTTAACAAAAGACAATCTTCCATTCTTAGATCTGGACCGAACATGAAGGTTGTGCGAGACCGAAATAAAATCTGTTGACCATTTGTTCTTTAAATGTTCTTTTACAGGTGAGATTTGGAATGCAATCTGGTGATGGTTAGGAATGACTAAAGGCATATCTACACTCTCGAGGCTATTAAGTGGATCTGGAAAGAATACAATGGAGCCTGCCTTAGAAGTAAAGCTAAAAGACTCGCATTCCTATGCACCTTGTACACGATATGGAAGACCAGAAATGTTGTTCAATTAGATGAAGCCTCCATTATAAGTTTCGACGTGATTTCAAAGATAAAAATTGTGGTGTATAAGATATTGTATAAATTGTATCCTGTTGAACTTATTAACTTTTCATGCCTCAGTTGTTTTTAAATTATGTTGTATTGTTTTGTCTATTGTTTCTTTTCGGATGTAATGGGGTAAATTAAGGTGCTTTTGCATATAACCTCTCATTGGATGTACTGGGGAATTGGTGGACTTTGATATTGTTACACATTTGATTGGGGTATGCACCAATGATTGTTGTACATACCTTTTGATCAAATATACTATTTACCTTTCATAAAAAAATAAAAAAATAGAAAACAATGTAATGAACCACTAAACAAGATATCTAGATAGCATATAATATTCCTATTTTTGTGTTTTAGTTAGGCATGCATAGCATAACCATCATTAATATCCTATAACATTAAAAATATATTTTCATATCCCTTAGAAAACCCGCAAGTTAAACATATTAAAGTAGCCTAGGTAATTCACATAAGCATCTTCACCTACATAAAACATATAAAATTCCTAATTCAACTATGTCATTTTTCTAGTTCCCTAAATATCATGTATATTCAATTAACAATAAGCATAAAACATAATTCATAATCATAAATAATCTAAATTGAATTAAAATAATAAAGTTTAAGGTGTAGTAGAGAAAGTACCTAGATAATGCTAAAGAAATATGGTGAGGAAAAACAAAAGTTGCACTAGGTTGCACAATATATGGTTGGGGAGGGGTTAAGGTGTTGATTATCACTCTAGAAACTAAAAAGGAAACTAAAATTTTAGAGAAACTAATAGGAAACATAATTGAAAAAAGATAGAGCATAGGCTGGGTAGGTCTTATATAATGTAATACACGGTCCTTACATAAAAAGATGTACGAGTTGCATATTGTAGGAACACAGGTGCATATTGATAGACACGGGGACATGTTTAAATTAAATATAAAGGAGTAAACAAAAAGGTAGGGTAAGAATATGGGCTTACATAAGACTGTGTATGTGTCGTGTTTAAAAATTGTCTAGTATATGTCTTTTTTGCTCCTATATATGGGATACAAGATAAGGTGGTGTATATTTAACTTAATGCCTTATTTTCAATACAAGTTAGACAATCTACCTTGTATGGGGTCGTATTGAAAAGTGGCATATTTTGTAACTTTTTAATCCTTTTTTTGGGTGAACATAGGTCAATCCTTATAGAAACAAGAGCGTGTTTGTGGCAATATGGCCTCACAAGATGTTGTATAGGTTTGATATTAAAAAGTGACACATTATGTTTTTGCTTATAGATTAACATAAGGTTGAATATGGTGGTGTGAATTAACTTTTGTTAACCTAAAATCTTACAAAAACCAAGACTATACTAAATCTGAACACTTAGTATGATATTTCGAACAAGATTCAACAAACTAAGATCATAAAAATAATTATTATACAAGGAAATAAACAAGTAATAACAAAACAACTAAAAGTATGAAAATCTAAAAAAAAAGGTATTAATAAGCATTTGTTTTAGGTCATAAGCTAGACTCCTTTAATCCTCACTTAGGATATATGGAAGATTAGAAAGGATGTATGTAGTACCTTTCTCAATTAGATCTCCCACTATATAGGGATTTAATGGATTCTCATTCACCTTAAAGGCTCTATTCTTCTCACTTCACACCTCCACAACTTTATAAGGAAAGACTTTACACTCTTAGACTGGTTTAGACCACCTTGACTTTAACTTACCTAGAAAAATTTTCTAACGAGAGTAAAAGAGAAGTACTAATCTCCTTTATAAAACTTCTTATGAATGATATTTCTATCATACCAACATTTGGTCCTCTCCTTAAGTTTATAGAGATGGACAACCTATAAGGTATAGAAAAACTATTGGGATCTTTGAGTTTAAGAGGAAACTTGTTTTGAATTATAACACTACACTCCTCTGTGAAGGCTATAGTTTCATAATCCTTAACGTTCCTTTTATTCGATAATATCTCCCTCAAAATTTCAGTATACAAGAGAATTTTTTTTAAAAAGCATTAATGAAGGGGATAGTAATGTATAACTATTGAACAAGTTTTATATATAATAAAACTCTTAATATCACAAGTATACGGATCGTATCTTGTAGTATCAAGGATATCATTCCTACGAAGATTATAAACGCCTAAATAATTTGAATATAGCTTTGTCTAAGGTACTAGAAATTAATTTGAATTAAAATAAATAATAGAAATTAAAACAATTAAATAAATGAAACAAGTAAATAAATAAACAAGTGAGCTGCTAATAAAATTAGGGCATGATCAAAGTTTAATACTTAGGAACTATTCTATCTGTATTTAGTTTCCCTTAATCTTGTTGATTCAATTTATGTTTGATCCTAGATTTCCAAAGGTTTTGGTTATTCTCTCTTAAGATCTAATCAATTAACCCTAATTGAATTTGATATTTATATATTTGTATCAACAATAATTAAAATTTAAAGAATAATTCCAGAATAATTCCTAATATGGATTTAAAAATCCATAAACATGTTATAGATCATATAAATTCATATGCTAAACCATACAAACACTTATAATATAATCAAACATTAACAATAACAAAATTCTAAGCCTATATACATGATAATTATCTAAGAAACACTTGAAAACACACTAAAACACCAAGAAAAACATACTATGATCTATACTTATCAAAGAACATCTAAAAACCTCTTGAATTGCTTATCTAGTTTCACCTTAGCCAATCTCTAGGGAAATGGTATAAGTGACTTGTAAGGTGCAAGTGGATTATATTTGGGTTCCTCATTTTCTTCTCCTTTGTCCTTACTAGTGTCCTCGTTTTCAATTGATTTCTCTTTCTCATTATTCCCTCCATCCCTAACCTCCCTCACATTAGGGCTATCTAATAGCTTACCACTACTTAACATTATAGCCCCATAAGGCTCTATAGGATTCTAGGGTCTTTTACAATGTTGAGTGATTTAAGCTTCTAAAATCTTGTTGCAGGTAGCTATAGAATCCACCTTAGAGTTGAACTTCCTAATCTCCTCCTTGAACTTATTTAGCTTGAGTGGTAAGGAATTTCTTTATGAAGGACCTAAGTTAGATTTTTTTAAGAGGGGTTACATGGTTTAGGATGAAAACTAGGTGGTTAGGGTTAAACCTATTTCCATATGAGAAATTGGAATGGTTATTCTAACTAGGGTTATAGGTGTTCAAGAATTAGTTATCTTTTTGGTTGATATTGTTAATGAAATTAAACTATTCAGGAGTAAGGTAACAAAAAATTGGTTTCTTGATTGGTAATCTATAGCTAAGTGTCCTGGGAATCCACAGATGTCCCCAAGCCATATACATTCTTGACATTCCTTCTAAACAAAGTTCGTCAGTTTTCTCTGTTCCATAAAAAGAATTCATTCAATTTCTAAATTTTGGCTTGGAAGAATACAAATCCTTCAAATTTTGTTGTTTACGCTTCCGCTGTACAATGGATCAAGGTTAGTGTTTTTATTTGTACATATATCATTGTTTATTCGATCTGCGTCTAATTCTGGTTCATTGAGTGTTTAGAAATCTGAATAATAATCATAAGACTAATTTCTAACTCCACGAACATGTCTCAGTTTAGCAGTATTAGGAGTCTAGTTTTCTTTGATTTAGAAAAAAAGTTTTTCTTCTATGCATATTTTATAAGAATTACTTGAATTTGTATAGTACATGCATGTTATAAATGTGACGCTCTATATTTTTGAAGAATGAAAAATTCATGATATTCAGTACATTGAATCCATAATTCGATATATTATTCATACTTGTGGATTAGTTATACCTAATTATACATGACCCATAAACCTTATGTTTTAGTTATATATGATTAATTTGGATATATGTTTGTGGATATATATATATATAATTTACATATTGTTATAAAAATATTATTGTATAATTATATTTGTCTAAATTAGAAATTATTGAACCAATTAATATAATCCAACACAATATAATAATAATTATCATCTTAACTATGTGCATTTGAACCCTTTACAAGATCCACATCATGTTACTAACGAAGTTACCCGCCTAATTAACTACAAGACCGTTCACTTTATGCATTACACCTCCATCTCCCCCAACCATAAAAGTTTGTTCTTCTCTATTTTTTTACTTCCAAGCCCTACAATAGTGGTGGAGCACAAAGACCTTGTGTTGGAAGACCTTGGCCCTTGCATCCTAAGACTTTTTGGCTTACCGCATCATAATCGTATGTACCTGCTTTAGTAGCTTCTTTCGTCAGAACCCATGAGGTACGCTAAGTCCCACTACAAATTTCCACGAAAGGTGACTTCTTTCATTCGGCGTGTAACCTACGAACCTACCAATCTTATTATACCACAAATACCAACCCTGTACTGCTTCCTCATGTACTACTTTCCATAATCAGTTCACAACTAACCCATACTGCGTTCTCATATGGAAGAAGCTTGAAGTCAGAAGCACAAGAGTTACAAGATTTTAGCATGTTGAGATAAAAATAAGCCATGCCTATCATAAGCTTCAAGGGACACTAGACATTAGCTAAATTTAGCATGGGACATCTCCACGAGTAGAAGATCAGAACTGAAACTGAGAAAAAGAAAAAGGAAAACTATATACATACAAGTTAGTCCAAATTACGTGGATGTATCAGCAAATTTACTAGCAGCAAATTAGTAACAATTTGTTCTTCGTCCTATATAAAATTGATTTTGCACACCAAGAAGCGTTCAATTCAGAACAAAGTGATACCTAGAGTCCACAAAGCTTTCCACATCCCACAAGAATGAACCAAAAGTCACAGCCTCCAGAACAAGTCTCTTCAAACCACCAAAACTGATCTTGATAAGGTCATCCTTGGAAGAATCAACTGTCCCTTGAGGTGTAATAACAATCTCAGGTCTTCCAAATAAGGCCTCTGTGTGCTTTTCAATTATGCTAATCGCCTCCTTAGATCTGATTGTCGCATATCTTTGAAGTGTCTCCCCATCAAAAGACATCACATAAGTTCTCAACCGAGAGGACTTCATACCATACCCAAATCCCCCTGGACTGATGCCACCAGCAAAGGCTTCAGGATGAGATGAAACAGATTGAAAGGTATCCTGTCTACCATTAGGATTCAAGTTCTGCTCTACAGATTGTTGAATATCACCAGCCTCCACAGCATTTGGAAGTATTTTCATTGTCTTCTCAAGCTGAAACCGTTGATCAACTCGCTTCAGGAAGTATCCATACATGACAGAAGCTGCATAGACCTGGCCAACCCTGAGTTTGCTAATTTGTGCCACAGAGGATGTATCACCCAACCGGTTTCCCAAAATGAGAGCTAGATGATTGTGGATCATCTCATAAGCTTCGGGAGAATGAAGCTTCTCTAGCTTGTCATCGTGAATTGGCCAGGTGTCCACTTTGTCAGATGGGTCTGTTGTTGCAAGGGCTATTGTGGGTATTAACGACACATTTGCATCCATGAATTTCTGCACAACCAACGCATACAAGATCTCTTCCAAAGCCTTTCTCCTTTCGTTTGCCCTCACCTCTGCAATTCTCCTAATAATTTGAAGACACACATTAAGATAGGATGGGCATTACAAGCATGAGATAAACACCCCAGTCAACCTACAATATCATGGAAACTCACCTATACAAAACAAGATCAGTGCTAGACGCAGATGGCTCTTCCTGCTGTTTTTCAGCTTCGCAGTCCGATCGAAGCTGTTCAAGCTGTTGCTCAACAGCTGCTGGCACAAGATGAGGATGACTCGATAAAATTTGCGACAGGAACTGCCCCACTGGAGACTCCAACTGAAGTGGAGCAATTGGAGCGATCGATTCAGAAGAATCGGATGGTGATGATGCTCTCACCACCATGCATCTCCTTCTTCGAGAAGTGACTCCAGTACGCGCACTCTTTGAGTATGAAATCGAAGAACAATGCTGAAAATGAGGGAACACAAAGTCAAGTAAGGAACAAAAATCCAAGCATACGAATCATATCAAATTCAACAAACCGAAATACTCAAGCCCAGATATCTTTGATCTGAATAAGCTTCTTCTTAAATTTTTTCCCCTCATCGGGTAGAAAGTCTTCATACATCCACGATAAAATCAAACAATAGCAAAGAAACCAACCTTCACTTAATCACAAATTAGCAATCAAAGCTCTGAAGCAAGCAAAAGCTAAAACCTCTGAATTCCTACTCGTTCATAAAATCTTAAATCCCAAAGTAAAAGGCATAAAATGAAATTCCCAAATTGATGTACCTTAATAGGGAAATGAGTTGAAGTATGAAAATGGACCGCAGGGAAACAGAATCTGTTAACAAAAGTAGAAGTTCCTCTATACATTAATAACGGCGATCTAAAGGCGGCGCTTGTTGCTTCCATTTGCATCACCCTGCAAAAGGCTCTCCGTTAGCATAAGCTAACCAATAGGGAGAAATAAACAACCAGAAATCCCAAAAAAAGGCCTACCTATCTATCTATCAAAATTGAAACTGATAATTAGATTAGATTGGGTAAGAACAAAGGGAGTAAAGGTACTATTTGAGAGAGAGAGAGAGAGAGAGGGAGAGGGTCTATTATAAACAATGTTAATTCAATCACTGTATCATTCTCCCTTTTATAGATGGTGAGGCATGAGCACAAGAGGGCTTTTTTTTTTCACTAAATTAATTAAGTAAACTGCCGTGTTTTGAGAAAAAATAAAAAAAAAAACAGAAAAGGGATAGAATGGTCCTTACAGAAATCTCTGGGGCTCTGGGCAGTTGGACCCCACTATTCCACGTGTGGCCGCGGTAGAGAGAGCGCGTGGAGATTTTTGTGGTGCCTACTGCGCAATTTTGACTAACGGATTATTTTTTGAGACGTTGCATTTCTTTGCTTGCGGCCACGTATTTCAACGTCAACCATATTTTTTCCCTGAAATTTTCGATTCCGTTTGTGGTAATTACTAAAATATACATTTAAAACAAACAAGTAAACGACATAACACATAAATGTAGCATGAGACTGCAGTTCTAGGTAGTATAGAGTCGGCATTTGATCTTCTGGTACGCGCTTTCAACTAGTCTTCCTCTCACAAAAGCAGTCCATCTTATGTTGAAACAGAGTTAGCGTATGAACATTTGGAAAACAGACGAGCTATTGATTTTCTTTCAGTCTTCCATGCATAAAACGCATAGGGGATTCAAACTGGCGTTGTGTTTATCTTTGGTTTAAAGCCTACCCAAAATTGCTAAACAGCATGTAGCACATATGTCTTAGGTACTATAACATTATGCATAACAAATTCAGACAAGCTAACCCTGGGCAAATGAACTTCAATTCTATTCTCGTATGATACATTGGTAAATGTCCCTGATCTGTGCAATTGCCAGACGGATAGTCAAAGATCTCCACATTGGGGGAGTAATGAGGTAAGTTATCGGCAATAAAAGTCATTCCTCTGTGAGGACAACTCTATGATTGATCTCGAATGATTTCAAAGACCCTAGAGTTCAATGGAAACCCGTTTCTTAAAAGGCCTAGGTCAGACCTTTGGTGAAGAGGAATGATCTGACACTAGTAGTTATTACACCAAACCCATATCCCATGTTCATTCCTAATTTTCATCCTTATGTAAGGGTAAACGATCACCCTCAGTCTCAACATTTCAATGAATGGCCGAGAATGCAATTTGTTTTCTTTCAACTTCCAGAAAAAACTACTAGACAGGTAATAAACATGAATTCATCTTACCCAAATTGCTTCTTTTTCATTCATAAGTCTCTAAATCCACTTAGCCATTAGTATATGGTTGTTGTTTCTCAAAGAAACTATCCCTAAGCCTCCTTCCTTCTTAAAGAAATAGACTTTTGTCCATTTTAATTTATCACCAAAAGGATTATTCAAATCACTAGTCCAAAGGAATCTTTTAATAATCCTTTCCAACTCCTTGATTAGTCTTTTAGGAAACATCATATGAGAGCCCTAGTGTGTATGGATATTTGAAAGAACATTTTTTGTTAGTTGAATGCGACCAACAAATGAGAGGTATCTATTTTGTCGGGTTACCACTTTCCTTTTTGTAAGTTCCATTATCCTAAAGCAGTATGAGAACTTTCGTTTCTTAGGGAATAAAAGCAAAACAAGATAGGTGAAAGGCAATTCTTGGACCTACATAATGGAAATTTGTTAAAGCATAGATGTTTTAGATACTCCAATATTGAGCAACAACTTACTCTTCTCCAAGTTAATTCTCAAGCAAGACATATATAGAGAATTGATCATGATTTTCATAGACTAGGGATTCTTTCCATAAAAAATAAGAGATCATCTGAATATTCTAAGAAAAAGAGATTCAATTACCTACATTTATAATGAGACCTGAGTTCCCTTGAGTTGGAAATGTGCTTCTGAGTCACTCTGATTAGGACTTCTATGGCAATTATGACAGGTAAGGAGACAGTGGATCTCGCCACTTGATACCTATAGCTCCCTTCATGATTGTGTAGGTTCTCCATTGATCAAGGCACAGGAGGAGGTGGTAGAGATAAAAGATCTGATCCAAGAGATAAATAGGTCTAAAAATTGAATGCTTTGAGACAATTTAGGGGGAATTCCCATTCCAAGGAATCAAAAGCTTTATAGAGATCAATTTTCATAGAGCAACTTCTACTGGCAGGATTAGTATATTAATCTTTAAATAAATCCTAATATAGTAATAATTTGTCCCTCGTTTTCCTACCATAAATGAAAGGTCTCTGAAAATTGTTGATGATAGGCGTGACGATATTTTTTAGCCTTCTCACTAGAATTTTTGCCATTACTGTATAAACCAGATTGCAATAAGATATGTCACAAGTCATGTAGAGATGTAGGCTTATCTTTCTTAAGAATCAAACATATGTAGGTTTTGTTCAACTGCTTGAGCGTTCTCTAGTTGTTAATGAATTCATGTACACAATCAACTACTACACCTCCTATTATGTCCTAAGTATTCTGGAAAAAAACCATGCGTTTACGCCATTTATTCAGGTGCCCTATCTGGTTAGAAGTTGAACATCAATATTTTGAGTTATTCAGGTGTAATTGCCCTGGTAAGCAGTAGGAATCTACATCAAGTCTAGAGTGTATATATACTTAGATTAACTGGATTGAAGAAAAGCAAAGGACGTAATACCAAAGAGCAATGTTTTAAAAATCGAATCGCACAGATGATTCATATTAACTAGCTAGATGTCCCTTTTAGTTTCATTAATAACCTGTATATATAAAAATTAGTCGGTTTATTAGAGAACCAACTGGTTTATTAGTGAACTGATTGAACTATTCACCTAAACTTTAGATTTCAAAAATCAGAACTTAAAACTCTCCTCACCTTTACTCTTTACTCTTCACCATCTTCTTTTCGCAGATCTCATCACTTTAATAGATGCACGTAAGTAAATATGATACTTGTGGGTAACCCATAGATGCAGAAATCAAGCTATATTGACTCTCCTTGGGTAGCTAATATGAACCTACTGGCCGAGGAGTTATGTCCTTAAATGTGCGCAGCTGGTCTGAGGTAACGAGCTTGTTAAAGCAACTTTGATCTCTTACCTCCTCTGTGACTAGGCACTGTGATCGAATGAATTGTCTCTACATCTGACTAAAAAGGACTTATTAAAGGTTTCGAAGATTGTTTTCATTTCAAAGGGGTCTGTGATGCTTGTTTGAGTTTAAAATGTAATCTTTCATTCTTTCTTGAAATTACTGCTTCTCTTATTGATCTATCTCTTGGAGGCATAGTGGTTGTCGGGATGAGTTTCTTCATGATGCAATGATCATCAGGATTGGGACTCTCTTTTAGAGCTACAGTGGGGAAGCTTCAAACTTTGATGGTTCTCTATGCTATTTCTAGAAATGATTGAAGTATCCAATGCAGCGGAGACAAATGTGGAAAGTCATCATAGGTGGTTAAAGAGTCTAAAGGAGAAGAACAATCTATTAATGCCACTCATTAGAGAATACCAACCAAAAAATGAGTCTGTCTGCTGCTTTCTTCACTGGGATGGGGATAATTATCTCTCGAATGCAATGTACTGCCCATTTCCCATTTTGGTGCTTCTGATGTTGACTTACTAGAGAGGATGAGGGAAGAATATATTATAGGTTCATATGAGGAATTGGAACCAGATGGATGGAGGAGCAAAAAATTTGAGAGTTGATAAATAGGTTTTAGAGTAAAATGCTTGTTCTAGTTGTCAATCCATGTTTCTATAGAGTTTGGGTTTCTTCAGTTTATTGTGTTATTCTAGGTTTCAACATGTTAAGAGATAACAGATAAGTATAAGGCAGTCAATAACTTCATCTACAAGAGTACCAACTATAGGAAATTTCTTTAGTCATACTTATTGATTAATTAATTTTCTATAACAGTTGAACTCTATTTCATTTTAATCTCCAATTTGATAATTGTATTATATATATTTTGTTGAATTATTCAATTTGTTGACCTAAAATATCAAAACTGAAAACTACACTTGCAATATTTCGACAAGATAGGACTTGACTATTTAGAGTGAAGCAAACCCATTAGAGTTTGGTAATTATTGGATCAAAGTTTAATAAGTGAGTGTGATTTGATTTCATTTACCATTGTGTTGTTGGTCTTCTATGGTTATGTTTGGTCATTTGTGTGTCTTGATACTTTTTGACATTGATCCTATTAGAAAACATGACCACAAAACTGAATCCTGTAATTTCAATGTTTCTGTTTCATAACGGTGGTATTTACTTTCAAGTTATCTATGCCAATATCTAAGCATTAAATCCAATCCATTTGTATACTTCCCCTAATTGCGTTTGTTTGGCATTGAAGGGAAGTTCAAATTTTTTTGGTAGGAATGAAACTTTAGTTTTAGGAACATTATTCAAAAAGACTAAATATGATCTGAAAGGTATTCCTTATATACTTCCTTTCAAGTTTTATATTAACAAATAGCTAATTTTTATAGGGTTGGAACTATTAAGATTTAAAGATGTCCTTCTAATAATTTCCCAACAAAAAAATGAACTCACTTGTCAGTATGTCACAAGAAGAGTGCAATAATAAGAGATGTTAAAACAACACTAAATATTTGAAATGCAATCATTCTTATTTTTCTTTGCTCACTTTAATTTAGTTTGAGTGATTACTGTACTTCCATATTGACAAAACCTTTTCTAAAACAAAGACAAGCTATCAGATACAAACAAACATACCTACAACATAACTTTTTTTTATATATATATATATATATATATATATAATTCTAATAATCTCTAGTTTTAGAAGATGAGAAAGAGTTTTCATCATTTTGTCTGTGCTTTTCCAGGCTATATTTACAATTTACATTAGTCAATGGGACAAGGTTCAAAAATAGTTAAAAAAGGGTATCCAAAAGAATGATATTATGCTTGTGAATGTCAATCTCTATTATAATTGATGATGAAAATTATTTAAGGAGGAGACTTTTACCTTGATGATGGTATATCAAATTATTTTATTGTAACTTTTAGGTTAAATCATAATAGAGAATATGAAATCATGAGAAAAAGATTTAATGAATATAGTGTCTTATACTTGTGGTAAGTCTAATCCAGCATAGAATTACTTTTCTTCTTCTCAAGCATCTAATAGGAATATCCAATATAACTATATGCTTTGTAGTAGAATATTTAAAGGGGGAAGAATTTATAAAATCAAAGAACATCTTGTTGGTGTTAAGGGCAATATTTCTTTTTTAAAAAAAGTTCCATTTAGTGTAAGTGAAAGGATTGGAAATTATTTGCAGTAACAAGTAAAAAAGAAAAAGGAAAATAAAGAGGCTCGTGATATATCTTTTGGAGATGATGAAGCATCACAAGTATTATTATATACCGATTTTATAGCAGTTTAATGATGGTTGAACCTTTAAACCTTAAACCTCTCCTTTGTCCAATTCGGTGTCCGATCTAGTTTATAAAACATTGTCAAAGAGATCACTGTATTATTTGAAAGCTAGTTCCTTCATAGCAACTTGTTCATTGTTCATGTTTTCTTCACTATCCATAAGTGCATTGATTCTATTCATGTTCTTATAAGCCAGTATAGTATTAAAGAGAAACTTGTGTATTAATTATTAACACTTGATTTATCATTCTAAGAATTTTGGGTTTCCAACTAATAAAATCATGCATCTTAAATAATGTATTTTTAACAATTTATCAAAATTTAATCGAGAAATTTTCAATTTCATGTTAGTATATAATCTCTAAATTTTATCACACATATTTTACATAACATAAAAGTTAATGCTGCAAATATTTATAGTGAGTATTTGCTTAATTTTTACAACTTTTTTCTCTCTTATTATTATATTAAGAGAAGTTGCCTAAATATATGAATCTTTGATAAAATCTTAGCTCCTTTTACATGTCCAATGACTCTTATATTCTAAAGTACATTATTGTCTGAACAATTCAAGTGATTATGTCAAGTTCATTAAAGAAATTCTTGATTCAAATAATTACTTCTACTAAATGAAAAATGTATTATGACTTGATTAGTAATTTAATGTTATATTGAAACCTTTCAAATCTTAATATAATATTATTCTAAGTAAAATATACCTTAAGTAGAATTTACTTTTAAAGTTAATATCCACATAACCTTAAACTTAAATATCAACTCATATATAAAATAATAGAGTTCTTTTATACTTCGCAAGCGTTATATATTTCAAATACTAAATATCTTTAAAAGTTTATCTACTTAGACTTAGAATAGGTCAACAACTTTCACACACACACACACACACACACATCCTTATGTATCTAATTATAATAATTAAGTTGTTATCTTTCATATCTAATAAGAGTTGCTCTTGGACTACAATATATTCAATAATTGAAAATGTGAATTATTATTCTCTATGAGCAATATGTTTACACAGTCTCATTAAAGAGTATAACTATACTTGTACTAACTTTTAATTCACAATCACCTCTAAAATAAACTAAAAGAGTTTATCATGAAAGTGAATCTTTTAATGTCTCATAACCTTTTAACTATATCAAAAATTTTAACAAAGGCAATAATTTCATTTAGATATATTGTCATGAAATTTAAACCTTTTAAATTTTATCTTACTCCCACTACTTATCTTAGGAGCCATTTTCTTATAAGCATTTACTGAAACAAACGTTTTGCTTAATGGGTTTGTAAGATTATATCTAACCTTTTAGATATCTCATAACCTTTTATTATTCTACTTAGTTATAAACTTGTTGGATAATATATGCTTCAACTAAGCATCGCATCCACAATCATTAACTTTGACACTTTTAATGTCTTAATATTTTGATTTAACTGGAACTTTCAAAGTTTAGTTATTATACTAGACTTATCTATAAAAGAAAATATATTGCATCTTATAAGATCTTATATTTTTCTCTTTACACAAATCCATATCATTATAGGATATAGTTATGGACAATGCTTTAAAAACTAGATCGGACTAGCTGGTTCGAATAGAATAAAAATGAATCAGTGATTTTAGATTCAGTTTGTGTTTATAACCTTTATAAGAAAAAATTAACCGATTAAATAATAAATCGGTAGATTTTCTTTAAGAAAATCAATTAACTAATAAATTTCAGGATCTATTAATTGCATGTGGGACACAACCTAGCATCAAGTTTCTTCCTCTCCGCAAATGAAGCCATGTCTTGCACACGAACCCATTTACCTCCTTGTCATTGTTAATCTCTAGTTTTGACATAATGCACCATTATTGAGGAAAGTTGAAAATTTTAAAAGGTATGTTTCAAAATTTTTTTGAATTTCAATGATTTTATTTTTCTTTTCAAGTCTCTTTCACAATATAACTAATAAATTATATTTTTAAAAATATATATTCTTTATTTATCTCTTTATTTTAATAAAATTTTTATTTTAAAGTATTATTGATAAAAATGAATTAATATTTTCATCCTTAAAAATACTAAATTTATTTAATATCACTAATAAATTATATCTGCAAATTTTAGGCTCTTTATTTATCACCTTATACTTTAATTGAAACTTTTAAATTATTATTGTTAAAAACTAATTATTATTTTATCATGATTTTGTTTAATATATTGGATTATTATTAGTATATATAAGGAATTTTACTTAAGATAATTTAATAATGTGTTAAAAATAATATTTAAACTATAAAGAAATATGTTTAAAGGATATTTAAAAAGAAGTTAGAATAAAGTCAGAATCATTTTTATCGACTTTCTTTAAACATACTTCAACTTTTATGAGTTTTCAAATAAATAATAATATAGAAATATAATTTTTATTTTAAAATTTTATTATATTCAATATCAGTTTAGTTTTTTATATTTATTATTAGTTTATTATATATTAGTAGGCATTATCAGTGCATTTTCGATTTCAATAAAGTATTTCATTTTTACTTATTCTTATAATTTTTACTTTTTAAATATTATATACTAATTTTATAGTCATTTAATATTGGTTAAACCTTAAATCATTACAAGAAAAGTTTGAATTAGTGACAAAAAATTACCAACAGTAAAGAAACCATAGCTAATTACTGACAGAAATAGTATATCCATCGGTAAAGTTGTAAGGAAAATTTTCGTTTAGCGACAGTAGCAATATCCGTCGCAAAATTCGAAAGAAAATGAATTGACGATAGTATTTAGCGGCAATATTAAATAACCGTTGATAAATTAGGTGGTAAATTAGGTGGGAATAATAAATTGTAGTTAAGCTATGTGTCGTCGTTCGTCATCTGCCTCTGTTGAAGGCTTAAACGTTTTTAAGTATAACAAAATGACGTCATTTGGTTTTAAACCAAACGAAGTCATTTTGGTATCCTTAAAACCAAAAAATCGTTCTTCCTCGTCCAGATCTACCGCTTCGTCGTCCGTTGTCTGCCTCTATCGTGTGGAGCTACTGTGTCTCTGGCCATTGTCGTCATCTTCTCTGGCGGCTTTCGTCAAGGTATTTTCTTCTTCTCCATGCTCTCCTCTACTGCCAAAATGTGCATTTTCATGGTTGATTTTTGTGCTTGATTTGGAGTTAGTTTCATCACTAAGTTAGCTACATTTATTTTGGTTGTTAATGGGTCATTGTTTGCTATTCTATGTTAATTTTGCTGAATAATGGAAAAAGATTGTGATTTTGTTATTGGTTAGGGATGAATTTGTGAGGAATACCAAGTGTTTGATGAAAGTTCTATTATGGATGACCATTATTTTTTCCTCCAAAAATTATAACAGTTGCATTTCTTTTAATGCACGGATTGTTTAAATTAAATTGATTACTATATAGTCAGTCATGTTAGTGAACATGTCGTCTTAATTTATAATGTTGCGAGCATTTTAATATACAATGTCACTTTTGTTTAATAATGTCGTTTACAATTTACTTTACAATTTCTCTTTTGTTTATGTAATATATAATCAAAGCTATGTGTAATGTCATTGTTATTTGAAAATTTCATTTATTATATTTAAAATAACATTTTATGACATTATATGCTATATGCTACAACTTCCAATATTTGAATTAAAAACATGTTTGTGTCTTTATTGAATTGAAACAATAAAGAATTATAAAGAATTCACTAATTTAGAAAATAATATTCATAAATTTAATATTCACTATAATTACTCATATAATTCATTTATTATATAGTCAATCATAAATAGTATTTATAGCTTATTCATCTATACATCTTCATTCCTATTTCTTATATAGACAAATTCTTTATCTATAGATATAAGTCAGGACAAGATGATCAAATCCCATATCTAACTAAATTTACTTTCATCTTCCTTATCTTATTGGGAATTGTTGATTTAAATTGTGTTCTTAAACTTTGTAATGTTAGTAGGTGAGGTGTATTAGCTTCACTTTTAACATGTTTCTTTTATTTACTAGTGAACTTAGTGATTTAAGACATTAACTACCTACTGACAATTTGTATTCTTGTTCATCAAGTCTTCAAATACCTTCAAGTAACTCATTTCACAAAAAGATTTTCAATACAGAGAGAGTTAGAGCATTATGCCTTTGTAACTATTGTAAGAGTTTAAAAAAAGTTTGCATTTGAATTATTTACTTAAACTTTTTTGTTGTTCATTTTTTGGAATTGGGTTAACAGATTTGTTTACTTAAACTTTTATCTTAAAAAACTTGAACATAAAAGATTCAATAAGGATGAGTTAAATTATGCAAATACAATTATTATGAGTTCAATTATTGAGGTTCTTTAGTCTTCTAGTTTAAGGTTCTTTATTTCTTCTAATGCCTTAATTGAGTCGAATCAATTTCACAATTAGTTCACTAACTTCCATCGTTCATTGTCCGTTGTCTTTAATTATTTTTCCGTCTAGGTAAGTTGTCAAAATTTTGTTCAATTTTTATGTTCTGCTTGAGTAAAGAAGAATTTGCGTCAATGGAAGGAGAGCCTGATGGTTGTGCTTCTAAAAAGCTTCAAAACATGGCGAAATGTATTATGATTATAATTGGATTTTAAAATCAGATATGATGATTTCTGTTTAATTTTTTTAATTCTGTTTGCACTAATTCCATAAATGGGATTTGATTTACTGTAATGTAAGGTCTTAGAGATCGAGGAACTAATTTACTTTTCTTCTTCTAGTTACTCTCTGGCTTCCAACAATCTTTGAACACCACAAAAACCTAAAATGTTCTAATCAATGAGAATGAATGAGTGAATTTGATCACACTCATCATCTACAACGCTGCTTTCCTGTATTATTATTCAAGGGATAGTCCTTGATGCTTTTGGATGAAGCATTTGTGTTTTTTAATGATTCGAATTGAGTTTTTTAATGAATATTTTAGAATTATTTCTAGGCCAAATTGAGTTTTTTAATGATTTGATTTGGGTCATAGTTAGGCATTCTTATCATAATAGTTGAGATATCTCCTGCTATGTGTGTTGGTCTTGTCCATTCATCATTATCAATTATTATTCTCACTCTTGAAGTAATCATTGATAGTGAATTAGGTGTAGAGTTAGCTCATGCTAATTTTCATATTAAAACTAAGTTTGCTTTCTATTATTTATTTTTAATTTAATGTTACTATTGATGTGACCTATTAAGGCTAGGATCTATTTTATATGTGTTATATTTATTCCTAATCATTTAAATGACTTAATTTTTGAGAAAGTGTGTGTTTATCCACTTGACCTAAAGAGATTCATTATTTACCAAAAGCTTTTATAGTCCTTTGGCTAGCAAAACTTTATTGATAAATTTGACAGATTTGATTCTTGGATCTCTCTCAACTTTCAGATAACATACATCTCACTAACTAACTTTTGCCTTTGATGCTTTATGCTCTTTTCTTAGTCTAAGTAAAGTTTGTCGTCATCTTCTTTATACTTTTAACCAAATTTCTAAGCTAGTGCAAATGAGAAGACTTATAATTATGCAAATTGTTGAGGATAACAATGATTAATGAATTATTTCAGTATAGCTCATGACCTTGATTAATTATAATATTTCATGCCAATTGTTTTAATATATCCCACTTTCTAAACTGTGAACAATTTTATTTTTGGTTATAGGAACTCATTTGTTGGCAATATTTATATTTCGAAGGAGATTGAAGAGAAGCTTTAGTAGGTATTCAAATGACATTCATTTCTTTATATTTTTGACAATGTCAAGAATGATTTTCCACCCATTTTAATGACATTTGTATCAGTTTCTATATTTTTATTCTAGGTCTGTCATTAGCATCTTCCTTAACGTACTTTAGGAAGATCCTTCTGCGTGTTGGTTGAGGTAAATGATTTTATTTTTTACTAAATTTTTTGAACTTGGTTTAATTTGGGTATTGGTTTGCAGTTTGAACTTCCCATCTGAACTTCTTGCATTTTTAATTTAAATGGCCTGCACAATGTGAAACTTGTTTGTGCTATGAACATCAGTTTATCATTGAATTAATATAGGATGAGTTTGACTTATATTGTAGTTCCAATTACCTTAATTATGTCAATCCGTTATTTCATTGATGCTCTCTAAAATGATTAACTTCTCTTTACTTTTCATGTGCGGATTTTTACACGCATCTTTTTAAAATTGTATATGTTAAAACAATTTATTAAAATAAGTATTCATATTTTTTATGAATACTTATTATATTTGGCATTATTACATATTTAATATAGGACTTTTAACATTAATTATATTCTAACATATACGATTACAAACATATATGATCGTTCTTAAATTTACAAATATTTTATATCTTAATCTGTAAACCTTAACCCATAATCTGTGATGGAGCTCCTGTGAGGCTTATCAGTGAAACATTCAAGGAGCCTAGCAGTCACAACGAGAACTTGTTGTCTTGATTCACAAGTCTTATCTCAAATGTTTTGTAATATTTGGTGAACATGAATGATACTAACTATGGAATCACTGCTTTAAATTAACAGTTTTGCAGAAATGAGTTATGATGATAGATGTTGGATGTATAGATGATTAACACCTAATGGTTATATTAATCCTGAATTTGTTGCCAGAGTTGAAGCTTTTATTCATTATGCATGTTCTTAACCTGCATATATGGATGGGCCAAAGATCAGATGTCCATGTAAAAAGTGCAAACACAAATGTTTCCTTCCTATTGATGAAGTTAATGAGCATTTGCTGAGAAAAGGGTTTGTCCCCAATTATTTTGAGTGGACATGACATAGGGAACCGTTGATTTGTAGCACCTCAAGGGATAATCAAGCACAATCATTTGTCAACTTAAATGAGTTAGAAGGGGGGATTGGATTTAGAACAAATTATGGCCTTGTTTGGCAATCAACTGATTGCATTAGCTGTTAGTTGATTCTATTAGTTGATTTGATCAGCGGATTATATTAGCTTTTTGTCATTTGATGTTTAGCAAAATTAGTTGTTTAGTATTAGCTGTTTATGTGTAAAATGACTTATGAGGACATGACTTTAAAAAAATTATAAGAGTATGAATATTATATATTTTGGTATTTCGTTGAATATTCTTATAGGAATTTATTAGATATTTAATTCTACAAAAATTAAATTTATAACTCTAATAAAAAAACATAGAACATATAATAATAATAATAATAATAATAATAATAATAATAAT
>JANSVA010000007.1:13159906-13226332 GCA_025504915.1 Erythroxylum reticulatum | reverse complement strand
AAAAAAAAACAACAACTAATACAACAAAAACAACAATACTAATAATAATAATAATAACAACAACAACAACAACAACAACAACAACAACAACAATAACAACAACAACAAAAACAACAACAACAACAACAACAACAACAACAACAACAACAACAACAACAACAATAATAATCCAACCTTAAATTTTCTATTAATGTGAATGATGTAGCGAGATACATTATATTAGTATTTTCATATAATATGTATGAAATTTATTATTTAATAAATTAAAAATGACTTATAAGGATACCTAAACGTTTTCATCAATGGTTGTTTATGTTAAATAAGCTATTGGAAAAGCTACCCACCAAACCTCATTGATAGTTGTTTGAAAAGTCAAACAGTTGATGACAACCAATCAGCTAAAAAAATGGCTAATTGGTTGTCCACCAAACGAAGCCTATGTTGATGGAACTGAAAATCTTTATATGTAGATGGTTTATGATGTAGCCAGTAATACCTTTGAGGAAAATATAGAAAATCTTGAAGAAGAACCTAACCTACATGCAAAACAGTTTTTTAACTTAGTAAAGTCAGCTGATCAAGAATTATGGCCAAATTGTGAGACAATGACCCAATTGTCTTCAATTCTTGAATATTGAATATAAAGTCTGAAGGGCATATTTTAAATCGTAGTTTTGATAAAATTCTTAAGTGCTATAATGAATCATTGCCTCCTGATCATACAATGGTTGATAGTTTTTACAATATGAAGAAACTTATTAAGAGTCATGGTTTGCCTGTTGAGAAGATTGATTGTTGCAAATTGGGATGTATGTTGTATTGGGGAGATGATATGGAATTACAAGAGTGCAAAATTTCGTAGTCAACTAAGGTTCAAGCTTAGAAAGCGTTCATTGAAATAGAAATTAGTACCTTGGAAGCGGATGTATTATTTCCCACAAATTTCGAGACTTTAAAGACTATATGCTTCTTATGTTACTGCATCTCACATAAGATGACATAATGAACACAAACAGGAAGATGGAATTATGAGTCATCCTTCAGATGCACTGACATGGAAACATTTCAATGACACCCATCTTGAGTTTGTCGTTGAAATTTGAAATGTTAGGTTGGAATTGTCGACAGATGGATTCCAACCTTTTGGTCAATCTGGCCAGCAATATTCATCATAGCCAATCATAATTACTCCTTGTAATTTGCCTCTATGGATGTGTATGAAGGATGCATATAAGTTTTTGACAGTGATTGTGCCAAGGCCTTCAAATTCGAAGCATAAAATTGATGTTTCTTACAACCATTGATATCTGAATTACAGTATCTTTAGGAATATGGTGTTTAGATATATGACGTGTCTCTGAAACATAATTTTATGTTAAGAGCAACATTGATGTGAACCATTAGTGATTTTCTGGCATATGCTATGTTGTCTAGATGGAGCACAATAGAAAAACTGGCTTGTCCTCATTATAACAATGATTCTGATGCGTTTTATCTTCTAAATAGGGGCAAAATGTGTTGGTTTGACAATCATAGGAAATTTCTTCCTCCAGATCATCCATTTAAAGGCAATAAAAAAAAGTTCATTAAGAATAAGATGGTAAAAACACCTCCTCCCCCTCACAAAGCTAGTAAAGAGATTTTGTAGGAGGTTGATGAATTAGGCTTGCTAAAAGTTACAGAATTTGAAGCTGATTGGAAGTATATGTAATAGGATTTGCCATATTGGAAAACTAATTTGATACGTCATAATCTAGAAGTGATGCATATTGAAAATTTTCTTTTTGACAAATTGTTCAATACTATAATGGACATTAAAGGGAGGACAAAGACAATGCAAAATCACGAGCGGATTTGCAATTTTTTTGTAGAAGGAATGAATTATATAAGGATCTTCACACTAGTAAATATCCGAAAGCATGTTACACTTTGGAAAAAAACAAAAGGAAATACTTTGTGAATGGTTGAAAAGTAAATACTGTGTGAATGGTTGAAAATTCTAAAGTTTCCCGATGGTAATGTTTAAAACTTGGCAAGGTGTGTGGACATGAGGAAGTACAAATTATTTGGGTTAAAAAGTCATGATTGTCATGTGTTTATGCAAAGGCTAATTCCACTTGCATTTTGGGAGTTGCTACTGAATAAGGTTTGGGAAGTGATAATAGAAATAAGTTTGTTTTTCAAAAGTTTAATATCATCTGAAATTAAGTTTACTGAAATGGAAATACTAGAAAGGGCAATTCCAGTAATATTGTGCAAGTTAGAAGGAAATTTTCCTCCAAGCTTCTTTAACTGTATGGAGCATCTACCTATGCATTTAGCACACAAGGCAAAACTAGAGGGTCCAATTCAATATCGATGGATGTATCCATTTGAGAGGTAATTCAAATTCAAATTATTATCATTGAAGTAATAACATGTGTTAACTAGTAAATAGTAATTACCATATTATCTAATATAGGTATTTGCATCATTTGAAGAAAAATTTCAAAAACAAGGCTAAAGTTGAGAGTTCGATGTGTAATGCTTATTTAATGGAGGAAACTAGTACATTTTGTTTACATTATTTGGAGCCATATGTTCATACAATAGAAAGAAAAGTTCTTCGTAACGACGATGGGGGAGAAACGAGTGATGCTGATGGTAACTTATTCATTATCACATATCCTGGGCAAATATATAGACGTGTAACAAGAAGAATGTTAACGAAGGAAGAAATTGAGGCTGCCCATAGTTACATTTTATTGAATTGTCAAGAGGTTCAACCTTTCGTGCAATAAGTTAAAACATAATTATTTTGATTTTCAAATTTTGTGTTGTTTATAACTGAAATACATAATAAAGTATTTAGATTATACGAGGCATTGTTACATGAGATAATTTCAAACAAAAAATAGGATGAAGTAAATAAAGAACTTAGAAGACACTTTCCACAATGGTTCGAGATATATGTAAGTTTCCACTTACAAATATTCTCATAATTGAATTATAAGATTTAAGTGTTGAAATGACATTATACTCATTGATATGATAATTTCTTTTTATGTAGGCCTTATAAAATCCAATAGAGAACAAGTTCATTTGTGATCTTGCTAAAGGACCTTTGCAAACTATTAAATTGTATCTGGTGTATTTCGTTAATGGATATAATTATCATATAGAATATTATAGTCATAGCATGGCAACAATAAATAGTGAAGTTTCCATACATGGGGAAATGATGGATTATTATGGTAAAACTATTAAGATACTTAAAGTTGAGTACCCTACATTACCAATAAAGCGAACTGTGATATTTAAGTGTGATTGATTTGACTCGACTCCAAATGTTGAAAAAAAGTACATAGTCGATACAATCTAGTTGAAATCAACAACCGAAGAAGAATGAGACAATTTGAACCTTTCGTATTAGCTATGTAAACGAAACAGGTGTACTATGTCCCTTTTCCCAGCTTACGATGAGATAAGTCAAATTGGTTAGTTGTTTGCAAAGTTAAACCTATAGGTGTTTTTGAATCACATGAAAAAGGAGAACAGAGAATTAAAAGTGAAGCATTTTAGGAAGATGCTGATTTTATAAATGCACATGTCACATATGATGATAATGAACCTTTGAATGATCCATCTAACGAATATATTGAAACTTCATCTGGAGAGGTTGACGAGGGTCAGAGATCTGAAGAGGAGTCAGAATTAGATTCTTATTCTTCAGAAAATGAAGATGATTGTAATTAACAATTAAGTTATGAAAGCGACTAATTTGTGTTTGTAATTGAATATTTTACAAACACAAAGAAGATTATTTCCTTTTCAGTATATTGTGTCAAATATTGAATTTAAATTTTTAATTAAGGAATGTTGACATGGCATCTAGTTTCGGATGGTAGTAATTCATTCTGTTGGGAGGAATGTGGCAAAATTGTCGCTGCAAAAGGCAAAAACAATGCAACAAAAATCCCCACTTCAAACACTAATGATCGTTTGTCTTCCATGACCGATCTTTTGCTTCAAGGTGTTTAGTATCATCTGAGCAATGTCACTTTCCTTATTCTGTACATCTCATTTCCTTTTATGAAGTTATTATATATATTGACATTTGATGGTATATACTACATGTTATTTTAAGCTTGCTTGAATCTCGAAGATGACATGTTTGCCAATGGAGGTAGGAGCAATGTCACAATGGTCCATAAAAGATTAGGGAAATCAGTTGTTTTAGAAAATTCATCAATTCCACATAGCTCGTCTGGACATTCACGTATGTATGTCGCTCCAGTATTGGTTCATTTAACGATTCTCTAATTTGACAATATCTAAGTTCTATACTAATTGTGTTGTAGGTAAATCGTTTTATACTGGCATTTCATCTGAAGAGTTTGTCTTCCATCCTAAATTAGGTAACTCATTAATTGTATCCTCTACAAGTTTAACAATAGCAGAAACGTTGTTGCAAGAAGGTGTTGAAAACCCTACACATAAGGGAAGAACTTTCACTGTTTTGATTAGTGCATTCGAACATGCCGGGACCCTTCTTAGGAATCCAGACATCGGGGACTCATTTACCGTTACCAACTCTCATGTCACTTGGAATCCAAGAAAATAATTATATCATTGTGATTTATCGATGCAATACACTAGACTCATCTTTAAACTAATTATATTATTGTTTTATGACTGTAACAATTATTCTCATAATTGCATTCAATGTTTGTACTTTAATATGATATTCAACAAATTGCCTTATTTTCTTTTGCATATATTGTGTAAAATATTGAATTTAAATTCAAATTCTTATATTTCTAAAAAATTCAACAAACAATAAATTTCAGGTAGAAATATAGGACCAAAGAGACAATGTGATGTAATGTGGCCCAGGTTCAAACCCATGTTTGGAGGTACTTACTATGAAAGTGGATCATCACAGTCTCCAGCTGCAACTGAATCACCACCTCCCCCTCTAGGGCCTACAGTTGTAGATGACCCATCACCTGTTGCTCCTCATGTTACATCATCCACTACCCCTATAGCAGATAACGGAGATGGCCGCTAGCCTGGAGCTGAGGGACTTGATGGAAGAAAGTACATAACAATTATCAATAATTTGTAAGTGAAATTGCATGAAACACTATATATGTTTATAATTAAGTTATGATTTTAAATTTTTGCAAATGGTGTAAAATTATTTATTCTTATATTAGGTTGATTCCGTGTGGAACGTGTTCAAAAAATATGACATCTAAATTTAAGGAGAGGATTGATCCTAAGGGTTATGTATGGAAGAATATCTCTCAAGCCTCAAAGATATTTTACTTTTAGGAATTTGAGGTACTATAATTTTTTTTTAATTGATTTGTATACATTAATTAGATAAATATTATTACGTTATAAGTTATCAAAATTTTTTCTTTTTATTTCAGAAAGAATTTTTCTAGAATTATAGTTTCGACGCAGTCATACATAAAGTATGGGAGAGGCGAGCTCGTACACGTTATCGCGACTTTATTGATACGATACATAAGGCTGGTACGACCACCTTATATTTTTGAGCAAATATAGAGTCCTTGTACGGAGTATTGGACATCACCTAAGGCCCTGTCCATATCAGGGCATAAGTCAAGCAATAGACGTGGAGGCCCGAGGGGAGATAGTCTTCCCATACATACGGGAGGATCAATTACCCACCACGAGCATACAGAAAGACTTGTAAGTATCTAAACTTTACATTTATATTCTAATTTTTTTACTTTGTTATATTTCAATTTAAATTGATGTGTGAATGTTGGAATGAAAATATACATATTATGGATAATGATGTTGGTATAAATGTCTGGTGCTATATATGGCTGTGTTGAGTTATTTTCTTTGTTCAACAGGAGGTAAATATCATAAAAATAGAGGAGACTTTACTAAAATTTTTATAAATTCTAGTTAACTTATATCATTTTATTGTTATGCAGGGAAAGTCTATGGGCATTAGGCCTACACCCCATCAACTGTTTTTGCAAACTCACATTAGGAAGCATGACGGTGTGACATTCGTCAACAACCGATGTAGAGACTGAATGTAGGTGAAATTTATGCTATCATATTCATTCTTAATAATTATCACTTACTAATACAAACATTGCCTCCTAATAGGATCAAATACAAGAAAGCATTCAGTGATAATCTTAGCATGAAAAAGCTGTTGATGAGAGTCAGACATATCTTGATGCAGTGAGTAGTAAGAACCATCGTGGAAGGATCTTTGGGCTAGGTTCATTTGTAAACTCATGTTATTCGCAATCCTCTATGTCTAGTACAGCAACATCAAGTAGACGACTGACAATGGAACAATACCATCAACTTTAAAGCACAGTGCAGACATTGACAAGTCAGTTACAATAGACGATGGAGTATATAGCTAAGCTCCAAAATGACATGGAGCAGTTGAAGGGAAAGGTTAGCACCTCAAACTATCCACGATCGCTAGGACAATAGGATTATTGTACTCATTTGGTTTGAATTACCAAAGACTTATTATGTACAATTTAATGTTTTTATTATCAATGAAGAAAATTTTAACTTTATATAATCAATTAACTTTCTATTTAAACAATTTAAATATATAAACAAATCAAAAAATTATGCACAGATAATTCATAACTGTTTAAATTATGCATTAATCATAAGATTATGAAATCAAATTTATTGTCGTGATTGTTTTAAAAAAAATTAATATCTTTACTGATGGAATTTTATTTTTTGTCGTTATAATGCCTTATATTTACCGACGGTTTATCACAAATTATCAGCAAAATGTAAGATATTTATCGACGGTACTGAATATCCGTCCATAAATTTACCGATGGCCTCTTTAATGATGCTTTTTTCTGTCGGTTAATTCCATTGCTAAATTATTTTACCAACAGAGTAAGAACATTTTTTTATCGGTAATTTTTATTGCTAAACAACCTTTTTCTACGCATCTCATGAATCTTCGACAGTAAAAACTCAACACCAATAGGTCGCACCTCTTAGCCACAAGCTCCCGGACATGTTCTTTCAGTTTCTTTTTTTGAAAAAGGAAATTGAATTAAAAATAGGAAGTAGAGGTTCGACAAAAGATATAGACATCATAGGGTGTTGCCCATTACATCTTTTTATGACAAGGTAAAAAAGAAGAGCCAAGATAGAGCTGAGGTTATGATAGTATTGTTGCTAGAGTTGCAGTGATGCCAGGATATGCAGACTACCATGATATTGCAAATTTTGCAGCAGGATGCACTCCCTAACTTCCGTGAGAAGCATGGATTTCAAGGCTTCTCTAGAGGAACTTTTGTTTGCGAAATGTCTTAGATTTCTCTCCTGTCATAATCCGTAAACACAAAGATCCAGAGCAACATGGTGAATTATTTGTTTATCCTTCATTTACGCATTCGGATTGGATAGACGGAAGAATATGTTTGGAAATGACTCCCTCAAGTTGAGCCATTGACATTGCACAGCGATATATTTCCAGATATCTTTATTGAAAGAGCATTTGCAAAATAGATGATTCCGTGCTTCCTCATGTAACAGATACATAGGAAAAGATGTATCAACTTGTATGAATGGCAAGCGGTCTGTGGTGCTTAGTTTGTTTTTAATATCTAACCAGAGGATAAAGGAGAGTCGTGGTGTAAGGGCCTTACTCCAAACTATTTTAAATCAGTCAACTTTGGAGCTTCGATACCTTAATAGCTGATGGGTCTCCTTGGTTGTGATATTGTGAACGGATTTGTCCTTCCAAAAGAATGTATCATCCACATTCAGGTTAGGAGGTTGGTCAGGTTGAAGATGTCTTAATCGAAGTGGAAAATGTCATACATTATCTTGGATCATAGAGTGTAATCTAGTGTGTAGAGGAAGTATGTCAGCTCCTATAAGACATAAGGAATTGATCAATGGTCGCTAGTTTGACCAATTTTCATACTAGAAGGTGAGTAATCTGCCATCATCTATTGTACGGGACGTCTCCTGTTGTACTTTGTCTCAAAGTTGTAATATTTGATTAAGAAAATGAGACACTATAAGGAAATTTTAAATTACTGATGGAAAATTTTTTGTAGTACATTACCAACAGAACATGCTTTTTGTTGGTATAGTTTTCGGGAAAAAAAGTGTTTTGCAATGGAAAAAATCTCCTTCGGTAAAGGAGGAGGTAAAAATTTTTCCAGTAGAAGTTACCGACGGATTAGTGAAAGTTATCGTAAAAATAGGCACCAATGATTCCCGACAAGAAATACTGACGAAATTTATTGACAAAATTTTTATCCATCAGTAAGTTCAACGACATTGTGTTGTTAATTTAATTCAAAGGAAAACGATGTCATTTGTTTAACCACGAACGATGTCATTTCTTCATCACATTTTAACGCAGGTCAATCCCTCCTTCTCGCGTTTCAATTGGTATGTGAAAAATTCATAAAGCCTTTCCCTCCAACCTCACCGTCTAAATAGAATTTGTTTTGTTTTAATATGGTAAGTTAAATAGAATTAGATACAGTTTGGATTCAGATACAATGTGGATAGGATTCAAATACAATGTTTATACTTTTATAATAAATACATAATTGAACTAGTATATATATGGTATCCCAAATCTTAATTGTTAATTGAACTAGTATATATATGGTTTCCCGAATCTTAATTCTTAACAATCTTGTATGGTGAATTAAGTATAAGTTGATTAGTTCTAGAACTAAAAGCAAATAAATGAGACAAATCATTTATGGCATGGAAAAACAAAGGAGAGATACAAATTTGGTGTGTTTATATTGTAGGTCTAGAATTGGTTTATACTGCACATTAATTATAGTCTTACCTAGGGGCTAGGGATTGGAAATAAAAATGCAATACCTATAGTAGATATTAGGTCTTAAAATTAAATTGAAATGCCAAAGTTACATCTCTTTTAGTTAGGTACTAAATTCCACACTTTACACCTCTCAAATTAGTTTGATTCTTCATTTATAGGAAACAAATTCTAACTTTCATGAATAAGTGCTTCTTCTATATTCATAGGTTTAATTTTAAAAATAAAAACTAGATGTGATACACTTCTAAAATTTGTGCTATGGCATTATGTTTAATATAAGGCCTGTTATATGTGGGAGCATGATTCTTGCTTCTAAAATAATGTTGAATCCTAGATGATTGTGAATGAGATTGCATGCTACCTTATGTCTTTACATGTAATTTATAACTATTCTTTTCCTGATAATATTTAGCTCTATGCCTAAATTTTAAACCATACATGAATGTATAAGACTTGCCTTTAAAGTAAGGCCTAATGGGTGGAGCATATGTATATGATTTACATGTATGCTTAGATATTGATGCACTGTGTTTATTTTTCATCTTAGGCAAAGGTTATTCAATATGAAAATGTTTTCCTTTGATAAATATAGTATTATGATTGGATTCATGCCCATAATTATATGTAATCCCATACCTATTATTGGAATTCTTTTATGCTTTTAGCATGCTTTTTAGTTTCTCACTTCCTTGGTGAATTTAGACAATAAATCCTTGAAAGAATTAGCCTCCTTCTTTAATGTCTTAATCTTATGCTTTAATTCACCTAAGTTATGATTGCTAATAATAGCCACACTCTTACATGATTTTATAGTATACAATGCATAATAAACCCGTAGGATGACATATAAGCTGAAAACCCGTGATGCAGCTCCCATGAGGCTATCGGTGAAATATTTCACGAGTCACAGATGTAAACAATGCTACGTACCATAATGCTTATTTAAAATCAAACTTTGGAAATCAAATTGTAGGTGATTAATTCAAACATAAAGACTTAAGCTTCAATATGATTAATTCAAACTTAGTATTAAAATAAGAAATGCACGTAATTGGCATGACAATTTGTTGCATAATAAACCCCTAGGACGGTATATAGGCTGGAAACCTGTGATGTAGTTCCTATGAGGTATATCGGTGAAAATTTCCACGAACCTAGAAGTCACAGTGATAACTTGGTTTCTCGATTCACAAGTGTGAACAATGCCACGTACCATAGTACTTATTTAAAACCAAACTTTGAAAATCAACTTGTAGGTGATTAATTCAACCATAAATACTTGAACTCATATGGTGAGATAGGTTGGTTTCAATATAGAGGAGAAATGGTTAGAGACCTGTAAAAACTTGGGGGATGTTCTGCAAAGTAAAGATTAAATGTTCTGTAAACTTATGGGAAATGAAGGATATTAACTGTGAAATAACTTTTTTAGATAGCAATTTTGCAGAAATGAGTAGTGTTGATAGATCTGAGATGTACAGATGATTAACACCCAAGGGTTTCATTAATCCTGAGTTTGTTGAGGGAGTTGAAGCTTTGATTCATTATGTTTTTTCTCAACCTGCATATATGGATGACCCAAAGATCAAATGTCCATGTAAAAAGTGCAAACATATTTGTTTTCATTCAATTGATAAAGTGAATCTCCATTTATTAAGAAAAGGGTTTATTCTAAATTATTTTAAGTGGACACGACATGGGGAGCCATTAATTTATAACACCTCAAGGAGTAATGAAGTAAACTCGTCAACATATATGCATGAGTTTAAAGGGGGGACTAGATTTAAAAAAATATTATGGGTGCAACTAAAACTTACATCCAAATAGTTTATGATGTAGCCGGTTATATCTTTTAGGAAAATATAGAAAATCTTGAAAAAGAACCAAGCCCACATGCAAAAAAGTTTTTTTGACTTACTACCATCAGCTAACCAAGAATTATAGCCAAATTGTGAGACCATGACTCAATTATCTTCAATTGCTCGAATACTGAACATAAAGTTTGAAGGGCATATTTCTGATCGAAGTTTTGATAAATTCTTGATTGGTATAATGAATCATTGCCTCCTGACCATACAATAGTTGATAATTTTTACAATATGAAGAAACTTATTAGGGGTCTTGTTTGTAGTTGAAAAAATTGATTGCTACAAATTGGGATGTATGTTATTTTGGGGAGATGATGTGAAATTATAAGAGTTCAAATTTAGGGTAAATCTAGGTTCAAACCTAGAAAGTGTACTATGAAATAGAAATTAGTACCTTGGAAGAGGATATATTATTTCCTGCTAACTCCAATACTTCAAAGACTATATGCCTCTGATGTGACTACATCTCACATGAGATGGCATAATGCATATGAAAAGGAAGATGAACTAATGAGTCATCTATTAGATACACTCGTATGGAAACATTTCAATAACCCCCATTATGAGTTTGCAGCTGAAAGTCGAAATGATAGGTTAGGATTGTTGACGGATGGATTCTAACCTTTTGGTCAATTCGGCAATCAATATTCATCATGGCCAATCATAATTACTTCTTATAATTTGCCTCCATGGATGTGTATGAATGAGCATATATGTTCTTGGTAGTGATTGTGCCAGGGTCTACAAATTCAAAGCATAAAATTGATATATTCTTACAACCATTGGTATCTGAATTACATCATCTTTGGAAATATAGTGTGGAGACATATGATGTGTTTCTTAAGCAAAAATTTTTGTTGAGAGTAGCTTTGATGTGGCCTATTGGTGATTTCCTAGCATATGCTATATTGTTTGGATGGAGCACAGTAGGGACATTGGCTTCTCTTTACTATAGCAATGATTCTGATGCGTTTTATCTTCCTAACGGGGCTAAAACATCTTGGTTTGATAACCATAGGAAATTTCTCCTTTAGACCATCTAATTAGATGCAATAAACAAAAGTTCATTAAGAATAGGATGGTACAAACAACTCCTCCCCCTTATAAAGCTGGTGAAGAGATATTGTAGGAGATTGATGAATCAGGGTTACTAAAAGTTAACTTGAAGCTGATGAAGTTAATACAAGTATTAGTAAAAACTTTGGTTGGAGAAAACGAAGCATCTTTTTGGATTTGCCATATTCGAAAAATAATTTAATACATCATAATCTAGATGTGATGCATATTAAATTTTTTTTGAAAATTTGTTTAATACCATACTGAACATTGAAGGGACGATAAAGGACGATGCAAAATCACGAGTTAATTTGAAACTTTTGTGCTGGCAATGTAAGCAATCCAGGTGTATTATATCCCTTTTCCTAGTTGACAATGAGATAAATTAGATTGGTTGATCATATGCAAAGTAAAACCTAAAGGTGTTTTTGAATTACATGGAAAATGAGAAAAATAAGAGAATTGAAAGTGAAGCGTTCAAGAAGATGTTTATGAAATAAATACATGTGTAACATATCACAAGAATGAACCTTTGAATGATCTAAATAATGAATATGTTGAAATTTCATCTGGAGAGGATGAGAAGGGCGAGAGATCTGAAGTGGAACCTGAGTTTGATTATAATTCTTCGGAAAAAGAAGAAGAAGATGATTTTGATTTACAATTAAGTGTTGATAGCGATTAATTTGTGTTTATAATAGAATATTATATGAATAAATCTATTATTGCATCAATAATATATTGTTATATATTGAATTTTATTGTTTTATTACTGTAAAATTTAATAAAATATGAATTTTAGGTTAAAATATGCCACCAAAGAGAAAATAGGATATGATGCGATCAAGGTTCAAGTTATAATGATTTGGAGAAGCCAATGCATTTCCAAGTGAAGCATCACATTATGTAGATGCTACTGCACATCCATATGAGGCTTCACCTTCTGTATTGTTATTATACCATCTAACAGCCCTGCTACACCATCCACCAGCCTTACACCAATCCATTATCCCTACATCGATAAAGATATCAGGGGTAAACATTGTGGATGAAGGAGGCAACCTCTAGCTTGGAGCTAAGGGAGTTGATGAAAGAACATACATCATAATTGTCAACAATTTGTAAGTAAAATTATAAAAATTTTGTAATACATAATAACACCATAGGTTTATACTGAAGTTATAGGTTTTAATTTGAAAATGATCTAAAATAACTTATATATTAGGTTAGTTCCGTCCGGAATGTGCTCAAGAAATATCTCATCCAAATTCAAGGAGAGGATAGAGCTTGAGGATAATATGTGGAAGAATGTCTCTTAGTCGACAAAGAATTTTTATTTTCAGGAGTTTAAGGTAAAAAAAACATATTCTTTAATCTTTTTATTTTAAGTAATTTTATACATTAATTAGATAAATATTATTATTTATAAGTACTTATATTATGTTTTTTCAAAAATAATTTTTTTGGGATCCAAAATTTAATGTTGTAATTTATAATGTATAGGAGAGGTAAGCTCGTACACATTATAGAGACTTCCTTATTTCAATACACAAGAATAATGTATGACCACTATTTTTTTGTCATTAAAGTTTGATTTGTTAGAATAATTCCTAATCATTTTATTCAACATTTTAGGTTTGTAATATTTTATTGTCTGAAATGAATGTTTTTCTTTTTTGTTAAAATTTGATGTTTGCTATAGTCATATTTAAAGTATGATTAATTTCTTTATATCTTTTTCTTTTTCTTTTCTATTTATTAATTTAACTTGTTTGATCTTATATGATGCTTCTTTATTTTATGGCAAATTTTTGAAGTGGTTATGTGTAATACCCACATACCCCCTGAAAGGATATGCAAATGTCACACAAAACAGAATTAAAACAATCCAAAACATACCAAACATTTCTTACATGCATTTTTAGAAACTTAAGAAAAATAACATTACATATCATTAAATGTTGTGGTAAACAAAGCATAATATACATCATTTATAATGAACTTATCAAAATACGTGCCTTAAACATAATCCATCTTATAATAAGGTTATTACAAACCATTAAACAAAATACAAACTGTCCCATATTGTCAAATATAACTTAAAACTCAAACAAAACAACTTCCAAAGCTGAACACATTCTTCTTGGTCTCTGCGGTTGTCTTTTTCCCAGTCTCAAACCTTTTAATCAGAACCTACATGGAGGCAAAACCACCGTGCTAAGCATATAGCTTAGTGGGGAATAACTAAATAAGATAAATCTGACAACTTTTTATAACTGTCATCTAACATTCATATATATAGATTCAAATCATATCACAACAATCTTTAATTGTTCATAATACAGAGTAATACAAACATTATGTCTCAAAATAGAATATGATTCGTCAATGAATATAGAACATTCTTACATCAAAACAAAACTCATAAATATCATAACAGAATGTACAAGTATCATAATTGAATCTCATAATAGGATATAATCCTTTCATATCAAAATATGACTTATATCATAATAGAACTTGTTTTATATCAAATCAGAGTTTATCTCGCATCAAAACAAAACCTGTTTTTATAAAAACTAAACATGTATTAGAATACAAAATAAGTTAGATTGCTAATCCTTTTTACAGAAGTGGGTAACGGGATCATAACAGAAGATACCATGATTGATATCTGAAACAGAAGCAACTTAAGTCTCTAAAACAGAAGACACAACTTTAGTGTCTGGTTACAGGAGCAGTTGTAGACCCGTTTAGGCATGCCTACTTACCCATAACTAGGACTTAATAGTTTTAAAACAAACAATTCCATAATAGGTCTAATGTGCTTGACAAGATCTTCCTCTTTAGATTTTAGAATTTCATGTAAATGATGTAGTGCATAAAAAGACCTTATTTATTTAATCAAACTTAACATGCCTTATAAATACAAACATATGCATTAAAGCATCAATAAATGATATATATATATATATCACACAATTAGAAAGAATTTCCAATACAATCCCAATTATCAAACTCCTTGGACAATTGATGGTTCGGAATTATCATAACATCATAATTACATAACAGTGAAATAATGCATAAGTATGAATTCATTTTCTTATGCTCGTATTAAACCCATTCATTCTCACTTGAAAAACTTGTCTACCTTATAAGCATAAGCATAAATGAACCAATGAATACATTAAGTAACTACACTTTACATGTACTCACCTAAGTTCCCAATTCTCAAACATTCATAACTAACACATCACTTTTATCATTTAGATCACATTTATGTTTGTAAGTATACTTCATTCCTTTAACAACTTATAAGTTCTAAAATTAGACACTTTGGGTTATTAGATAACACCTTCTTTAAGTTATTACTTCAATTAAAAATCCAAATCTTATACAACCTTTAATGAACTTATTCCACATCAAACTAGGTTCATTTTATACCTTAATTAAGTCCAATTAAACCATTATAAAGTACCTTAACCTTATATGATCCAAAAATTGCCCAAAACCAATCTTTTCTCCTTCCTAAGTACTTTCCACAACCGTGGGAATAAGGCTTACAAATTCTACGATTGAACCTCACCCACAACCTCTAATTTGTTTCCAAAACTTGACTTCTTCCCTTCCATTGACACACCTTCACCAAAGACCAATTTCATTTCAATTTTACCTTATTCATACTTCAATACCTTATCAAATTCATGTCTAAACCAATTCAAAAATCATTCATTAAGTAACTTACAAATCAATATCTTCCACACATCAAAACTGAACCAGAAGTTATCAGACAAGGATCATTTTTCCAACATTCATTTATCATCATCATAACACATATTTCATGCCAATTAAATTATCATAAAACTTGTATTAATGCATGCTATCAAGTTTAGAATTCCCTTACCTTCTTAACTTCAAAGAACAATTCCAAAGAATCAAGACAACTAGTCTTCTAAGCTACCAAACATAGCTCCTAAATCAAGGTGCAAAATTTAGCACCAACACAGCAATAACATAGAAAATAGCAAAACTTACTTCTTGATACAGTAACTTACAAAGATTACAAGTGAAGATGATCCCAATTCAAGAAAAATTTCAGAATTTGAGAGGAAATGAGAGAGTTTCGATGGTGAGAATGAGCAAAGAATGAATAGTTACAATAGAAACTAGCCAATGCATAAGGTCATGCCATTTGTAAGATGAGTCATCTTACTCTAGGGCCACTTGTTACATAAAGAAACAAGCCATATGTCCTCTCCCTAGCTAGCACACACGTTCTTCTATAAAGATGCCAAATGTCACAATTTAATTAGGCCACTTGTCACTCAACCAATGTTGCCAAATGTCAACACATCAACTATGCCAAATGTCACTAACTCATAGGCTTAGTCATTCCAATTTTCATGTACCAACTTATCTTGCCACTTGAAAATTTTCCTAGTCCAAAAGTAGATTTTAATACCTCAATTCTCTAATGGTATCAATTAATTCCAATTCACTAAGTAGGATCAATTAAACCAAAATTCAAGTCAAATGCATGTAGTTTTATGAACATGTAACATTCCAACTAGGGTACAATTTGAGGCCTTACATTATGGGTTTTAGATTCTTTGATTATGTCACATATGTCCGATTTATGATTTTGGTAAAATAGTTTAATTAAAATGCTTTTTCTCTTTTTTTTTTAAATTTCTGAATGTCTAGGGGGTAGGAAATATAAATTGTGTTGTTTAATTCTCTTTTGAATGGTTAAAGTTTATCATGAATCTATTTTTAGCCATTTTCATGATTACAATACCTTGAAATATCATCACCTTATGGTTTATAGGTATGTTAATGAAGTGTTTGTTACTCTTATGAAGTTCATGTTTTAACTTCATTCATTTTCTTGTTTTGAATTATTGTTCCATTCTTCAAAAGTTCTATGATGTATTTGGGCTTTAACTTATTCAAATAATTTTGTTTTGTTTTCATTGGTTTTATTTTAAAATTGAAATTAATAAATCCTTTTATCAAATTTTTTAATCCAATAGTTTTTCATAAGCATGTTAAATCTAATTATTTTAATAATTTACTTATATTTTTATGATAAATGACCTTGGGAGGCTGCATTCTATTTATTCAACATCTTGCAATAAGGTTTAAAAGGAAGAGAAAAACTGAAATTAAATCCCATATTTAAGAATAGATAAAAACTTTTTTTTTGAAACCAAATCAAGGATTTAACATCCACCATAACCAATCCTTGGATCATTATTAGGGATTTTAACTCCATCCTGAAGTTGGAAGAAGATGAAGGTCCCAAATCTATAGGAATTCCATGTACTGATTCTAGGAAGTTTGTTGAAGAAGCTCAACTTATTAATATTCAAGCTGAAGGTAATTATTTTATTAGGATTAATAAGCAATATGGGGTGAATTTCATTAAAGAAAGCTTGATTATAGCTTAACTAATATTTAGTGGATGGTGAAGTTTCCTAATTGTCTTTCTACTTATCTTACTAGTAGTTTATCTGATTACTCACCTATTATTACTTAAACTTGTGATGTTAATCCCAAAAGGTATTTTGGATTCAACAATTTTTTGATTGAGCTGGTAGATTTTGAACATGCCTTACGAAGAGCATTAAGGACAAGTTTTACTAGAACAAATTAGTATATTGTATTTATGAAATTGAAGTTTATTAATATGGAAATGAAGAGACTGTTCAGGAATAACATTAGAAATACACACCATTTGCTAAATATTGCTAAAAATAATATGGACAACATTCAACAATAGGTTTATAACAATTCTGGTTCTACTTAACTATTGGATATAGGGAAAGCAACTAACTAGAGCTAATCTAAAGCCTTAGGGTTTGATTTTCCATTTTTAGGAAAGCTATCTAGAGAATTGTTTCATGTAAGCTTAATGATGTTCAGCTGAATTCTCAAAATAAGTTACTAGAAGGGGCTTGTAAATAATTCTTTGAATCTAACTGTTTTGTACTTCTTCTCTAGTAGGTTTTATAAAGTGGACTATCTTCTCAAGAGGCTGACCTTCTTATCCGACTCGTTATTACTAAGGAGATTGAAGAATAATTAAAATATGTAATAACCCGTTTTTCATATTGATGATTCGAACCTTAGATTATTGCACATAGTCATATCATTAAGAATTCATGAAGTGCATTTCATTCACATGCATATCATTAGCATACATACATGAATTATGATTTAGTACAAATTGCAAAGATAATATATGCACTTAATTTACATATTCCGAGGTATAAAAGGTTTAAAATGATCATGATGTGAATTGTGTATTGTTTATGTCTTGAATTTTGGCTTGATTGATTATAAGTAGTAAACTTGGAATTAATTGTTACAATTAGAAAATTGATGAATTAAAATGTACATTTAAACTAGGAAAAATGCCAAGTGGCAAGACAAGTTGACATGGAAAATTAGGATGACTAAGCCTATAAATGAGTTACAATTAGCAAAGATAAATGAGTGAAATTTGGCATAGGTAATTAATTGACAAATGACAGTTATGCTTAAGTGACAAATGACCTAGTATAAGTGACATGTGGCAGCATATATATATGATAAATGGACTACTTGCAAAGGTGACAAATGTCAATGTACAAAGATGCCACCTAGCACCCAATGTGTTAAGCTTCAGCAGGGATACTTTCTATTGCCTTCATTCTTCCTCACCATCGAATTTCACACACTCCTTTAGCTCTAAAATTCTGCTTCAATTTCGACCATCTTTACTCCAAACTCTTTACAAAATCCTGCATCAAGAAAGCTATATCATGCTATCTTCCATTTTGTTTTCTTCTTGTTACTAAGAACAACCTATTCCTACCTTGAATTTTTGATGATTTTTGCTTGCATGGAGAGATGAATTAGCTTGATCTTTGAGGTGGAAATTTGAGCTAGAAAAGTAAGTAAAAGATTGATCTTTATAGCATGTTATAATAGAAGAGTGATGATGATTGAATTGGGATGAATTACATGTAGTATTTATGATGAGATTATGTTAGAAAATGATGCATGAATGAATGGTTTCTATTTTTATTTTTGATGTATAAAAACTGTAGGTTAAAGGTTGTTTAATGGATGAATTGGATTAGTATTTGAGGTACAATGAAGGTGAATTTATATTAAAGAAAGGTGCTAATATAGTGATCTTGAAATGGGAAAGAGCTTGGAGTACATGTATGATTAAATGAATGATAGTTTAGGTTTTAATTTTGATGCATTAAAATCATAAATTGTGAGCTACCAAATTAATGATTTGAATTGGAATTGGAATTGGATATGGACATGAAATTGATGAGGAATTGAATTATAATTAACGTATAATTGAGGTATAGGTAATGGACTATGATGAAGATGTATTGAATTTGGTATAAAGATGTTAAAAGTTGGAAAAAATTGATGGAAAAGGATGGTGAACCTTCGATTCACTCATCCCATGATCGTGGGAGGTACATTAGCTCCTTCCCACAATCGCAAGCAATGAATGGAAGTGAGAAAAGATCAGTTTTGTGTGATATTTAAACCATATAAGGACAAGTTACTTTACTTAGGTACATTTGGACATGATTGGGGCTTGAAGTGAACCTAGATAGTTGCTTGATTAATTGATTAAGTGTTTGATAATTTTAGGTTGTTAATTGATGTTATAATTTAAGGAATGGATTGTTTGATATCAATTTATATGAATTTGGGATGTATGAGTTGTTAATGGTATAAAGATGTTCTTCTAAATTCAAATGTGATTTAAAGGATATAGTTAAGGAATTAGGCATGATTAAATGAGAATTAGGAAATTGTGTGATTATATAATGCTAGAAAAGGATTGATGAATGTATGATTGATGAATTTAAAGTAATCAAACTTATTTAGAGCATAACCTAATTGCAAACTAGATGAATACAAGCCATAATGAATGAATGATCAAGACTTGTGAATAAGGATATATAAGGATATATACCTGGGATAGTCAATTAAGCATGTAATGAACATAACATATATACATATGTATGATTTAGTACTCATTTGATTAAACAAGTTAGTAATGTGTAAACATGTGTGTATTGCATGATATAGAAGCACAAATTGAGCATCCATATCTAGAAATTGTCAAATTCTCAAGGCAATAGTTATTTGGAGCATACTGTGAGTTAACCTAGATGTTTTCTCACTATTTTTGTTTCTAATAAACTTAGTCAAAGTTTCCATGCGATGACTAAATAGGTAGGAAGAAAAGTGGTCACCTTGTCTAAGTCCTCTCTCCCCCTTAAAAACCTCAGTTGGTCCTTCATTAATAAGCATACTATATGAAGTAGTTGTAACATGTAATTGCATCCATTTCTTGAAAATGTTAGGAAATTCAAACACCTCCAACATATCACAAATTAATTCTCAGCTTATTGAGTTACAAGCTTTATGAAAACCTACTTTGATGGAATAATTATTTAAAGAGTTTGCTTTATTATAACCCATGAGAAGTTCTTATGCCAAAACCAATTATCCCCTAATAGTCTACCATCTATAAAATCACTTTGAGTTAAAATGATTCTAAGCTTGACATATTTCTTTAGCCTAGATGCAAAGACTATAGAGGTAACTTTATATAGGAAATTACAGAAAGAAATTGGTCTAAATTCTACAAAAAGTACCTAGGTTAGGGACTGTAGGGATGAGGAAAATTGTCTTGTTAATCTCCTTAAGAATTTTCCACTTCTAAAAAAACTCCATTATTGCCTCGTTGATAATATTCATTATTGAAGGCTGATCTTTCTAATAAAAACCCATTTAATTAATTTAGACCTAGGGCTTTTTCTGGGTTCATCTCAAAGATTGTTCTCTCCACTTTTTTAGCTTAATAGGCTACTCATCATCTATCTTTCTTCCTTAATAAACTGGTTAGTTATGAAGGACATTATGGTTTGGCATGTAGAGCTTATGGAGTAGTTGTTCCCAAAAAATCCTTGAAGAAGGCATAATCTTCACCTTTAAGCTACCCCTGTGAGTTTGCACTCCTTCTATTCCCCTTTGTTAATGAGTTGGTCCTGTTATGGTTCTTTATATCTATAACAGCTTTGTGGAAATAACTAGTGTTTTTATCTCCTTTTTTAAGCTGTAAACACCTTAACTTTTATTTAATTAAGGAATTGTACTATCTGACTATATTAGCACAAGTTATTATTGCTTTCTTTTTCTCATTCAGCTAGTAAGGGTCCCTTGGATTTATTAAAGACTTTTATATTAGATTGCTTCTAGGGCTACTTTATTATATGAGACTTTAATATAAGATATAATATTAATTCTAACATTCAGAGCTTTTAATTCCACTTTATAGCCTTTAACTTTCTTACAAAGATATAGAACTTATAACCTAATATAGGCTTGGGTAATCCTTTTTGAATAACCCCTCCAAACCACTCATGATTTGCAAGATAATTTTCAAACCTAAAGTGGAACTTCCTTATACATTTGTTGAACATCCCTTGAATGATAATAGGTGAATGGTCTAAGAGTAAAGGCTTAACGAACACTACTTTACTCTCCTTTAATCTCTTTAGTCATTCTTTATTGACAAGGTGTCTATATAATTTCTTACTAATGCTCTATCTTTGGCTTTCTTTATTACACCATATGTAGAAGCACCCTTAATAATTTAGATATGTTACCCCTAGTTTCTTTATAAAATCTTTCAGACTGTCTTTGAAGTATCTAAGAGAAACATTCCCAATATCTTCAGATACATATATAATACTATTAAAATCTTTTAGGATCATCTATAGATCCTTATTATTTGAGTGAATATTGATCATACTTTAGTATTTCTCTCTACAATTCCTAATTTAATCCATATATAAAAGAAATAACTATCTTATCATCCTCAGGCAAAGCCTAACCTTTAAATGTATTAGTTGATCATTTGCTTTCAATAGCTTGACCCTTATCAGTTTAGGATCACACCACTACTATTTTACCATAGTGGTGGTATTAGTGATTAGACAAAAATGCGTATTATTTTTTTTAAATTCTCATCTTTAATATATTTTCCTCTTTGATTTTATTTTCCAAGAACCCTATTAAAAATGGTTTATTATTCAAAATAAATTTATTTAGGGACTACTGCTTTTTTGAGCAAATGACGCCCCTCATGTTCCAAGCCACTATATTTAGTGGAGTTATAAAGAATTATTCGGCTATTCTTTTCCTCCTAAACTTGTTTATGCTATCTAATATAAAAACTTACCAAAATTTTCCCGTATATCATCCTCCAACAAACTTTCTTCATCATTAAGTTCCGAAATCATATTATTTCCCTCTATGTTACCATCGCTCACTAGTGCTTCATTCTCTAATGGAGCATTAAAAGTGATTGTCATCCCTCTTATTGACATGATCAATTTAAAGATTGGTGTTGCTAATTACAACACATTTAATAAGCACTTGATATGCCCCTATTGATATATTGTTAACAGACCTTAGTCCTTCCTCACTTTCTACTTTTATTCCATTCTTTACAACCTTTTTTCTCCTCCACTCACTATGATATTACCATCCAACTTCATCAACTCATTATAGTCACTTTTTTCAAAATTCCCTCCCATTGTCAACCTTTTTCCTTACTACTTGAGTGTTGTTTCCATTAGTATAAAACCATAATTGAATCCGTATAGAGGGATCCATGCTCCTCTAACCTCATCACTAATATAGTATCTAGCAATTCATCCTTTAAATTCATATTGATGCAACAATTGAATAACGACCTCCTTTTCTCATTTCCATATCCTCATCTATACATATCAAATTTCCAATAAAACTAGCTAGAGAATTGAGTCCTTTAGTGGACCAATACTCTAAAAGTATGTTATGCATGTTTATCCATATAAAAATTCTCTCATATATAATTGTTTTCCATCCTCACACCTATATTTCAATTCTACAGTAATTAAAGGAATTTAATGATATGCCAAGTGATAAATAGTTAACAAAAATATTTTTAACCCAATATTTCGTGTGTTTTGCTTTTTTTTACGAGTTTTACATTGTTTATGGTACTTATTTGCTTCTTAGTGCGTTTTTAGGTCCTAATTGCCTTTATGGATCAAAAAGGGAAGAATTAGGGAAAAACTAGAATAAAAAATGGAAGAATTAAAGCTATTTTACTGGGCTGTGTGCGTGTTAATAAAGGACACATCTGTATAAGTCATGTACATGATTGTATGAAGGATTGTATAAGTACTTGTGATTATGTATGGCTTCAAAGATGTTGTTTCACCTATGTGAAGTTGGACATGCCTATGTAACTCATGTACATAACCACATCCATTGCCTATGTAAGCTTTTGGAAATGTTTCTACAAACTTCTTCAAAAAGTTTTTGAGGGGCATAGTTATGCAAATGGTTGTATGACTGGCTATTTTTACTGGAAAAACCCTAATTATGAAACATAAAAGGAGTACAAGTTGGAGCTTGAGAGCCGAGTTGGGAGTTTTAAACATAATTTTAAACCTTAATATGGTAGAAACATGAATATTACAATAGATATTTAATATAGATTACTTTTCAATCGTGGTTTCAAGGGATTATATTAGAGAAAAATGGATATATAGTGGATTCTCTTCTTTTTTATTCTTCTTCTGAGCTTTTGATTATGTTATCTATTATTATGAACTAAATTTGTTTAGTGCCTAGGTAGGATGAATCCTAAGTTAGGGTGGACCTTGATATTTGATTCTTTGTTTAATGTTATTTGATTGGTGGTTCACTGAGATTCAATTATGTGTTTTAATTCTCAATTTAATATATATGAGATATTATTTTGATGTATGATTTTACATAATTGAGAATAAGAAATCCTTTTATATAAATCGATCTACTACAATTGAAAAAAGTTGTATGTAAACCTAAAGGTAAATCGACATAAATCTTTTGGATTTAAACTTAATAATGAAATTCATGAATAGATTTATACTATCTTAAGGGTTTTAACTAGAAAGATATTTTAGTTAATCAACTAAGGATTAATTGTTAACAGTCTTGAGAAAGATATTAACATAGGATAGGAATTTCCACAACCTAACAATCAGTAAATGAATTGCATAATAAATGTTTAATATTTATTATCTTAAGGGGATTCATTAATTAGGTACTAGTTATTTGATATTGATTAATTTTAGTGTCATTTGCATTCTTGTTTAGTATTGCATGGAACTTTAGATTTGTTTTAATTAAATTATCATCCTACTTTGTGTGTTAGATAACAGAAAACAAGTTATTACTAAAACTTGTTGTCCTTATGGGATTAACACTTAATATTCACTAACAGTATACTATAGTTTGATAGGTGTACTTTTCTATGAGATCTATAGGCTAAGGATCAGCCATCTCACTAAGGTCCACCTTTTATAATTTCTTTAACACCCAAATATGAGGAAAACCTATATAAAATCATATTCTCTTTAGACAATATTACCTCATGTAGTCGTTTCCTTATCTAATTCTTATGTGCCTAGTCACTAATTGTAGAGAAAGATGGTCTTCTTCCAATAACAAAGCCTACAAGTATGGAAGACCAACTTCTAGCTCCATCTTGCAATCTTGCAATTCCTAATAACACCATTAAGATCCTTAAAGTTGTTATAGGGCAATAACGCAATGATTTTGTTAAGCTTCCTCTAACCCTAAACTTCTAGTTTAGGGGGCGTTAGTTAGGACTTGATCTTATTTCCATTCTCATGCTACGTAGATGGAGTAACACTCTTTCTTGGGTTGGGGTTGAGGAGTGGAAATGTCAAAGGATCTATAGGGGCCTGACTTGCATTGTATGTTGTTTTGTCTAAAACCAAAAAGAGTAAGTTGTACTGTGTTAGGTCTTAACCTAAAAAAAGTAGTTGCTACTAATAAAAATTTAATTAGAGATGGGAACAAGTTGTAAGAGAAGACATGAAAATGCTTTTGGTCTAAAAGGGAGGATTAGTCAGGAGTATCCTCCTATAATCAAAGATAAAATGGGAATTGTAGGAACAAGTGAGAAAGGTAAAGGAAGTCGTAGGAATCAAGATTGTAGTGCGAAGATAGATAATGTTTGCACTCTAGGTTCTCTCGTTCCGAACTTCTTATTGATCTCTCCTCTCTATTTTAGTTTTTTTTACTTATTTAAAAGTTTAAATTAACTTTCTGTTAAATTAGAAGTTATTTTTTAGTCTTTTCTTCTCAATAGAAGTATGTTATCTTTTTATCAAATTAAAGGTTTATTTCATCATAGAATTCATGTCATATTTTGGCTTATTTCATTTAAACTCATCTTTATCTTGGCTTTCCTTTTAATCCATCAAAAGCAAAATCTATTTTTATCCAAGTCAAAATTTTCTTCTAAAAATAAATTTCATCTTTTTTTATTATAACTTATCTATTTATCTAAAACCAAATGTCTTTTTTAAATCATTAATTCTTTTGTAATTGAAAAAATTAAGTAATATTTTTCTTTCATTTTATCTTTATCAGTAAAAGGTTCATCATTCATTATTCATTTTCTATAATTCATAAAAAATTAACAAAAGTTTTTTAGTTCTCACATCTTTTCCGTATCATCTCTCTAATAATTGCATAACCTATCATAAGCTTATATAATCATTTAAGTGAAAAAGTTGGGGTGCCTAAGACTTTCCTTATTTTATAATTAGACTCCAAACTCTTTCTTTTTATGTAGGAACATCTGACATGCTTTTCTTTTATGTTTATCCTATCTTTCATTAATAAAATAGTTAACAAGTTATTGACTATCAACCAATTCATTTGTTTTGTTTAGGGTGTGATGTCAATTAGTTATAATGTGTTCGTGATGTAAATGGTTAGGAATTTATGAGTTAAAAGATTAATTTATGATGAATACTTGAATGTAATTAAAAGAAATGTTGAATCATCCAAAGAATATAGTTTTTTATGAATTTTTATTCTTTAATAATTATAAGTGGCTTATATTTTAAAACTGTAATTCATAAACTTTTCAAGTTTTAAAACGTTTGTAACAAAATTTAGATAACTACATACTTTCTTAAAGTTCGAGAGTGAGTGTACAAGAGTTTTGAAAAATAAAAATTATAATTGTACTCCTAAATGAAAGTTGTGTATTTATGTAAATTTAGGAGGTTTTAAAGAACCATATAAAGAATTGACATTAACATGGCCATCATCAATGAAAAACCATATATTCCCATATTTATCAATACAAAAGTTAAAAAGGTACGTATGCATCTTGGGAGATTTCAATAATAATATATTATTTGACTATCTTCTTTCTACAACTCCCCTAACTCCTTGTTCACACCATGACCTAAATCCCTCTTAACATCTATGCATTTCTTCTTCGTTTACATCTTTTTGCAATATATTCTCCTGTAATCCTCAATCTTCTATATTAGATCTCTTTTTTATTTCCATCTTTAATTAGTTCTCGTTTCTCTAGTCCAGATATGCTTATTTTTTCACTAAAGGGTATTCTATTACCATACTAATATTTTCTTTCTTGCTTATTCCTTTTTTGATATCTATACTACTTGCTTTCTTGCTAGTAAAAAATGTCTAGTACCAATCCTAGCTATGCAGTTTACCTACCTATAAGCTTGTCCCCCTTTTCCCTCCTTTTCCCCTTTTTTATCTCTCTCTAAATAATCTCTTACCCGACACTTTGTAAAAGCCAAGGATAATAGTCCTTTACGTGGTAGAAGCTAGGAGTAAGTGGTTGGGGATTAACCTGAGCTTATGTAACATCCCATTTCTCACGTTGAGGCTAGAATAGTAAATATGAGAGAATAGTACTCATGCATTATATGATATCCACATACTCATGAATGCTAAATTTTTGCACATGAAAACAATTGTACATGCATTCATTGACAAATTATAGGTGAAAAGGTTGATTTACATATGTGGGATGAAATTTTTATTTAGAATTTTGGTTTTTCCATATGGAAAATTGATTTGAAGAGTGTGTTTAGTGATTTAGAATTTTTGGAGAATTTTAGGAATAATTTTCAAAAATTTTGAATATTATTAGACTAGAAAAAATGCCACTTGGCAAGTAAATTGATGTATGGAAAATAAAAATAAGAATAAATGATGATGAAGAAATTTGAGAGTTGACTTCAGAACTTTTGAGATAATGATTTTGATAATTTAGAGACAAATTAGAGAAAAATATGGAGATGATTGAACTAGTTAATTGATAACTAGTCTAAAGCCACAAAAGTTACATAAGTGACAAGTGCCATTTAACTAATAATTTCTGATTTTGTTAGAAAGACTAAGTTAAATTCTTTTAAAGTTGAAAGATACTAAGTGCTGTTGTTCGTCCTAGTTGCCTTCTTTGTAGTTATCTTCTTCAAGTTTCTTTCTTGTACACAGAGTTTTTCATCAAACATCTACCAAAATTAAACTTTGCTTTTCCTTATCTTTTACCACTCCCACTTTGATATCTACTTCCTTTGCCTCCAAAAAACCTGACCCAAACTATCTATAAGATGGTGTGTGTGAGTTTTATGAAAATTAGGGCTTGTTGAAATTTAAAGATTTTGGAGTTTTAACAAGTACGTATCATGTTAATCTTTAATGAGAAGTATGAATATGAGATAAATTTGATGAATTATTTGACATTGCATAATCATGGAAATAATGACCATCTTTATGAGCACTGCACAAATAAGATGAAAAATCTAGATATAATGTTATTTCGTATTTGATGATCATTGCATTATAAGTTAATGTAGAAATGATTTTTGGAATTGATAGAACATAGAAAACGCATATAACTAGGTGTAGAAGCTTTTTTTTTAAGAAAATAGAAGTGATGACTATATTTTCACTATATATATATATATATATATATATGCATATACGTGAGTTTTGAGAATTATTAGAGATGAACAAAAGAACGAATTTAGAGTTAAAGAATAGTTGTATGATGATGTTAGAGATGTGAATGAATGATTAAAATGATATTTAGAGAAACAATGGGAGAATACATAAAAATGAAAGTCGCAGTAGAAAAAATTAGAAAACACAGAGAAGGAAAGAAATGTATGAATGGTCATTTTCTGTTTTGATGAATTTAAACATGGATTTTAGAGACTTATTTATGAAAGATTGGAGTTGCTTATGAATGTTAGAGTATAATGAGAGTTGAAAAATGAAGAGAAAATGGAAAATGTACAAAGATGAAAAAAAATTGCAGCAGTGAAAGTTGGAAAACGTAGAAGTGAATAAGTTATTTTTCTAGTTTTTAACAATGATATAAATTCTTGATTTTTTGATATGTGTTGAATATGTTGGGTTGCATGGAAGACGAAATTGGAGAGAATTTGAGAGAAGATAAGTTAGAGAAGGTTTATAATAAAAGAAAGAAAAGAAAAAAAAGGGGGTAAAAATGTGGTCTGAAACTTCCATGATTAAATTGTATTGATGTAGGAAGATTTTGACAAAATTGTCTTCATAAAAGTTGTATATCTTTCTTTTCTCTTTTTAATGATATAAATTCTGAAATTTTTGGAGTTCTGGAGTGAAAGTTATGGGGGTTCGAAGTGAGAGTGTGCGACTGGGAAGTCGTGATCATGTCAACCCCGCTATTGTTCACCGAATGTCGCGATCGCGATGAAACACGATTGTAACTTCGTAAGTCGATAGCCAAACTCACGATCGTGCTCATGCAGGATCTCAACTTTGGAAAGTCGATGGCCAACTCGTGATCGTGCTTATGCACGATTGCAACTTCTAAGGTTAGAGGCTAACACAACATTCTTTGATCTTTTGGCTATATCTCCTTCTTTCGACCTCCAAATGACATTGAACTCATAACACACTAATATACATCTCCACTAAAAATCTTATCCATCTGAAATCATTTGAGAGAGACCGAGCGAAAAATGTGGGACGGATCTGATGGAGTTTGCACGGGCTTGAGTTTTTGTTGCACATCCGTGACTCATTTTCGTTCGTATGCACAGGCTTGAGTTTTTCTTACACACCTATGACTCTTGCACAGCCATGAGTTTATATTGCACGGCTGTGGCTAGATTAATTTAGTGGGGTTATTGGTTTTAAGTTGAAAATGTTAACTATGCTGGAACATGATAACTAGGAAGATTTCATTGAGTAGGCTTCAGTATTTTAATAATATCTTGTTCTATAGTCATCCAAATGAGATGATTTATGATTTGGAGTAAATGAGAGACATAGGGATACCAATTATATTAAGAAGTCAAAATTTGATTCAGTCTTTAATATTTTCAATTTCTAGTTGGAAGTTGAATATAGTGTCCTATTTTAGTAGAAGAACAGTCCTAAAATGTTGAGGTATAACTTTCAAATTCTAAATCAAATTGACCGCTCTTGGTGTCATTAGAAATTTAAGAGATAGAAGAACACTTTTCTAAAAGAGAGTATTGCCAAATTACTTCATTTTCATTGTCTAAATGATCAAGAATAGTATATTCGAAAGTCAATTTTTGGAAAAATCTGAAATGATTCAATGAGCTATGAATTATGATTTTAATGATTTTATTGAGGTATAAACCTAAGTACAAATTATACTTAGGTGAGTTTTGAGACAGGACTAATTATGTGATGAGAATAATGAAAAAATACCCAGGATTGTCATGATCATGCATTGTGCATATTTCATATACATATACATATGCATTATAAAACACTTACAATTAAGCCAGTTTGTGATATGTGTATATTGTTTGTTATAGAGGAGCAACTGGAACGTCAACCTCCAGACGTTGCCGAAACTTCCAGGCATTAGCTTTGGGAGTGACCTATGAGTAACCTAGACGGTCTCACTCAATTAATTGTTTGTTTTATATTATATTTGACTTATTGAATGAATATGAATTGATTATGTTGATTCAGGACAATGAAGGTCCGATGATTATGATATGTGAATGAGTTATTGAAGTGTTACTTGTATGTAAATGTGATGGAATAAATGTTACTCAACAATGATGTTGAATGTCGGACCTTGGGTCCAATCAAAATTATGATTTGAATGTGAATGTGCAACCATATGATTGATTGAGAAAATGATATGTAAAGTATTTCAATACATGATGCAAATAAGATAAAGGAAGTTATAACCGAAGTTGCCAGTATAAGAGCTTAAAGCTCAAATTGTGATTAGAGCCTCAGGTTCGGTTGTGAATGTACCCAATTTCCACTAAGGGATATGGGACATAATTTGACATAGCTCAGTATCTACTAAAGAATATGAGCTAGAAAAAAAACACTTGGTCACAATGACAATAATAAATGAAAGTGAATCTCACATGCATTACATTTATACTTGATAGGTGTACCTTACCTGATTGAAATGATTATGATGTTTGTTCTGAAAGTGAAATGTGATATTTTATGAATATGCAAAGATGTGAATAAATTGTTACATGTATTGATGTGATGCATGAATTGAGTGAACCATCGAAGATGATTATCTCATTGAGTTCGCAAAACTCATCAAAATTGTAAGGTTGACATTTCAGGACCGAGAGACAATATTAGCTACTAAAGGACGCTACAAGCAGTGTAGACTTGTACTTTTGGGAAAGAGAAGAAATGGCTTAGAGGTTGGTCAGCTGGATTTAGACAGACTAGATGGATTTTTGTGCATTTCCTCTTTCATATAACGCTTTTTGTATTAGGCTATGATGTTGTATAAGTATAAACGTTGAATGATACATTGTAAACATTCGGTTTTTATGAAATGAAATGAGGAAATTTGGTTTTGAAATATTATGACTTTCCTTATGATGTTTTATAAGAGAACAAAAATAGATTATGTCATGCTAAGTGAATGTTATGATTAAATGTAGTGCACCATTATCGTAGGTTATGTACTGGCATGTCTTCTGGGCGTCCCGGTATGTATCCAAGGGTAAGGGGCGCTTGAGCTCACCATCAAATTCTACACATAAAAAATGTAAGATGAAAGAGCTATTCTTGCTCCAAAGTTAAAGGTTCTTTAAGTTGGGGCTTGCAACTGGAATTCAATCCTTAGAGGCTTCTTCATGGATTAGAAGCCTCCATTCCCTATTATACAAAAATGGGCATTTACCCACTAGAAAACTAGGGTACTTATCGGGGTATTATTATTAGAAGAAAATATAATCTTATTAATTTTTTTCATCTTATGAAGAATAAAACAAGATATTTACAGAGAGTCACTGGCACATTGCACATTCTCCATTATTTCTATAAAAATAGAAAGTTAAAATCAAATTGGACAATGTTAAAATAAATAATTGATATTAGTGTGTCCTAACACTACTCAAAAGAACTAGACCTATAACTATAATAGTGGAGACTCTAGGTTGATCCCACAGAGAGTGTGTGTAAAGCTTTTGAAATAAAATCAATCGGTGTTTAGGTTATGGGGGTTTTTGTTTGATTTCAAATAAGAAAACAAAATGAAATTAAACTAATGAAAACAAATTAAAGAAAACATTCAAAAATGATGAAAAGTGATGAATGAGTTAGAGACTCAGCCATTGATTCAATCTCGACCTACACAGAATTAAACATACTTCATTGAGTTGTTATTCTTATACCTCTCCTAGCAACTATTAATCTTAGGTTAACTATAAGCTTTGTTAACCCCAATTTTCCCTTATATTGTGCTTTAGTAAGAAGAGCTCATTAATTAAACTTAGTTATCGAACAACCTAGAAAACGTTCTCTAGATTTATTTCGATAGTTTCCTTATGACTTAGAAAAATAGATTAATCAAGGTAACAACCACATAGGCTCAGGTCATTTAACCCAGGTTATGTTATCCCTAAAGATTAAAAACCATTAGTTGCCACAAATGAATAAAAAACACAACGATTACATATTATATTCGATTCTAGCAATGGGTTCATACATAAAAACAATCAAATAGAGAATTCAATCATTTTTAGACAATACCCAAACAATAAACATAGGATAACATAATCAATTCCTAAGAGAGAAAGAACAACAAACATAATGAAAAAAATGCTTAACCGGGTTCTTTAGCATTGATATCACCTTTGAATCAGCATCGTAAAACTTAACCCTTTATAAGTCTCCCAAATATAAGATCTGTCGCCCCTTTTGTTCAAAAACTAAAAGCTTATACCCTTAAAATGATTTGCCCAAATGAAATATAGCTTATGCTGTCACACAACATGTCTATTTATATTGGTTCGAGTTAGCTAGCAAAACTCATAGGTGTGAATGGCTGGCTCACAGCTATAAGCTCACAGCCATGAGCTATTATTATGCGAAAGATGACTCACAACTATAAAAAATGATGCATGACTGTGAGGGATGAATGCCTCACATGTTCTTCATTTTATGTATTTTCTTGTCCTCTTTTGCTCTAATCCTTCTTCTTCTTGCTCCATGAAGACAAGTGAGTGTAGGTCTTAAGAAGATGGCTCAAATATTATGCTTTTAACTCATTTTAACTCTTTTGCTTACGAATTGTAACTAAAACCAAATAAGAACTAAAGTGAATGTCTTAAGCATTTCATAGCATTAATCACTAAGTGTTTTGGAATACATGCACAATCAATTAAGCACATATCAATAATATTCCATTTTGAATAAATATTCATAATATACCTTAGGATTGTTGGACTACTGAAGGCCTTAGTTTATTGGCAAGTTTTAGGGAACCTTATATATATAGATGAAAATATAATAAAGACGAAGAGGGTGGGCTTTGTTAAGCTATATGTGAGCATGGATATTATTAATAATTTGCCTAACTTTATTCCTATTATGAAATTGGGCTAAGAAAATAATTTTGTTAAGGACTCTGTATTGGAAGCCTTCTCCTATGATTTAAGGTAAAATATGGAAGCCAACAAGAAAAACATTTTTTTTATAAAGGGAAAGAATAGTTACAAATTACAAAATGCGTCTAGAGCGATAAGTCCCGGACATGTCCTCTAACAATATGGACGAGCACCCTGTGGGTGTAACTTCAAACGTAGTGATCCGTAGTGCCAAATTTTTTGTATATTTGGTGAGCCAGTCAGCACATCGATTGCTTTCCCTGTAGATGTGGTGAGTTAGGACAACCCAATTCCGGTTGAATAGCTCATTTATACCCAAAACGAGGGGATTGAGAGATATTTGTCGTTGGCATGGGGAGGAAAGTAATTGAAACACCTCACATGAATCAACGTCTAACTCAATTCATCTGTAGCCTAGGGTCCAGGCAAGGTAGAGCCCGGAATGAACCCCCCAAAGCTCAGTAGAGAAGGAGGAGCACTAGCCAATATTTTATGCAAAGACTCCAAGCCAAGTGTCGGAAGTATCTCGAAGCAGGCCACCTGCTGAGGCTGACGATAAAAGTCTATTGATTGCTCCATCGGTATTCAAACGGACCCAGCCTGGGGAAGGTTTATGCCATTCAAGGAGTTGTACGCATCGAGGGTGATTGCCTAATTTAGCTCGACTGAACTAGACTGACACCTTGTGGATTTGTTGCATAAACTCGAGGATATGCTGATCAGGGGAGTGTGGCCAGGAGAAGTGCTCTTCAAAGAGGGCCATATTACGCCAAATCCAGAGAAACCAGCAGTTAGTGTTGAAGATGATAGACCAATCCCATCCAAGTACAGTGTGGAGAGATTGAAGATTCCTGTTTAGCCACTCCTGCGTTGACATAGTGAAAAAGTTGAGGGAGACTGCTTGTGAATGGAATAAACTCCATACCTGGCAAGCTTTAGGGTAGTCACGCACTACATAGAGCGACGTTTCTTCTGTATGGTAATGGTAGCATGTCGCATCTGTGGTTAGCTGTCTGCAAACCCTTTGGTGGTTAGATAGCAGGTGGTCATAGGAGAGGAGCCAGAGGAATGATCTAATTCGTTATGGGTCCGACCACTGCCAGATTATCCTCTAATGGTCAGTGGTTGAGTCATCTTTGTGCTCCATTATCATAGCATAAGCGGATTCAGTCATGAATTGCCCAGTGTCTAACTGACTCCAAGTGAGTCTATCTGGGCTGAGAGAGGGCCTGGGAGGTAACATACCTGCCCATGGGTCCACCCAGAATCGGGTTCAGGCTCCATCACAGATTGACCATTTTAGACCTTACAAGACATAATACCAAGTGGCATGGATGCTCTACCAAACCATCGATCCACCAATAGCAATAATAGAAGAGGGAAGACGGTTAGCATCAAAGTTGTATTTCCCAAAAAGGATTTACACCCATAAGGCGTATGGCTTGGTGAGCAAAGACCATCCGAGTTCATTAAAAGGGCATCATTGTTCTCCCGGAGTTTCCTAAGCCCTAGACTGCCTAATGCTTTGGGTTTACAAATGGTGTCTCAGTTTATCAGATTGATTTTGTTACGATCCTGAGTCGAGCCCCATAGAAACTTGCGTATAAGCTTTTCTAGATCGTCACAAAGATTCCTAGGTAGTCTAACTGCCTACATAGTGTAAATGGGTAGAGTTGCGAGGATAGAAAGAGTCAACTTGATGTGTCCGATGAGCGATAATAGACTGGCTGACCACCCTAAAAGACATTGTTGAGCCTTGTCAAGAATATATTGATAGGTTCGTTTGGTGACACGCTCATGCAGTAAGGACACTCAAAGATAGCGACCCAAATCATTAGTCCGTTTGAATCCCAGTTTACTACTTAAGAATTGCGTTGCTGAGTGGTGGATATTCGTGGAAAAAAAGCATCAGGATTTGGCCTAGCTGACCCGTTGTCCAGAAGCTGAGTAGAAGGTATGTAACGCGTTGCTAATGACGTGCACCTGGTCAATGGAGGCTTCCGAGAAAAAAATGAGGTCATCAGCAAAAAAGAGGTGGGAGAGATTGGGCCATCCTCTGCTTAATTGTATAGGCTTCCAGTGGCTTTGGGACACCGAAGATTGGATTAGATGTCGCAGGCATTCCATACAAAGCACAAAAAGCTAAGGAGATAAAGGATCACCCTGGAGAATACCTTGGGGAGGGGCGAACGCTTCACTGAGTTCTCCCTGCCAATTAATGTGTATAGAAACCGAGAAGATACACTTCATTATCAAATTGAGCAGAGAGTCTAGGATTCCTATACCCTGGAGGGTTGCCTGGAGAAAGTCCTAGGAAAAACGATCATAAGCTTTCTCGAGGTCGACTATGATAGTAAGCATACCCTTCTTATCGGATTTCCTCCACATCGTATGGATGACTTCTTGAGCAATGATAATGTTGTCTGTGATTTGACGCCTTAGAATGAAGCTACATTGTGTAGGGACGATGAGGGCATCTAGATGAGGTTTGAGATGGTTGACAATGATTTTGGAAATAGCTTTATAGAGAATTGAATATAAAGCTATAGGCCTGAGATGAGTGATTGAAGTAGGATTGGGAATCTTTGGAATAAGAATTAGAATGGTACAATTTAGCTCAGACTCGCAGACTTCATGTCTGAAAACTCTCTGAATGAAAAGGGTCAAATCGGGCCCGACGGTGCTCCATTGAGATTGGTAGAATAAAGCAGTAAAACTGTCATACCCTAGAACTTTGTTTGGAGCCATATCAAAGAATGCCTCTTTGATCTCTAAGGGGGTAATAGGTGATTGTAACTCGGATTGAGTCCTGAGGGATAGAGACAGACAATGATTAGTGGTAGGAAGGGTCCTAGGAGTGCTATCATCCTTCGTGTAAAGTTTGATTAGGAACTGCTTCACTATCCGTTTGATACTATCAGGATCTGAGCCTATGATCCCATTCTCATCCTTTAAACTTTCAAGCTTCATTTTCCGTCTTTGGGAAGAAGTGATTGCCTGATAAAACTTTGTGTTTCTGTCGCCTTGGCTTAACCACTGACATCAGGAGTGCTAGTGCCAGTACAGTTCTTCTTGGCAAAGGACCTGTCTAGTTCAGAACGTAGGTAGGCCTCCAGTTCCTTTAGAGATGTCAAGTTGTTCTCTTCTACTTGAGTTTGGATACCTTTTAGTTGGGCCATGAGTAGATTTTTCTGATGGAAGATGTTACCAAGGTTGTTAGAATTCCAGTGCTGTAGATTCTCCGAGAAGGTACAGATCTCGTCGCTTACATTCGACATGTTGGGATTCCAAAGGTCCTTAACAACTTGGTCAAAGCCTTCCTGTATTAGCCAAGCTGCCTGAAAATGGAACGCTTTAGGGGTTGAGGGAATGATGGAATGCTGATTAAGGGTAACGAGGAGGGGTCGATGGTTGGACTTTAAGAAGGGCAGGTGCAGAAAATTGATGGTCGGGAAGGCTGCTTGCCATGCAATAGAATAGCGAGCCTTGTCTAATCTAGATAGAATGTTCCCTCTTTTCCAGGTAAATTTTGGCACCGAGTAACCTAGATCCTGAAGGTGGCAATCATGAACACAATCTCTAAAGTGCTTGTTAATTACAGGGTGAAGATTAGAGTCGTCACGTTTGTCCTGAGTCTCTAGTTTCGCATTGAAATCACCTCCCAGCAGCCAAGGGATAGAAGTGGTCCTAGCAATTTTACGAAGCGAATTTCATAAGTAGTGTTGTAATGTAGGCGTAGGACTCGCGTAAATGGCTGTGAATGAAAAAGAATGATGCCCCAAGCAATATGAGTATGTATGAACTGTCTATGCGTAAGTAGGATTCGGACGTTAAGGTTAGCTTTCCACATTACCCAAATGCCACCGGAGAAACCACTAGCTTCCACCCGAAAGGAATGTTCATAACCCAATTTTTGGATAACCTTCTGTGCTCGAGGTCCGCTGATTCTAGGTTCGAGTAAATTAGAAGGTTGGGTTGGTGGAGTCTGATGTAATGTTTCATGACCGGCTGGAAGGACTTGCTACCAGCCCCTTGGCAGTTCCAAATGACTATGGACATAAAAACGACAGACAAGGGCAAGCACTATTAAATAATAGTGCTTGCGGGTTTGCCATTCAGAACCCTATCTAGAGAGGGTCCTTGAGTCTATGGTTGCTAGCTCCTTGGAGGGTGATCAAGGCCGGCATAATCTTGTTCTATCAAAGAAGCCATTTCAATATCCGATGGTCAGGAAGGGGGGAGAAGGTGGTCTTGGGACACAGGAAGCTCAGTGGTGGTCATTTAGACCTCCTTCACCACTACGGTTATAGTACTGCCGTCCCCATCTTCTTGCATGAAGTCTGTAAATGAGGTATCATAGATGATGATCTCTACATGGGAAGGAAGGGAGATGGCTTGGTGATACGTGGGATGTGGCTGGACGGTCGTGGACAATGTCATTGGAAGTGGGCAGATAGGGTTGGTTCGGACGTGGGCCGAAGGGATGGATTAAATGTGGGCTTGCGGGGGGGAGTTGTTGTGGTTTGAACTGGGTGGACTGGTAGTAGCTTGGGCCCTCATGCAGGGCTGGGCAAGGGCTGACTGTTGAGGGTTGATAATGCATAGGTTAATGTTGGGGCGAGTTAAGGCAGTAGATGGTGATCCGTCCGAACCAAGCGGCGGGGCTTGCAGACGATAAGAAGCTTTCTGGTAGAGAAGATTCAGAGTTAGAGACTGTGTCGGGGAGATCTCCTCCAGTTGAGGTGTAATCTCAGACAAAAGGTGACCATTAGGTGTCTCCATCGACGTCTATTCTGATAACACCGAATACCTCGAGCCCCTTTCCTCTACGTGTCTCTCTCTTCCACGACGTTCTCGGCCCTGTGTCATGGTTGGGGCTGCGGCTGTCGGGTATGGTGTTGGACCTAGGTCCAGGGTCGTAGCCTTCTATTTGGGGGGTGTCTGCCATCTGGGTAGGTGGTCGTGACGTCCCTTCTGTTGATGGTTGGGCCCTGTGGTCCGGTTGCTCGGTGTGGCATTTCAGACAACTCAGCGCTCCATGGTTGATTAATCTGCACGAGAAGCAGATCTACGACAATCCTTCATACATGACCTTAATGAGTTCATCATCAAGTTCGACGACTGAGCACAAAGGGGAGCTCAGGTCAATATTTACAGCAACTCTAGCATATTTTCCATGTTGGGTGAGTCGGGTTGTAGCATCGATTTTAATCGTTCGACCAATGAGGTTGTCGAGGGCTATAAGGATAGTCGGGTGATATCGAGCCACCGATAGTTCGGGAAAGTGGAACCAGGTGACCACGCTTGAAATCGTCCCAGCAAACGGGTGAAAGGCCGAAGACCACGGTTGGACAGATAAGACGTGGCCAGAAATCACCCATGGTCCTTGGGTGAGGGCCTGTAAGTAATCAGCTTCTTCAACAAAGTTGATCAGGTAGAATTCGTTATCCATGTCAACTACTTTCATTGGTCCATTGAGTTTCCACATCGAATGTAGTCTGGTTTTACATGTGGAAACCTTTTTTTCTGCCTGATAATTTGACCACAACTTCCTTTGCCCATTGATTGTCGAGTTGATTTCTGAATGTTTTCATTGCCCATGTCGTAATGGCCTTGAACTAGGGTGAGGTCCTTGTCAGTGAGGGGAATTAGTTCTTTGTCCGGCTAGGGAGGTTCCTTCTCTCTATTGCCAGGACCTAGAGTTCCTATGACAGAAGCACAGTAATTGGTTGGGATATTGGATGGAGTAGTCGCTTCTGGGGGAGGGTCTTCCTTACGCTCGCGGAGTCGCATCTTCTTAGCAGCATGTCCACCAAACGCAGTAGAAATGTTTGAGCTGTGGCCATAATCTGGGTTGTGTTAGTTTTCTGGGTTATTTGGATCCATGAGGGAAAGAGTAAAATTTGTAGAAATCTGCAGAAATCGTGATAATGAATAGTATAATTCGATCGCCTTTTCGCTACTTTCTGTGTGGACTTTTGTTGAATCAAACTTTGCAGTTGAAAGAAACACAAACTTTTTTACAGGGAAAACATTTTTAAAAAACGAGATTATACTAGACACTTAGAGCTAGAAAATCAAGGTTTAACTTAGTCCATCAACAATTAATGTAGGAACCACAAATTAGCCAGCCTCGTCTCCAAATGGAGGAATTGGAAATCAAGTGAGCTCTCCTGTGATCACTATAATCAACACCCAAAGAATGGAGAGTGTTTTGGAACAATGTAAAATGGATGCATGTAAATCTTAGGTCCATATGGATCCTACCTCTAGGGAAGTAGATGCTGAGGTTATTTCTGAGAAGATAAAGGAGGAAAATTTCCTGAGCTCCCCTTTCCTTCTTCCACTTTTGGAAATTTTGCATTCCCGCACCGTTCTCCTCTCTCTGTCTGTTTCTCTAGCTCACCCTCAGTGGCGATGTTTGTCGCCTCACTAGAAGGCCATTCTAAGGCCTTCCAAACTGGAATAGCCGAGGTTGAACCTACTCCCCTAAATGAGGAATTTTTATCCCTGTCAAACAAACTTGGTGATAAGCTGAAGTAATGAATACGACAGTAGATGTAGCCTCAATGGATGGCCATACTCTAGCCTTTCAAACAGGAATGGTTGTGGGCAATCCTTCACTGTCAATTGGGGAATTTGAAGCCCTTTCTCCTGAGTCTTTGTCGGATAAACATGGCGACAAGTAGACTGAAAAAAAATAAAGAAGTGACTACGGGGTTTGCTTCACCTACACCTACCAGTGCGTGGAAGAATTGATACGAACTCAATATCACAAAGGTACTCTCAAACATTATCATAATGTTGATAAAAACAGAGTAATTTCCCCTCTGATTGAACTTCTTGAAGCAGGAGCTAAAGCTTGGTTAGTTGCCTTAGTTGGTTTTCTCTAGTTCAATAGACCTGCGTTTCCGGTTGTGCTTGCTTGCGCCAAGGCTCAATCGGAAAAAAAGGTTTGGTACAGTTTATGCTTAGAGGGGATGGGACAATATTATTTAAGTATTAGGATGAAACTAACCTGTCCGACATAGTTGAATAGGGTCCGTGGCCTATTGGTGAGCAGCCACTTTTGATGCAACGACGGAAACCTGGGATGGAATTAGATTGGGAAAATTGATGTATTGCCAAAGTGGGTGGACTTTCACAATCTACCAATGGAGTTCTGGACGATAGAAGGGTTAAGTTATCTTGCTAGCTCATTACGCAAATTAATATGCATGGATTCTCAAACTGCTACTATGCAACGCTTCTATTACATGAACATCTAAATCGAAATCCAGAAAAATGCTTCGCTTCTAAACAATCTTTTTGTTACGAGACTTGAAGAATCTGGTGAGATCGAACAAGCTGAAATTCAAGTCACATATCCAAAGAAACCAATCAATTCACTTATTAAAAAATGGGTTCCTCCTGGTAAACATTTCATTACTGGAAGGCATGATGAACTTCTGTCCTCTGATACATTTAGAACATTCTTTCGTAATTCTGATGAAACTCAAGTCAAGGTTTCAATTGATATCACAATTCAATCCTCAGTTTTAAAAAAAGGGACTATACTGAAAGTTGATGTCCACAATAGGGAGAATGTTAGTGATGGTAGGATGGCAAATAATAAAGGGACTGGTGATTATCAAAGCCTTTTAACCCATGAAGACCCTATTGGTATCGACAATTAAAAGTAAACTCTTTTAATGACATTACTGCTGGTTCGAATGAAGAGGCTATCCAGACAATGTAGTTGAACATAATCCTCCCATCGATACTTTACCTTCAAATTCTGAAGTAGAAGAATTTAAAATTCCTACTCATTTTAGGAGACGTTCTGCTAGGAAAAAAAGCCAAGCAACATACCAAAGGGGATTCCCCCACTAGTATGGAATACTAAAGAGTTGATGGACCCTCAAAAAAGGAATGTGTTCAAGGTGCTTATGAAGGATACGAGATCTGCTCTTGTTGGCCTTTTGTAAACAAAATAAAAAATCCTAGTCTTGTGGCTGGTCATACTTTCTGGGTGCTCAATGGGGGGCTATTTTCAAATCATGCCTCTCATTTTAATGGCAGACTTATCTGCTAGAAGTTTAAGTGCTATGTGAAACTGAACAACTATTACATTTGCAATGTCTACTTAAGGATTCAAATGTTTTGTTTGAGCTATCTTTGGTATATGCCTCCAACTTTGCGTTTCTAAGAGGGCAACTTCGGTTGACTTTACAGAACCTACATTCTAGTGTACACAATCCTTGGCTAGTAGTCGGTGACTTCAACCGTTCTCTTAGTCCTGAAATTGAGGGTGGTAGAAACTTCCATTTTAAATTGAAAAATGAATTATCTACTTTTGGCTGCATGTGGATTTGGTAGATCTTAGCTGTACTTGTAGACTTTTGACTTGGTTGAACAATCAACAAGGAAGCATGTTCATTCCCAAAAGACTTGACAAAACTCTTGTGAACACCGAATGGTTACAGAAATTTCCAAACTCATTTGTCCATTTTGGAGAACCTTTAACATCTAATCACTCTTTTATGCATGTACAAACACTACAAGAAAAATGTCATTTAGCGACGGAAATTACCGATAGAAAATGTTTGGATTTCATCGGTAATAAAAATTTGTCACGGAATATTCCGACAAACAAAGGCTTTGGAAAAATGGCTGTCGGTAAATTTACCGACGGAAATCTAATTTACGTAGGTAATTTTACCGACGATTATTCTTTGCTTAGTTAGTAAATATCTCACATTTTAGCCACAGTTTTTGGTATTTCGACAATAAATATAATGGATTTTACCGAAGTGATTCTATTTTTCGTTGGTAAATAATTTTAATTTTTTTTAAAAAAACCGACATTAAATATAGGCAGTCTGCTATACTTCTGCATACCAACATGACTTTACCTATTCAAATGCTCTAGAATGAAGATTCTTACAAGCTGTGACTTGTGTAGAAGGCTTGACAACAACTTTTTTTATTCTACTACTAATAATTTTGATGAAAGCTAGAAACAATGTTATGAACTATTTAGCATCTTTAAGCATCCACAAAAAGAAGAAGAATTTTATGCTAATCTTTTAACACTATTAAGGATTAATAGATGTGGAATTTTGTTTGTAAAACTAGAGTAAGTTTAAATACTCTCTTGAGCTTGATAAGGACAAAGTTGTCTTTATGTCATACGAAAAAACACATGACAGTAGTTGCAAAAATACCTTCACTGAAGGACACAATGACAATGGCCAGAGAAGACAATGTCGACGAGCATGAAAGGAGTCCACAACAGAGAAATCAGAGAGAAGAAAACCGAAGAGGAGACGCAGGAAGAAGGAAGAGGAAGATGCAGTTGGAGGGGAGATGTCAGGTGAGTTTAAATTTAAAAAGAATTTACCGACATAATTTACCGATGGAAATTTTCGTAGGTAAACTCAAAAAAGTTTTATTCCACCAATAATTCCTACCTTTTTACTGATGGATATCTTATACCATCACTAAATCCATTTATCGACGGAATTTATTGACGGAAACTTAAATTTTTATTCCGCTAATAATTCCGTCCTTATTTAGCAACAGAAGAAAAATGAAGAGGAGACGCAGGAAGAAGGAAGAGGAAGATGCAGGTGGGGGAGATGTCGGGTGAGTTTAAATTTAAAAAGAATTTACCGACGGAATTTACCGGCAAAAATTTTCGTAGGTGAACTCAAAAGAAAATTATTCCACCAATAATTCCCGTCTTTCTTTTAACATACCTTGTAGTGATTACCAACAGCCATATTTTTCCATCGCTAACATCCGTCACAAATTTTTCCGCGACGAATTCTCTTCATATTTAGCGACGAGTATTAGTACCGTCGCTAAATTAATCAATTTTAGCGACGAAAATATGATTTCTGTCACTAATTTCCAACGGTTTCTTTTCCTTCGCTAAGATTCCGTCGCTAATCCACAAATTTCTTATAGTGAAAGGATTTCCGACTATCAACAATTGGATATTCCCTTCCGATTTTTGAATACTATTACAACTATGAACGGTTTTCTTAAGTTGGTCTGAGCATATTGGTCCACTAAAGTGACTGGCTTCAAATCCTATCAATTTAAGCAGAAACTCAAAAAAGTGAAGTATATTGTGAAGCAACTTTTACGAACTAGAGCTGTTGATCTTCAAAACCTCGAGGAGAAGCTTCAATCTGCCCAGTATACTTACTATGACAATCCATACAATCCTGAATTAAAATCTGCATAACTAAAATGTATGCAAGAATATCAGACTTCATTATCCTTCCATAATTCAGTTTTAAAGCAAAAAGCTAGACTTTATTGGCTAAAAGAAGGTGATTCCAACACTAAATTTTTCCATGTTTCCTTGTTGTTAGCTCGACGTAATGTAAATCAAATTTCAAAGCTTCAAGACCATGCGGGGTGGAAATTTATGGACAGGGTTAAAATTATGGAGATTTCTAGAACCTATTTCGTTAAGTCATCAGAACAACAGATTCACACTTACCCAGTTTTAATGTTGTTAGGCTCTTTGTAGGCAATATAAATCAAAATGATTTGGAGTCCCTCATCTCTCCTTTTACTGTCGATGATGTCAAATGAATCCTTTTTAGTTTACACCCCTCAAAGTCTCTTTGTCCTGATGGATTCACTGCCTTTTTCTTTTAACACACCTTGGAAATTATGGGCTAACTAATCACAAAAGCTATATTGGCATTTTTTTAATGTACAAAAATGCTTCAAATCATTAATCACACTTTCATCTATCTAGTGCCTAAAAAACCAAATCTTTGCAATATGACTGAATTCAGGCCTATCTCTTATTATAGTAATATTTATAAAGTGATCTCAAAGCTTCTTACGGAAAGATTGAAGAGGGTCCTCTCGACTGTAGTGAATTGTGCTCAGAGTGCATTTTTTCTTGAGAACAACCTTGAGGATAACATTCTACTTTTACAAGAACTTCTAAAGGAATATAACTCAGGTAAGCAAATTGATAGTTGCTTGATTAAGATAGATTTTTTAAAGCCTTTGATACAGTTAGTAGTTCATTCAATTGTGTCTTGAAGCACTTCATCTGCCCACTATTTTTGCTCATCGGATCATGGCATGTGTTAGCACTTCTTCTTTAAACGTTCTAGTCAATGGCACTCCCATCACTCTTTTCAAACCAGCTAAAGGGATTTGACAAGGTGATCCCCTTTTGCCTTCCAATTCCATCATAAATGTAAGGAACAAAGCCTTATTCATGTCTTATATGCAGACGATTTGGTTCTCTTGTGTAGTGCTAACCTTAACTCAATCCATACCCTCATGAATATGCTTGGTCTCTTTGCAGACTGGTTTTGATTAAAATATAATGTCAAGAAGAGTTGTTTTTTTTTTGCCTTGGATAATGTTAGAGGCCTCAATGAAATCAAACAACTCACAAGACCTAGCAATAGTTCCACTCCTTTTAAATATATGAGAATACCTATCATGGCCTCTAAACTAAAGTTCACTGAATGCTTACTGATTATTGAATGAATAAAGACCTGAGTGATGGCTTGGCAAAATTTTTCCCTCTCTTACACAGCTAGGCTCACACTCATATTAGTTATTAATAGTCTGCATATTCACTAGGTAGCTCATGTTGCATTACCTCGAAAAGTTCTTAAGGAGTTGGAAATAATTATGAATTTTTTTTAGATTGTACAAGTTAGTAATTCCAGAAAGGCATGAGTAAAACGGCAATTAAGTTACACTCCATAACAAATATAGAGGTCTTGGGATCATTTCAATATCTAATATGCAGAAAGTTTCAATATGTAAGCGCTTATGGAGATTATACATCAATCGTACTTTCAATATGTAAGCCCTTATAGAGATTATACATCAATCGTACTACCCTATGTAGTACGGACAAGGCAAAATGGAGCTGTGTTTGCGTGTCAGAAACCCACCTAACATGTGGTGGACACGTGTCCGTACGTGTCAGAATTAAAAAATAATTTTTGTTGACTTGGACACTACTCGAACACGTCTGGAGACAGCTTGAACACGGCTTAATGGAATATATGCTCCATGTTTTTTAAGAGGGGCTTATAAAGTACCAAATATGTATAAACTATCAAGATGTTGGAAGTCTTGAAACACATCAATCAATATATATCATATTATGAATTCTGAATTTTTTCTTAATTCTATATATATATATATATATGTCGTATCCGTGTCCATCAAATTTTAGAACTATATGTGTGTGTGTGTGTGTGTGTGTGTGTGTGGTATCCGTGTTCATCAAATTTTAGAACTTGGTGTGTCCCCGTATCCGTGTCCGTGCTTCTTAGGTACTACCTTATGATCAAAATAGATACATGAAATATACTTGAAACATTCTAACTTCTGGTAGGTAATCAGAATGGTTCTTGGATATTACAATAGATGATGCAACATCGTGATACAATTTACACTCATAACAAACATAATATTAGCAATGGAGCAAAAATTTGGGGCCAATATTTTGATAACTAGATGGAAATCAATCGACTTATTGACTCTCTTGACTTTCGAAGGATTCATAACATAATGCCTTAAATGTTAAAATTTTCTTCTTTGACTATTAATGATGCATGGCAGGCCACCTTTTATGGTTTCACATCTCTTATACCTCATCTCCTACAGCATTCCAATACAACAGAGGAGGATAACATATTTTGGAACTTAAATCCATCTAGCATCTTCTCCAGTTAGTCTTTCTATCAACTCATCTAATAGATCATTGGTAGTTCAGTGGTTTTCTCTTATATGGCACTATACCATTTGTCCTAAAGTAACCTTCATTACTTGGCTAACTCTCAAAACTAACTCCTAACTGTGAATCAATGGCATTGAAGAGTTGATGACTTATGCATTCTTTGTAACTTCGCTCCTAAAGATTGTAATAACTTATTTTTCCAATGTAGCTATTCAAAAGCCATTTGGAGTCTTATTTTACAATTATTGTTGTTGCATTATGACATATATGAATGGGATTTAGTTTTAGAGTGTATCATTAGCAAATCAAAGAAAGGAGCTCTAAATGTTGCTCCTTTCTCTACTGCCTTCTCACTATCTATATATAGCATTTGGAAAGAACGAAACAATCAGAAATTCACTGACAAAAAGGAAGAGAAATACAAACTAGCTGATAGAATCATCAATCAGATAAGAGTGCATTTTTTCCAAAGATATGTACAAATCCCTTACTATGGAAGTCAAGATTACTTGGAAATTTTAACCATCTAATGTTTCTCACTTTGTCCCTCTTGTCTTTTGTAATCATCTTCTTTAGCTCTTTGCTAATATAGAGTAGTATAGTGTTTTATAAGAACTCTTTATAATGTTGTAATTAGTTCCATTTATAGTAATATATCATTCATTCACCCAAAAATATTCTATGTCAATAGTTGCTTGGAATGCTCATGGCCTGAATTGCCAAACAAACTTAATGTTTGAAGGATTTTGTCTTGAGGATTATACCTTTTATAACTCTTTTAAAAAATAAAATCAAGCCAGATAACTTGAATAAATTTAGGAAAATTTTTAATAAAAAGGCTGGGTAAGGTCTTGGCTAATCATATTTGGAAATTTTCCTACAAGTAAAGAGACCTTTATGGATCCTCTATTTTCAGTTCATACCCCTATCCTTATTGATTTCATCTTTAAACAAAATGTTATACATCATACTTTTAGGTTCAACAATTACCTAGTTAATATGGAAGGGTTTGATGAGGCTCTTAATATAGGTGTGTAATCTTCAATATTTGGTACTAAACAATACATTTTTCTCCAAAAACAAAAGGTTATCAAGAATGAATTGAAAAGTATTAACTCCAAAAAAGTTTGTTCTGAATATTTTCAAAGACAAGCTAGTTGCAACATAATTTTTGCTCTCTTTATCCCCTAATGACCACTTAGAAAGAAGAAAAATTAGACTTGAAAAACTACATATAGGCTATTGAGATTCACTCATATTTAATTAAATAGAGACTTAGGATTGATTGTCTTAACGATGGTGACAAATCATCTAAATTATTCTTTTACTTATAATGGCAAAGAGGAACATCGATAATATAAGTTCAATTAAGGGAAAGGATGGTAGAATACTATATGATCAAGAGGATATATTGAATGAAGTTGTTGATTTCTATAAGCTGATAATTGGAACTTCCTAGACTTTCTTCTATTGAGTTTCTAGAAAATTTTATAACTAATAGAATTTTTAATGGTGTTTCAATGGAGATCATTAAACTAGTAGAGTATAAAGAGATAGATAAAAAAAATTTCCATCTAAATGTTATTAAAGCATACAGACCTGATGGTTATAATGGGTACTTTTTCAAAAAAACTTGCATAAAGATAAGACACTTGATAAAAGATATTAAATATGAGTTCTTCACTAATGGACTGCTTTTGAGGGAATTTAAGAACTTCCTATGCTTAATCCTTAAAAATTTTGACCCTTCCTCATTTGGAGATTATAAGCCTATCTTATGTAAAAAAATTCATTTATAAAATCATTGACAATAAATTGAGGAAAGCCATTAGTACTATCATTAGTGACAATTAAACTACATTCATCAAGGAAAGAAGTATTGGGGATAACATCTTATTGAGACAACAACTACTAAAGGGTTACTAAAGAAGGAATTCCCACACAAACTACACCGTTTAGTACTTCCACATCGAAAACATACACTCATCATCCTCCTACAGGTACCCCAGTAGTATCTAGAGTAATAACGACATTCTGGTGCCCCAGAACCTCAACCTATAGAGGAACTCCTACCAAAATTAGTCGACAGGGAAAAGCTTTGTCACTTCCTTTAGCTGTAGATCTTTGGTTGGATTCCTGTGTAGTATAAGTACCTTCATGCCTACTCTTACTCGAGGATTGACCTCCTCTAATGAAGCCCTTTATTGTGCTTTTTATCTCTTAACCATCACTTGTTTCTCTATTTTAATGATAGATTACACCAACTAATGATAATTCAGTTGTTACAAGAGAGTGAATGCCACAATATGCTCTTTAATTGAGTCATTGAAGCCATCCTCAAACTGACAACACTGAAAGTCCTCAGTAAGTACAAGTTTAGGTTTATATTTGTTGAGTCGATTGAATTCTCTTTTATGCTCAGCAATAGACTATTTCTTTGCTTCAGACTCAAAAGCTGCTTACACCTCTCATTTTTATAGGCTACTGTAACATATTTCGTTTTAAACCCCTGGGAAGAGAAATCTTAGGTCAAAGGTTTAGGCGACTAAGGATATCTCAAAACAAATTTCAACCAATCATAAGCCGCTAATTGAAGAAGGGAGACATCATAGTGCACCATTTATTTAAGTGCGCATCTAATTTAACCCAGCACCCTTTTCACCTTTTCTAACCAGAGCTCAAGCTTTTTCGTCTCCAAACTTTCACAACTAATCAATAAGAGCCTTGAGAGAAGTCATTCTGTGTAGTAAAGTCGTCATATCTTGTGACAATTTTACTAAAGCTTCTCTCTGAGCTGGAAGTGGAGGAGGAGATCATACTTCAACTTCAATTCTATTTACGTCAGAGGGCCCAAACACATATGGATAAGATCATGTAGGATTATTACTTTCAATAACCTCATCAACAGCCTTATTATATCTTTCCATACTTGAATCTAAAACCAAAACATGGGACAAACCATATTAGGCCAAACACAACTCTTATATCTATGTACAGGAACTATTTAAGCTCTGGCTAAACTAGAATCGCCTAAACCATACTCTGATACCAAAATTTGTAACACCTTAATACCCCTTAGGAAGATGTATAGATGCCACACAAAACAAACCTAAAACAAATCAAAACAATCCAACAATCCCCAAAAAATAAGGTAAACATACATCACATTTCATAAGTCATTGAGGTTTAAATGGGACACAATATACACATATCAAGATCATACATAAAAAAGAAATGACCCATCCTACGTTATGGTTATTATAGGCCATTTACACGTGCTACAAATTGTCTCACAATATTTGTGAATACAACTCAAAGATTAAGCATAAAATCTCCCAAAAGTTAATACGTCCTTCTTTGGCCATTGCGATTATCCCAGCCTTAGCCCTGTTTATCAAGACCTAAACGAAGGAAAAACTACTGTGCTAAGCATATAGCTTAGTGAGAAAAATAAATAAATAAAGATACAAGATGATGACTACCTTTTTTCAATCGTCTAACATTTACAAGCAAATGATTCATGACATATCACATAACATTCTTTGATTATGCTAAACAGAGAGTAATCTAAATATCAATTTGCATTAGAACAAAACAAATATCAAACATATACATAATTCCCTGCTAATCTTTTCATAAGTGGGTAATAGGAACAAAACAGAAGATACCTATGGTTGGTATCTTCAAAAGAGGCAATAGCCTCTAAAATAGCAGAAACTTAAATCCCTAAAATAGAAAACACTATAGTGTTTAAGAACATAAGCAACTGTAGACCTTTCTAGGCATGCCTATTTACCCACAACTTAGACTTGGCAGGTTAAAACTAATCATCTGAACATTAAAGAGCAATAATTCATAAGTTCAAACTCATTCCCTAATGCTTGCATTATAATGAAAACATACATCATGCCCAATCAAATATAATATGCTTTATGAACTTAGTCCTTTTTCAATAATGCATCAATGAAACCATTTAAGTAATTACACATTATAAGCATGAGTCTCATGTTACTCTTATAACTGGATTTGCTATGTCGCAGTGATATCCGAAGAGTTTGGATAAGATTTAATAGCATTTGGGTATGGAAAAATTCACGTTTGGGCTAAAAAAAAAGGGATCGATGCATGGTTGTACCCAAATTTCCAGCTTTTTTCGAGATAGGTTTTCGAGTCATTTTTGTATGGCTATTCTTACATAGAAAATGAGGCAATATGGTCTTCTAGAAAAATGTTCCTTTATGTATTAAGTTTTTAATGAAATAAACTTAATGCAATTTAGTTCTGTACTCTGAGAGTTATACCCAAAATATTACAGACTGTTCTTAGACAAGGACATTAACGAGAACTCAACTTCAAGCCAAATTTCAAAACTCGTAGAGATAGAAGTGAATTTTAATTCCTTTATAAAGGTTGTAAAACTATGTGTTTAATTTAATATAGAATTAAAATTGTCTTATTTGGATATCTACAGGTCAAGATATGGCTAAATATAGAAGGATGTTCAATGGAACCCGTCCATCTAATGAGGTACACACTATAATTAATTCACTTCAGTCTTATTATGCAAGAGCAATGCCAAAGACATATGTAAATGAACCAACAACATCCCATTTTAGTATAGAATACCTCTCTTAACAAAACCCCTCACGTTACACTAAAAACTCAAACATCATATTAAAATTTCCATACCTTTTAACGGAGTGTTTGAAAACCCTTATTCTTCTCTCCTCTAGCTTCCCTTCTTTTGTCTTATCCTCTTCTACATATAACATACCCATTCAAAACTCATTTTCAGCAATCAAAGATGCATAACAAAACCCTAGCTAAAGAAAAGATGAGAAAAGAGCTAAAGTTCACACCAAAACTTGCAATTAACGTACCTTAAACTTCAAATGCACAAAGGGATTTATCAAGATGTTGTACGGTGAGAGAGAAAAGTTTAAACTTTTGTAAATTTTTGTGCTAGTCGAGCCTCCCTTTTTCATTTGCATGTGTTTAGGTAAAGCTTGAGGTAGGTGACATGCAATTTTCCACATGGATAAAGCTTATGGTGTGGGACATGAAACATGGCTTAATCTTATTGGCTTTTACTTTTCACCTTTCATTAATTACAAAAATGACCACACCTTTGTCTTATTCTGTGAAATTCCATGCCATCTTAATATATTTAGCAATTTAGTCCATGGTTAATGTATATTTATGCATGCATAACACAACTAATCACAAAGTACTGAATTACACCTAACAATTTCATGCCTATCGATTATAAATACTTTTAGGGACATGAAACATTCCTACAAGGGTGTAGTTTTGGGGCCTCACATATTGAGGGTAATCATTCAAAGCATCAGAGAACAACTAATGTACTCTAATATAGCTAGGATTGACCCTAATATATATCATGGAGAATATAAATATAGAAGGTACACTTTCATGGATTCATAAAAGTTCCTAACTCAATGAATTAAATTAGAGGTTTGAATATACCTTAATTATTTTTGGATTCTACCTTATTCCACTCCACCCATTTGATTTTAATTGTTCTCCATTTGAAAGATCTTCAGGAAGTTGAGTATTTGTACAAATGCCAAACCAAGTTGATAATGAGGGATCTAACCTGAGTTGATATTGCCTACCATCAACATATGCAGTTCTTTAAAGGTTTGGAAATTTTTGTTTGCAAACTGATCTTGAAGACCTAGGAAATATCATAGTGCTATGGCTTTAGAGTAACTTCATATGGTTAGGTATCTTATTTAATGGATGGGTTTTTTTTGTTCTTATTTTTTATATACGTTGAGTATTTATGTTGTAACTAGAAAAGATCCAATTTGGATCATACTTCCCTCCTTTGAATAGTTTATCTTATTTCTTATATCAATCATAATTTAATTTTTCATAAAAAGAGGTCCATGCCTAGCTATTTACTTAGTGGAATATTAGAAACAAACATAGAATTGACCTTTTTAATAATGTTTTCTAAAGGTATAGAGTTTCTTCTAATGCTAAAATTGGAACAATTACAAAAGAACCTTATTGTATAAGATACGCTAGGGTTAGGAAAGTGAGAGAATATATTATTAGAATGGTTTATTTATAAAGTAAAATCAAAGAAAAATTGTTATTCCTAATGCTTGCATTGTTCTCCAAACTTTGAATACATTACCCTCATAGTTTGGTTTCGTTGTTACCACATATAACTCACAAGAACAAGCTTATAACATTAATTTTTAATTATTTTTTAATATATTAAGAAAAACATTCAATCAATAAGTGGATAATTACAAAATCATTGATAGGTGCAATTATAATGTGTTTATAGTGTTTTCTTATATGACAATCATGTGTTTAGGACCTAGATTTATGCTCTTATTAGTTTTTTTACTTGTTTTGTTTGATTGACTATTGTTTAAGGCAAGAATTTGAACTTAATTGTATATTTCAAAAGTTATTTGATGTGTTTGGTGACAAGTGGAGACATGAAAAAGTGAGAAAAGATGAAGAAAAAAGTTGGAGAATAATGTCTAGTATGATTGTGTATGAAGAAGCAGTAGATTGGAAAGTCTGCATGGCCATGCAAGATTATGCAAAAGCTCTTCCAAGTCATGAGTTTTCTACCAAATCTAATTATTTTTGTTCATTTCTAATTTTTGTCAATTTTAATTTCTTCAAATTACATTAATTTAGAACCCCTCGATTTGTTTTAATTTTAACTCATAAAACACTTACCAATAGATTCCTTGTGGGAACGATCTCAACTCTTCACTAACTACATATTTCATTATTAGAGAGTATTAATTTGGTTGCAGGTGAAAACATTACCAAATTTTGGTGTCGTTGCCGAGGAATTCTTGATGGTATATGTATGTTACATGAGTAGATAAAACAACATAGTTGTTATTTGATTCAAAGATAGAAAAGACAGCCAAGAAGTTATGGTAGTAGACAAAACAGAGGCAACAAGCACAGAAGAAAAAAAAGATGGTCGTAAATCACACCCTTCATGAATTAGTTGCCCCTATAGATGCTCAACAGCCCCATTGCATCAATTTTTCGAATTTTGGGGACAACACTACCTTTGAATTGAATTCAGTGTTGATTCATTTATTGCCAATTTTTTGAGGTCTACTGGGAAAGGATCCTTACAATCATTTGAAGGAATTTGATGTGGCTTGTATGGGTATGAAGCCTACAAATATGACTGAGGAGCGAATCAAATTAAGAGCCTTCCTATTTTCTCTCAAAGATGATGCTTAAGATTGGTTGTATTATTCCACTAGTGAAAATGTGCAGATATGGGCTAAAATGAAAAGACTATTCCTTGAAAAATATTTTCCTATGTCAAGAGCTGCGAAAAGAAATTTTTAGCATTCAACAACACACTAGTGAGACACTATATGAATATTAGGAAAGATTCAAGAAGCTTTGTGTGAGCTGCCCTCATCACCAAATAAAAGATTAACTATTGATTTAATACTTCTACGAAGGCCTTTTGCTTACAGACAAGAGTATGATCGATGCTACAAATGGTGGAGCTTTAGTTGACAAATGGTGGAGCTTTAGTTGACAAAACACGAGTAGCGAACATCTCTTCCAATACATAAAAATTTAGGATATGTTTTGTCCATAGATCAAAACAAGTGAATGAGGTGAATGTGTCAACATTAGAGAAGAGATTAGATGATCTTACATCTTTGGCGTAGAAAATCGCGATCACAAAGAAAGAAGAAGCAAAGGTATGTGGAATATGTTTAATGTTGGGACACTCTACTAATGAATGTCCAGTTTTGAAAGAAGAAAACACATAACAAGTCAATGTTATGGGAGGATTTGTTAGACAAACTCAAAGGAAATATGATCCATTCTCAAACACCTATAATCTGGGTTGGCGTGACCATCTAAATATACGTTATGGGAACTCTTAAAGACAACAATCTACTTCAAATTTCTAGCAATATAGGCAACCCTATGTTCCTAGACAACATCAACAAATGGCACCTAATTCTGAAGGTAAGTTCTCTTTACAAGATATAGTTAAATCTTTGACCACTAATACCATGAAATTTCAACAACATACTCAAGCTAATATTCAAAATCTTGAAAATCAATTAAGCTAAATGGCAATGGCCATCAATCGATTAAGGTATAAAATTCTAGAAAATGTCTTGCTCAAACATAAATCATTCCCAAACAAAGTACCAAAGTAGTCATGTTGTGGAGTGTTAAAGAATTGAAGGAACCTTCTCCAAAATCTCCAAGAGGGAAATCAAAGAAGAGGCAAGAAAGGAAGTACCTAACCAACCGAAAAAGGCACATTCAGATCTGTATATATTTTTTGTGCCACCCCCTTTTCCTATTCGATTCACTAAAGGAAAGAAAGAGGAGCAAGAGAAAGAGATATTGGAGACTTTCAGAAAAGTTTAGGTAAATATTCATTTTGCTTGATGCAATTAAACAAATTCCTCGTTATGCTAAATTTCTAAAGGAGCTCTACACTTCAAAACAGAAATTAAAATTTGATAAGAAAGTACAATTAGGAGAGAATGTTTCTCCAATACTATAGAAGAAAAAGCTACCACCTAAATGTCAAGACCAAGGTATGTTCACTATTCCCTATAAAATTGGTGATTTAAGAATTAAAAAAGCTATGTTAGATTTGGGTACATCAATAAATGTCATGCCATATGATGTTTACAAGTCCTTAAATATAGGGCCCCTCAAAGAAACTAATGTAATGATTCAATTAGCAAATCGTTCAAATGCTCATCCAAAAGGCGTGTTAGAGAATATTTTGCTTCAAGTAGGTGAAATGCTTTTCGAACAAATTTTTACATTTTGCATATAGGTAGTGAGGATGTACCCTCTTCAACTCCAATTTTATTTGGAAGGTCGTTCTTGAAAGCCACTAGAACAAAAATTGATATTAATGATGGATCATTGACTATGGAATTTGATGTGAATTAATTAAATTCAATATATAAAATGCCATGAAATTTTCAAATGATGAACAATTTGTTGTTATTGTGGATTTTATTGACACTGTGGTGTAGCAAAATTCTTCATTAAATGGAAGAGATAAACTTAAGACAATCTTGAAATTGGAGATGCGTTGTAGTGGCAGTTACTTACAGAGATGTCCGTGCCCAACAACAAACTTGGATCTATGTTTTGTAATTTGGAGAAAACTAACTAAATAGCGAGCAATTACCTTATGTGGAGTTTTCCCGAAAGTTCCAAGTTATTGCCTTCAATGATTCAACCATCTACATTAGAGTTGAAAATTTTGCCTCACCATCTAAAATACATACTTTTAGGTGAGCAAGATATGTTACCTTTTATTATCTCAAATAAACTCACTCCTTTGTGGGAAAAGCAATTGATTCAGGTGCTAAGACAACACAAACAAGCCATTGGGTGGACGGTAGCTAATTTAAAAGGCATTAGTCCCACCATTTGTATGCATCGAATTTTGATGGAAGATGAAGTCAAAGAGATAAGGCAACCCCAACATCGTTTAAATCCACCTATGATAGAGGTGGTGAAAAAGGAAATCTTGAAGCTTCTTGATGTTGGAATTATCTATCCTATTTCAGATAGCAATTGGGTAAGTTCAGTACAGGTAGTTCCAAAGAAAATCAGGTAACTATAATAGAAAATAGTGATGTTAAGTTAATAACCACTCGTGTTTAAAATGGGTGGAGAGTTTGCATAGATTATAGGAAGCTAAATTCAGTTCCTAGAAAAGATCATTTTCCACTTCCATTTATTAATCAAATGCTTGAAAGACTTGCAGGTAAATCTTACTATTACTATCCAGATGGTTATTTAAGTTATCATCAAATTTTGGTTGCATCAAATTAAGTATGTTAATGATCGTTTGAAATCGTCCAAATATCTGATCAATAGTCTCCTCATCTTTCATCTTGAACAGCTCATACCGATGAACAAGAATACTGATCTTGGACTCTTTCACTTGATTTATGCCTGCGTGTGTAATGGCCAATGTGTCCCACATCTCTTTTGCAGATACACATCTATGAACCTTGTCATATTCACTTCTGATTAGAGCACAACTTAGAAAGAATTTGGCCTTTGAGTTCAATTGAAAGCCAGCTTTTTTATCAATTGATCATTTGTCACGAGAGATGATATTGCCTTCATCATCTGTTAGTATATACGGACCATTCTCAATGATATCCCAAAGATCAATATATGTGGATTTTATAAAGAGCCACATCCTGTCCTTCCAATAATGATAATCCTCACTATTGAATGCAAGAGGTCTTGTGACCAAGGTACCTTCAACTATAAAAACATGTGATTCAGTCATGGATCTTTGTCCTCACTTTGTGATAGTGTTTCTTGGAAACCTTGCTTTGATACCAACTGAAGTAAATTACTTGTTAATATAGAAATCCTATATGATATGTAAACTACACAAGAAGGGAGGTTGAATTGTGTAATCTTTTCGAAAATATTAATATTTTAAAACTTCTTAAATTTCTTTACAAAAAATTCAAATGATTACCAAAACACTTTGCCAAATTTGATAAGCAATGCAATCGCAAGAAATATTATCTACTCGTCTAACAACAAGAAAAATTAAAAGTAAGGGTTAGAGAATAGACACTGCGATTTTATACTGGTTCACCCAAAACCTTGGATTACGTCCAGTCCTTAGAGTTAGTCTGAGATTTTCAACTTTAAAAGTATTTTTTCTACACTTGTAGAGCCTCTTCAGGTCTCTCTCACAAAGTATTCTTTATCAGCCGTATTAGCCTCTCCAGGCTCTAGCCTTCCTTTCTCTCTCTAAGAAAAGTATTTTTGAGTTTTAGGTTACAGATGTATTTGCTCACTTCTTTCACACTTTGAATACATAATATTTTCTAATGTAAAAGCATTCTCTATCTTTATCTTTGACTAGAACTAGTATTTGTAGCCTAAGTCTCCAACTATCTTCTTAAAAACTGCTTTTTGAATCTTCTAGAAACGGTTATTAGTTAAGTCCTATAACTAACTCCAACTAACTAACTGTTTGACGTTTTAGAATATCTTCCTTCTGTATCATCTGGAATAATATTTTTTCTATTATTATGTTTCGTCTATTATTTTGCTTCATCTATTGTATTACTTCGTCTGGTGTCGCACTTCATCTGGTGTTGTGCTTTGTCTGGTGTTGACCATGCACCTTCTGAGTTGATTAAGTATCACTTACATTTTTCTGCACACTTAACAAACTTATCAAAATAGTTCATGCATTTGTAAGATTATTATTATTTGATTGTCATCAAAATTAATAGAAGTGAAGTCCTCTTGACTTAATAGTCCCATCAAAATAGTATTAATTTAATTGCAATAGAGTTTAATTGTGTTGTTGCATTAAATTTGCTTCTTAATTTTCATAACTATATTTTTTATATAAATTTTAGGATAAATTCAATTTCTCAAATTAGGTGCAATCTTATATGATGCAGCAAGTGCATATGCAATATCAAAATCTACATTATCATTTGTATCAAAGCTATCTCAAAAGTAAAGATTGCATAAAGGATGTGGAGAAAGGTGATTGACAATGGTTGATTGAGAATAAATGAGAAACTCTAAGTGTTAAGTAATTTTAATTTTAAGTACTTTAACTTATTTTGTTAGTGGTTTTCATTTATTAAAAATAAATTGTTTATTGATGTATAGGAGTAAAGTAGAAGAAACACAAGTAACAGGCAAAATCAAGAGATGAAAAAAGTCAAATTCTAGTTGAAGCTCAAGTTGTAAAGAAACGTGTAGGTGATTTAGAAGATGAAGTTACAAGACTTATTGAAATCAAAAAAACCCAAAATGAGAAGATTCAAGCCCAAAATGAGAAGATTCAAGCTAAAAATGCAGCAATTGAGAACCAAGCCACATAAATGAAACAAATTTCAATTGATTTTGCACATGTGGCAAATACTGGAGCAATTTCTGGTTTGGTACTTAATGTTTATGCCTCAATTACAAATCTATCAAGTGCCACAACATCAAATACCTCAATCAGTCATGTGGATTTATAAATTTATAAAATCTAGAACAGTTAGTATTACTTCTTATCATTATCATTATATTATTATAAATTTATAGCTTAATATTTTATAAACCAATTAATTGATTCTAATTTTTATTTATTTTGTAGGAAAAAAATCAATAGTGAACTTTATCTGAAAGAAGAAAAATTGCCTTGGAGAGGTTTAGCTTAAATTAGTACTTAATAGTTTGGGATAATTGTAATAAATATAATTGTCTTGGATATTAAATTTTCCAATTTTATATACTGGAAATTAGAATTTTGTTCATTTAGGTGATTTTTATATGTTTTTATATATACTAATAATTTTTATTTTCTTATGTGACAATATTTTAGCACTAAAAATCCGTATCATTTATGATAACTTCTATTTTATGGCCACCAATGCAAAATTTTTTATCGATTACGCAATTAAAATGTTAAATTTAATAATATTATTTATAACAAACACGAACACATGAATGATGAAATTTATTGTAACATATAATCTTTATTTAGTACAACATTATTGTAACATATAACTTTCCTACTTGTGGCAAAATCTGTTAGAAAATATGTTCACTAATGCAATTTCTTTTACTACTAACGCAATTCCATTGCTCTATTGATAGTTTTATTTGTCACAATAATAAACACATTAGTGACAATATTTTTTGTAAGAACAATTTTTCATTTTTGTAACAAAATGACGTTGAAATTTTTTCTTTAAAATATTAGTGACGAAAAAGTAATGAACACTGATAAAAAAGCGCAAGTGACAATTATTTTGTCACTTTTTTCAATTATTTTAGTGGCGAGATGTTGTCACAATAAAATGAAGTGTTGTTATGACGTTATTCGTCACTACTTTATATTATTTATGTCGACAAACTTGTCATAAATATGTAAAGTTACTGTGACCATATAATTTTGTCACACATTCTATAATTTTTAGTGTCAGTATTTTTACCACAAAAAGTGTTAGATAATTGTGACCATTTTTCTAAATTAGTCACTATTTTATTAGTGAAGAAGGTATATGTGATAAGAGGTGACGAATTTAAAAATTAGATACTATTAATATTAGTGACTAATATTATTACTTTTAGTGACAACTTTTACTTTCACGAAAAATACAATTTCTTATAGTGAAGTGATTGAATCACTGCCTAAATCTTCTACTCATTCGAAAGATTGATTCCGATCACTTTCAGCTCACATATCATGCCAGACATGATTCTCAAATGCTTTTTCATTGACTAATCAGGATGGTTTTTGTAGTTATCAAATTCGAGAGTCAGGCCAAGCATCTGAGTTGTGGAAGTCTTTCCAAATTTCATATTCAAAGTTGTCCATAAGGCATTTACAATGGAGTACTACTCAGCAACATGATGCGAACAATATTACTTTTCCTTTTCCAGCTATCATAAGCTTTATGATCTTAGCAGTGTTGAAAAATAGTACCCTTTTCAGGTTGAGCCATGATAGATGTTAAGGCCTCCAGTTACTCTTGCTCCTCAAGCACATATTGAATTTTACAGAGCCATATTTCAAAATTGTCACTGTTAAACTTTTCACCTTTGTTAAGATAAGCTATGATTTGTTTGGAAGCCATCTAATATATAAAAGCAATGCAACACTTAAATAAATCTCAATTAGCGCCATATATAGATCAATTTTGTAACAACACAAATATTAAATAATTACAATGAAACATAAATGAGTAAAGAAGACTTTGATACTAGCATAATCACCTTACATCATAAAGTTTCCAACACATAATTATTTAAATAATTCTTCCTAACACAAAAATATATTAAGAAATAAATTTTACTCAACTCAATATAATCCCACTTATATGTACATCATATTTGGCATAATGGAATGTGTTAAAATTTTGTAACATTTAATTACAAACATGTCTTAAACTAAATTGTTGAAATCAAGTAATTTTGATAAATTCCAAAATAATAACATATAACCAATTCCAGTAAAAATGATCTCAGGAAAATAGTCAAAAATAGCAAGACTATTTTTCAAAATTTTGGAATCTTTATATATATATTGCCATTTATTTCAATTTTTATGCAATTTTATGAAAATAGAAAATATATAAACAACCAACAGTTAAAAATTGGCATAGGTAGAATATGACATTTAAAACTTTCACTAACTTCCCACTGGTTTGTTATTCTCAAAGTTATTGTTTCCGATGAATAGTAACGTAACCCCGAAAAAATTGATCATGACACAATAATAAAACTTGTCATTTTCTTTCTTAAGGAATATATGGGATCCACTCTTTATCAAGCGGTCCATTTGACTCTCCTAACATATTTCTTATCACCTATCAATATGTGGGTCCATTGGTAATTATGAGTTTTACCAAAACTCTTTAAACATTCAAACAATCATATCTTTTTAACCAAAGCTTTTATTTGTGCATAATATATTGTTAGAATTGTCTCAAAATCTAGTTTCCAATGACATCCATTTTAATGGGTTAAATCACACTATATTATGCGAATAATGTCACAAATCAGTATGTTACATATTTATATGATATGTTTACTTGTTTTTTTTTCTTCTTATGATAAGATATATCATAGATACAAAATTTACACAACATCATCGTACATGATGTCATGTTATTATGCGCATCATGATACATATGTGAAATATTTCAATAGTACGACAATAAAATTGTGTGCTTCAAAATGTTGTGTTAAAATGAGACCATGCATAACATATCTAGATTCACCCAGGAATATGAAAAAAATCATGATCGCGCTCTGATACCAATGAAGGTTTACATAGAAACTTACTGTAAACAGTGAAAGTAACAAAGGGAGGATTCTTTGAGGTTCAACTTGATTCTACTTATTAAGTATCTTTGCTCAATCTATAATGAAGGATGGTGATTCTCTAATAACCTGCCACTCAATCACTTTTCAAACTGTAACATTTTAGTCAATCACTCTCTTTTTGGTTATCTTCTCAAGTATGCTTTATACATACTTATAGAGTAAAAACTGATCATGCAGTTAAGGAGATAAAGATGATTAGGATAACACGTTTTATGCTATGGTAACTAACAACAATTACCTCATCCCAAGACTTGAATTTGAATATCGGTTATCATCATGAGCGGATAACCATTAATCGCATATGCCAACGCCAACAAAGTTATATCACCCACTAAATATGCATCCGTGAAAAAGTTAAACATGATTTAGTGAATTGATTATTAAGTATTATCATATTTTTCGCATTACCCAACTACCACGGAACCTTTTTTACCGTCAAAGTTACCTCATTCACTTTGATTTTTTTAATTTACAAATAGTTTCCTTCCTAAAATAGCATTACAAATAAGAATAAAACTTCCTAATTGGTATCGATCAAGCTCCTTAATTGATGTAGGACTTGTGCATATTTTCTTATACAAAATTGGTTTTCATTATTTTTAAATAAAAAGATTACAAAACAATAAGTAACAAAATTATTCCTATTTCTATTTATTAATTTTGCTAATTTTGCTAACAGACATTAATTTTGCTAATTTTGCTCAATGAGGGTGGGTCCTATTTCTCTTTTAATTTGACCATAACTCTGGTCCAAAGTAGGTGCATAACTATTCTCAATTTTTCTATTTTCTTTGCATGACTGTTCTCAACTTTTAGGGCATCCTATATATGTTCTCCTGGACAGCTCCACAAAGAAGGATGAGCCATATGTTATCCTTCACGACTTTACGTACGAGGGTGAGCTTTAGGTAAGTGCCCTTCTTGCTTTTGTCCAATATTAGGCCTACTCGAGCCTCGATATAATTTGGGAGGAAAGGAATAGTAGATGTTTTAGGGAATGGAAAAGACCGCAAAAGAATGGAGCTGATCTATAAGACACAATGAAATGCAGTGATAGTATTGTCATATCTTGGATAATTTAGGAATGTCTTTTCTTAATTTAAAATCCTAATGAATTGAAGTCTTGTAACTAGCTTCTATAGAGTAGTTTGTCACCAATAGATGTAACCCCCCAAGGGATTTAAACTGGTAATGTTTTAAGATTCGAGGATTTAAGAGCATCTTGTATTTGATTACTAGCTTAGCTTATGTGTTTTTGGAAAACCAGTTAGAGTGTTGCATGTTTTACTGAATTGCATTTTGATTTCACTAATTTATTTCCTTTTAAATTTTCAAAAAAAATCTCCATAAAGTATAGTCATCAATTTATTTTATTAATAAAATGTTAAAAAAAGTGAAAAATCAGGATTTTAGTTAGTGATAATGGAAAGAACTTCATCTTACAATACTAAAAGTTTATAACTATTATAATACACATTAGAATACTTGGAATTTTATGTCAACAATTCTTTTATTAAAACCAATTAAGAATTTATTAACTTGATATCATCTTGTAAAAATTGTTTCAATGAGGTAAGAGTTCAATTTCCTAATAATGATATACAAAATGTTATTAGTATTTTAAATTAAAATCTACAAGTGTAATTCTAGCCATAATATTATAGTTGAAATTAAATCTATGGCCTTATCTATGCACTTCGTTATATAATCAAAATCGTATTTGTATTAATTACAATTGCCTTAATAATATGCAAACATAATATCCCCTCCAATTTGCTTTCTTAAACCTTAAAAGTAAAGTGCTAGTGAGTGTACACATGCTATCCGAGATTGTAAGCATGCGGAGGAGGTTTAAGAAGTGCAATGACATGAAATACAAATAGTTCTCTCTGAATTGGTTTGAATAGATTTACGCCATTTGAGTAGAAGGCACGGCCTGAATCGGACGCTAGTTTTAATGGATAGTTGAGCAGCATAGGAGCAAACGATGGGATGGATAAGCACTACAACAAAAACATGCAATTCGCAAACCACTACAACAAAAACATGCAATTCGCAACGTTTTTAATAAAACGTCATGAATTGTTTAGACTTTTTGCGACGTTTTAAAAACGTCACGAATTGTTCAGAATTTTCGCGACATTTTACTAAAACGTTGTAGAATTATCTAACTTTTTGTAACATTTTTTTATTAAGAAGTCACAAAATAACTTCAGCGATGTTTTATTGAATAAAACGTCGCTGAAGCTTTCAGCAACAAATTAATTAAAACGATAATTTTGGTATGGCTTTGAATTTTTTTTCGTTTACAGCCGCATCCTCACTACTACCTTTCTCTCTTTCCCTATTCCTTCAACACCTTCAAATCTCCCTCTCAAATTCACCCCTGGTCCTCTACGCTCGCTATTCTAGAGGTACACTCTAATGCCCACTGCTCTGTTTTCATCCTATTTGCTAAAGTTCGAACCTTTCACTGTTTATTTGTTTCATGCTATTTCCTAGAAAATGTTTTTTCTTATAGCATGGTAAGTGCTCGATGAAATGCTATTGCTCCTTTTCCTTGGTTCTCTTCTTTCCTGCGTGCTTTTTTTCGTTTTTGTTCCCACCCTATATGTGAGATAGTAGCCTGCATTAGGTTTCCTGGTGTAGTGCGTCCAGTCTCCTTCGCATGCGTCAGGTTTTCTTCAAATGCAGTAGCTACCGCATGCGTCCCCCCTTGGAGCTGCGGCATCTCTTCATCTATCCAGCCTTCCCCAAATAAAAACCTAGCCTTAAGACATTTTTTTTCTCCCTCGAAAATGTCCTCTAGTCCACTGCTTGTTTTTTTTAGTCTCATGTACTGCCGTTTTACTCTTTTTATTACTAATGGCTGATGTCTGCTAGCTGTCGTTTTTAATTCTCATCTGCTACGTTTTTGTTCTATCTTTGTTGATGGTGTTTTAGTTTTAGTTTCCAGGAGGTTTTTATCACTACGGTTGTTTCTTTTGTCATGATTCAGGGGTTAAATTGCTTGCTAGTAGTTCTTTGTCGTCATTTTCTCTATTATCAACGTTTAAAGAGAATCAGAGTGATCATCAGATGAATCTAAAAAGGATATGGACATTTCTTACTGTCTGTATGGGCTGCTGTTCTTGCAAAATCGCAAGAAGAAAGGTCTTTATATATATCACATTCTCTCAGATTCTTTAAGATTTCAATTAGTTAACATTCATCGCCCTTATCCAGTTGTTTTTGATGTTTAATTGTCCTGTCAATGTTTTGCTTTTAATGAAATCTACGTGTTTGATAAAATGCACAATCCAAATGTACATTGGTGTATGCTTGTTTTCTATTTAAAGCTTTTGATGGGATATATCAGTTCAATATTTCCTTAAGAGCTTCATGTCAAGGTTTTCTTAAATGAAGCTTCTGATAAGATTAAAAGGCGTTTTATATTTTTCGTGGATTCAAAGATTTTTTTCCATTTTCACATATTTTTGTTGGTTTAATGAATATTCGTATATTAGATTCAAATTGTACTTGGATATGTGCTATTGGTTTCCTGAGATGGCTTTACTGATTAAAAGCATTATGCCATTTAGCTATCGTAGTTCATTTCTCATTGCATGTGCCTGGGATCAATAAGTTGGAGTTCCCAATTATGAATTTAGACTATATCATTGCATGTGCCTGAGATCAATAAGTTGGAGTTCTAAATCATGAATTTAGACTATCTGGAAGATGTTCTATTTTTTTTTTCTTTTTGTGATATTATGAGCATGCTTTCCAGCCTTCTCCCATACAAATGAGCCAAGATGAAAAGAAGGCTAAGTTGCACTCAAAGATTGGAAAGGAAGTTGTATTTGCGTAAGTTTATTGCTCTTAAATTCTATTTTGGCTAATAATTGGCTGCGTGTCAAACTCAAACATAGGTGATTTGAGTGAAGAGATATCTTGATCAACTTAATGTTCATTTATGAGTGTTTCTGATTTTCTATTTTTGGTTAGTATAAAGAAAGGAGGTCCAATTCCAACATCAAATATACTATTGGCTGTTGTCCTTGAGAAAGCAAAGGAGCTTGATGTGCCAAAGGAAATTTTGGAGTGCAACATTAAGAGGGCTTCTGAGAAGGTTCAAAAAGTCTATATTGAGAAAACATATAAGGTTTGTATGAGCACAATCCTTTCAAATGATGCTCGGAGTAGAAGGAATAATTGTCTTGGATTAACTATATTTTATCCAATAATGTTTCCATACAATGATTCGTCAATTAAAAAGAAGTTTGCTTCACTTTTAAGTTTATGGTTTTGGGGGTGATAGTATGGTAGTGGAGGTTGGTTGTTTTGTTTTAGATCTAGTTGCTTCATAATTCAGTTTACTATTTTGTTTGCTCTAATTTTCATATGAATTTTAACTAGTGAGTAATATTGATGTTAACTGATTTAGGCCAAGCTGCTATTGGTATCACATTATAACCTGTTGTTACATATCATTTGCATTGGGAATAAGAACTTTCCATAAGGAGTAGTCTCTCTCCCTCTCTTATGCAATTTTTTTCTTTTCTTTTTTATGCTTCCATGAAGACTTTTGTTGTTCTTTTCACTTGTTTTAGTTGTTGCACAAATTTAAACACAGCAATTTACGATTTATTTCACTTCTTACTATTTGATTTTGCATTCTGAAGTGCATCACACTCTTCTTTCTTCTCATGTCAATCTTGTCTTTCTTCTTTACAATTACTGTTTTTCTTAAATCTTTTATCAATGGTCAACAGGGTCTGTGATGCTATATTTCTTGAATCGCATTTCATTAAGTTAGTTAGTATGATTACTAAATGTATCGAGCCCAATGTTGTATCTCTATTTTCTTTACAAGTGTGAAAAGATTTACACATCTGGATCTTTTTAGAGCTCATATTACAGATTCTGGAACAAATTATCTACGATGTATGTTGTATAATGGTGCAATTATGATGTTGCATCATTTGTTTCTTTATTTTGGCAATTGAATCCAAAGTGCACATTGAGTTCCTCAACTGTCCTTGCTTACTACCATTATGTGTTGGTAGAAGTACTTTTATAAATGGGGTTTTAGACAATTGAAAAGAGAGCATCAGTCTTTGAAATACATCAGAAGTTAAACTGTGGATATATTTTGGTTAATTAGGCAAGGGTTGGCTGGATAAAAGGATTGTTTGGTTTGATTTTGATAACAAAGAGAGAGGAATTTTAGGTTACTACTCTTAAGGGATGGTTGAAACAATATTAAGTGATCTAAAGAGGCTTTCAGATTTGACAACTATAAATGTGGTGAAAGTGGCTGGACATAAGTGTGTCCCAACAAAAATTTTAAAAATTAAAAGAAGTTGTTTTCTGTGAAATATTTTTTTTAGGGAAGTGTCTTGTAGGAAGTTTCTTTTTTATTTGATTAATTACCTAGCTTCCCATAATAAAATAATATCTAAAGTTTCCCTTTCATATTTGGATAGTCTATAATAATTCTTTTCCTTTCTTATTGTGATAAGCAACTTTTGTTTTCTTTCTTTTTATCGCAGTAGGGAAGCTTCCCTCTTTTATGTTGAATAATTCTTGTGAAAAGATTTAGAAATATAAATTAGGTAGTATGCTTTAACATGATGATGAACTAAATGCAAGTCATTCATCTTGGAATGGTTGCTCCTTTTTCATGCACGTTTCATTTGACTATTCAGTTGTTTGCTTTGATGTAGATTTCATGAATTTGCAGTCCTTGGAAATATGTGGTGGAGGGTTGAGTGATACTGGGCATCAATAACATCAAAGATCTGTCTTCCCATGCACTGGTTAATCTATCCCAGAACTGCAATCTAACAGATAGAACCTTGGAATTTATATCTGATTTGTTCCTGTATATTGCACCACTTTCATATATGATGATGATGAATAGATGCATGAGTCACTGTCCTGTTGAAGTTTCTTCAATACTCTACAATGATGGACCTAGATGCCCTATTTGATTGTATTATGAGTAACAACAATGATGTACTATAAAATTCTTATAGACCTTTGCAAATGCTTTGTTTGTTGCAAGGCATTCTTATGCGATGATTTCTTGGTCAACAAATCAATTTTCATTCATTAGGTTGACAGCATTCAATGTCCTTGTTGGACCCCACACCCCACCCGTAGGTGTTTGCAGGTGATACTGCGGCGTATGTTTGCGGGTGATACCGCGGCATC
>JANSVA010000007.1:13121107-13159806 GCA_025504915.1 Erythroxylum reticulatum | reverse complement strand
CATCCAACCTTAATCAGAATTGTCCGCTTTGGCTGCGATTCGACCTCACAACCTCACGGTTTTGTTCCGCTTTCGCGGACGCCTCTTACCATTGAGCTTCCAACAGTCCTCATCTTTTAGCATCTTCCAATGTATATTCAAGGTTGACAAGACTGGACTCTTTAAATGTTTCAAATTCTTATGTAACCTGCTCAGGTTTACAGCATCTGAAGCTATTGAAAAATCTGAAATGTTTGACCTTCAAATCTTGCAAGGTTAATGTCAGTCTGTCAATGACATCAAGAAGCTTCAATCAACTGATCTCCCAGGAGAGGAATTGGATGCCCCAGAGCAGCATTCACCGGATAAGTCTTAAAAAAAAGCCTTTTCTTGAAATAAATTCAGAACTCTGAACAAACGTTTAAGATGGAATTGTACATATAACTATGGATAACTTGAAGTTGTTTACGGGAGGCTAGAAGTTTACTTCCATATGGGTTATGGAAGAAATTGTATTTAAGCCCTCTAGTTGGGTAATGATAAGTTACATTTTTTATTTATTATTATAAGTTCTGACATTGTTATTTGCCCATTGTTTGATCTCTGAACTTCTCTTGCTACCCTTTCAGAAGTACTAAGTCGGAAACATATCATAATTAGTGTATTATGATATGTTCGTAAATTGCAATTAAATAATACATTTTCTGTAGGTATGAAATTCTTGTGATACATGAATAATTATTAAAATTAATGATATACTAAAAAATTGAAGAATTATTAAATAAATAAAATTCATAAATAATATTGAATAGTTATTAAACAAATAAGATTAAAAATTGTATTTTAAAAATAATTATTAAAATTAAAAATTATTAAATTAATATGATTTTCAAAAAATAGAAAAAATACAAATACAAATAATACAAATAATAATAAAAATATCACGGAAGAGATTCCACGACGATTTCAAAAAAACGTCACAGAATGTTAGAGATTCCGCGACGTTTTTTAAGAAACATCACGGAATGTCCAAATTTTCATTGACGTTTCATAATGTTAGTATTTTTTGTGACGTTTTTTATAAAACGTCAAGGATATCTAGTGCCAATACCATATTTCGTTACGTTTTTTTGTGACATTTTTTAAAATGTCGCAAATGTTCCGGACCTTTTGCCACGTTTTATTCCTGTAGTGAAGTCGTTTAGTATTTGCATGTGCAAACTGGATAGGAGGAGATGCGGTTGGTGGATTTTGCAAAGCAATTAGGACGATGGACTCTTACTTGTCTGACTAAAATATCTGACAGGCCTGCAATAATCTAATTCAACACCCTGTTTCTTCTCCTGCGATGCGAAAATATCCGCGATTGCATTAGTGATAATGCTTTCAACCACGGCGTGGTGATTCTAAAAATGGACTGGAGTATTATATAATCTTTTAAAGATGTTTTAGTACGTTGAAGTAATGCTTTCAACCACGGCGTGGTGACTCTAAAAACGACTGGAGTATTATATAATCTTTTAAAGATGTTTTAGTACGTTGAAGTAAGAGTTAAACGGTTTGATTTTGTCAGATTGAATTATGTTAATATTATTGGGTTTATTTGATTTTTCCAACTCTATTTTTAAAATAGACTTACAATTTAGTTGTGGCTTTTAATTTGCATATATACGTTTAAATAATTGGACAAATGAAGCTTGATCCTATTTGACGGTCAAGTCGTCAACAAGGTGTAAACTATTATATGTATAAAATAATGCCACCATGGATTTGCCAGTTGCCACGGCAATAGTTAATAAATATGTTTGACCAAAATAAACTTACATTGTGAAATGGAATATGACAATTATTCAATACGTCTACCCGTGACAGCGTCAAAATGCTACTTTTCTTAATTTCACTCCTCAAACTTTTGACGGCGAACGGATTACGAATGGACGCACTGTCAAACACTAACGTTCAACATTCAACGTTCAAAACAATACTCACACGCACATTTGAACGCTTCTCTCTTTTATCTTTTCCTATAAATAAAATACTTTCTGCTCTTTGTTTTCCTTCTCTGCTCAATTCGTTATCAAGTTTCTTCAATCTTGAACGCGTCCAACGTCAACCTTTTCTTTCTTCTCTATCTCTATATATAAGTTCATCCACCCACCGAGAAGAATATTTGTTCTTCAGATATATACATACATATAGAAAATGGTTTTTGGTTGGAGAAAAAAGAGACCAGCTTTTGTGAACAAATCTAGGAAGAAGCTGCAAGGTGGAGAAAATTTCCGGATAGAGGTTATCATCCCCAACCATTTTCTCTGTCCTATATCTCTGACTCTTATGAAAGATCCTGTGACATTATCATCTGGGATGACCTACGATCGAGAGAGTATAGAGACTTGGTTTGAAGCTGGCAACTTCACCTGTCCTGTTACTAACCAAGTCTTAAACAGTTTTGATCAGATTCCAAACCATAGTCTTAGGAAAATGATTCAGGAATGGTGCGTCGAGAATCGCGGCTATGGTGTCGAGAGGATCCCAACACCAAGAGTCCCTGTCTCTCCATATCAGGTCTTCGAGGTTACTCTGAATATTGCTGCTTCAACAAAGAGAATGGATCAATTCGGGTGCCTTGAATTGGTGAGGAGCATCAATGAATGGGGCAGTGAAAGTGAGCGTAATCGTCGTTGCTTGATGGGGAATGGAATGAGGGCTGTATTGGCCGAGGCATTCCATGCATTTTCTACGGATTCTTTTGAGAGGAACGTCATTTTGTTAGAGGAGATATTATCGGCAATCTCTTGGATGTTTCCTCTTGATACCGAAGCTCAAACCCATTTGGGATCCAAAGACTCATTAGAGTGTTTGGTGTGGTTCTTGAAAGCCAAAGATACTTCAGCCAAGCAAAACTCCATTCTTACGTTGAAAGAGCTTGTTTCTTCGAACCAGCAATATGTAGAATCACTGGCATCAATAAAAGGAGTGAGTGAGCTCCTTTTTGAGTTCATTGAGAAGCCAATTTGCACCCCAATCACCAAAGCTTCTCTTTTATTAGTATTCAATCTACTGTCGTCTGATTCTTCCCGCGAACGCATCAAACCGAGACTCATCAAGTTGGGGCTGTTTTCTTTGCTGCTGAAACTTATTGTGGAGTCGGAAAAGAGCATATGTGAGAGAGCCTTAGGCGTTCTTGATAGACTTTGCGAATGTGAGGAAGGGAGAGAAGAGGCATATAACAATGCTCTAACAATACCTGTTCTTGTGAAGAAGATTTTGCGGGTATCGGGGCTAGCATCAGCGTATTCAGTTTCTGCCATTTGGAAGCTTAGTAAGTTGAGCACCAAACATCAAGAGACGGTTCTGGTTGATATTGTTCAAGTTGGTGCTTTTCAGAAGTTGGTGTTGCTATTGCAACTTGGATGTGGAGATGAGACCAAGGAGAAAGCAACCGAGATTTTGAAACTCATTAATCCTTACAGAGCTGGATTCGAATGCATAGAATCTGTAGATTTCAAGAATCTGAAACGGTCATTTTGATGTAGGTTCGTAGATTTTATCAAAATCTTTGTTTCCTGTGTTATATTTTAATTAATTGAAACGTTTACATGCTAATTTTGAAATCATGTATTAATACTTCCGATTTGTATATACTTAGCTCGAATTTGGGTCAAAAGATCTATTTCTGTCTTACAAAAGAATATTACTGTCACCTCAAATCTCGAGGCAGCTGTTCATTGCAATATAATCGTGGACTCGGTGGTAACAAGCTGCTTTAACAAAATCTTGAATGATCTCTGCTTTGGTGGACTGTACAAGCGATGGGATTCTCTTTTTCTTCTTTTATCGTTCAATTGTCAAATCTCTAGACTAAAAGAAGTAGCTTACGGGTAAAGAAATCCTGTTGATGCTTTTATATTAATAGAAATTCCCCAAAAAGTACGATAGAGTACAGACCCAAACAAAAATACCAAAAATGTCCTGAATATGATTGGAGTTTACTGCATACGAAATATCTAAATCAATTTTAAAATAAATAATATAATTTTCTGTTAGAAATTAAAAAGAAACTGTCCTATATAAATAAGTAATATAAATTTTCTTTTAGAAATTAAAAAGAAACTGTCCTATATAAAAAATTATAAATAAAATAATTTATATAAACGAATGATTGGGTAATTGAACCTTTCAAAATTAATTCTTATTCTCTAAATTTTTGTAGTAATTGTAGAATTAGGTCGAATTTTAAGAGAACTAAAACTAATTTCTTAATTTCAATTAACAAAAAAATTAAGAATTTGTGATTAATTAACTAATAAACTAAATTTAACAAGGAATCTAATTAAATCAATTGAGTATAAGAGTGAGAAACTCCAAAGTATTTAACTCTGAGAAAGATCTTATCTAATTATAATATTGATCATTGGTCTAAAAAGAATATTTTTCACAATTTGAGCATTTAGTTTAAAACATGTTACAATAGTCATAATAAGTCTCAAAATTTTCTAAATTAATTAGTTCAAATATATTATTCAAACTAAAACTTATCGTCAATTCACTGGATATGATAACATTTCATGTCAATTAAATGATAGTAATAAGCTTAGTGAATAATTACATATTACTGAATTCATAGATAGTTATAGAATAATCAACATTAAATTAATTTGTTAGATCAATCAATATTAATTATATGTGAAATATAAGAACATAAAACAATAAACACTTGAATTAAAACTTGAATATAAGTTTAGAACAAAATCTCACAAGATTACAACTAGAGTTTTTAATCTATTTGAATAAGAATATTTAAGTTTAGTTATACATGACTTTTATTCCAACACCAATAATAAGAGAAAGATGAAAGATTGGAAGAAAACTCAAAAGAAACGAAAAAAAGAAGTTGGAGAATTGAAAGAGTGTTTTCCTATTGTTTTTCTACTCAAACCCTAATCCCCTCTTTTCTTGCAAAGATCCCCCATTTAAAACAAATCCAAATCCCTACATAATATGGATGGAAAGAAGTTTCCTAATTGGTTTCCAACTCTTTAAATGAATTTTGCATTAACTGTGATCTCACCTTATCTATTGTAGTAATCTATCCATGTTTTTCAAAATTTATGATTTTGACCAATAATACTCCAATTTGATGCAATATTTACTTTCCATCTCCTAAAATAAAACAAATATTAATTTTCCTATTTAAGCATCTACGTATATCCAAAACAAAAGAGATAATTCTGATTAACATAATAAAATAATAATTTATCAAATTCTCCCACACCAAACTCATGCTTGTCCTCAAGCATACATCAATTCAATATATCAATCATTCTCATAACAACCCCTAATCTTCTTTCAAGTTATCAAGAAATATCCCAAAAGCTAATACATATTAAAGGTTTAAGATAAAATAACAATCGAGAGAATAAGCATTCATAGGACACATTGTTAGAATTAAAACATAGCATCTCATCAATTCCATCAAAATCAAATAAACCCAGACTTAACACTCACTTATGGATTTCACTTTACACACTCAAAGTGTTTAGGGTTCATTAAGCTCTCACATTAAAGCATAGCAAGTTATTTTTATAAACTTGCTCAAGAATCATTTCTCCACCACTTAACAAAAAAGAACATAATGCATAAATCAAAGGGACTTGATAAGGGTTGCAGCGTTGCTTAGGTAAGATAAGATAAAAATAAATTTTTAGGTTAAATATATTAAAGGAAATCATTCAAACTTATCTACACAAGTTTCAACTTAAATCAATCTAAAACTCACTTATTCAAATAGCATCATTTTCAATTACTTTTCTTCTATTTTTTTATTTTTCCTTTCTAACAAGAAAATCAAAGAGGAGCTTTATTTTTTCCTTTTTTTAATACTTCTCCCCCATTTTATAAATATAAAAAATAAAAAATTTAAACAATGCAACTTGAATAAACTAATTTACTTTTCGTGGAAATAGTCAAAATTATATGCGAATAAGCTCGATTAAATTCCTTCAATTTAAAAGCTCAAAAAGATTAATGACATTAACAAAAATAATGGTAAAACTGACTTGTAATGAAATTATTATGCAATTGATTTACAATCATTTGACAAACTATTGTAGTGAAATTTGAAATTTTATACTTAACATTCATGTTACTTACCTCATTTACACATTGTCCCAAAATGTTTGATAAGTTTTTGCCATATTTGATATCAATTATCTAGATGCTTTAGGTGTTTTATTTGCCAAAGCTCCCCCACTAATTGCATCAACCATAATCCAATCTATTGGCAATAGTCCTTCATAAAAGTACTAAATCAAAAGTTAGTTAGGAATTTGATGGTGTGGGCAGTTCGCACATAACTCTTTAAACCTTTCCTAATATTTATACAATGTTTCTTTAGTGAATTGTCTTATCCCATATATCTCCTTTATGATATTAGCTGCTCATGATATAGGAAAGAACTTCTCTAGGAACAATCTTTTTACCTCATTGCATATTGTCACTAAGCCAGGGGAAGATAATATAAGGAATCTTTTGCCTTATCTTTCAATGAGAGTGGAAAGGCTATAAGATTAGTTTATTCTTCTATCACCGCTTGTGGCTTCATTCAAGAGCAGAAAAAGTGAAATTCCTTCAAATGTTTATGTGAATCTTCATCTACAAGACCACAAAAAATTGGGAGTAAATGATCAAACTAGATCTCAATTCAAAATCTACCTCAACAACTGGAAATAGTATGCATAAGGGTTGTCGATTCAAATTTAGTGCCGCTAACTCCCTCAACGTTCTAGAGTTAGGATTTGCCATCTTTTCTTCAAATTCTTGAAAATTAAAGTCTTCATTAATTGTTAGATCTATTTCAACTTTCACTTTTGAAGGTGAATGACCACTTCCTTGGTTAGTCTCTTTCCTTAAATGACACACTGTCTTTTTAATTTTTGGATATTACAATTAACCTATCTGAGAAGAATGAGTCATACAAGACCAGGGATTAATGGTAAACTGTGAAATAACACAAAGAAACTATAACAGCTCCTAGGCAACAATTAGGTTATCAAAGCCCTCGAAATTAATTCTAATTCTCTAAATGCTTGTAGTAGTCGTGGAACCAGGATGAATCTCAAAAGAACTAAAAAATAATTTCTTAATTTCAATTAACAAAACAAATAGGGGGATTTATGATTAACTGACTAGTAAACTAAGTTTAACAAGGATTCTAATTAAATGAACTAAATATAAAAGTGAGAAATTTAAGGGTGCTTAACTCTGATTTATGGGAAAGAGCTTATCTAATTGTAATATTGATCATTGGTCTAAAAAAATATTTTTCAAAATTCAAGCAGTTAGTCTAAAACATATTAGGATAGTCATAATAAGTCTCAATTTTTTTTAAATTAATTGGTTTAAACCTAAAATTCAAACCAAAACTTACCATTAATTGACTGGGTATGATAGTATTCTATATCAATTAACTGACAACAATAAGTTTAATGAAAAAGATTAGACCTTAAATTAAATAATTGAGATAGTTATAACCATTCAAATTAGTTTTCTTATTTCTTATAAGTTAAATATGCAAATTTATAAATACCTATTTGCTACTTGTACCAATCCTTCATGACAATTACGATTCATTGAATTCAAAGATGGATATAGAATAATCATATTAGTTTTTTAGATGAATCAAATTAATTATTCATGAAATAGAAGAACATAAAACAATAAATACTTGAATTAAAATATGAACATAAGTTTAGAACAAAACTTCACAAGGTTACAACTAGAGTTTTGAATCCCTTTGGATTATAATATTTGAGTTTAGCCACGCATGACTTTTGTTCCAACACCAAAAATAAAAGACAGATGAAACTCAAAAGAAATGAAAGAAGATATTGGAGAGGTGAAAGATGTGTTTTCCTATTGTTTTTCCACTTAAACCCTATTCTCCTCCTATCTTTCAAAGATCCTCTATCTAAAAAAATCCAAATCCCTACATAATATGGATGGAAAGAAGTTTCGTAATTGAGTTTCAACTCTTTAATTGAATCTATCATTCGGTGTGATCTCGCTTTATCAATTGCACTAATTTGTCCATTTTTTCCAAAATTCGTGAATTTGACTAATAATTCTCTAATTTGATGCAATCTCCAGTTTTCATCTCTTCATAAAAAACAAACATTAATTTTCCTATTTAGGCACCAAAATATATTTCAAACAAAGAGATAATTCTAATTAACATAAAAGAACATCTTATTAAGTAAAAAGTCAATAATTCAATGTCTTAAGTAAAAGATGTTTGGAAATCGAGCCAGCATCTAAACTATACGCAGCAAAATAATTTTGAAACTTTTTACTATTTGATTTTCCAAAAGCTAAGATCACTTAAATTCTATACAATGATTAACAATTAAATCATAAAAAGCATGAATCTTAATTCGTACCTTATTTCAAAACTTGATTCTTTTCCCGTTGTATCCCTCAAACCGTTTTTAAAACTGACTCATCTCAATCACCATGGCCACATAAATGTTCAATCTTTAACAGTATCCACATAACGAGCTAAGAGAACTTTGCAACTATTGCAGAGAAGATTAAGCAAGGAGTACTAGCTCCATTAGAGCCTAAGCCTATTTATAATAGGTTTTAGATATCTTAGTAATTTAATTGAAATTAAAATTTAATTTCATTTAAACTTTAATAAAATTGAAAATAATTCAAATTAAATACCAATATGTGCAAAGAAGACCAAATATCTTATTTTAATATTGATTTATTAAATATCTCATTTTTAATTATAAATTTTTCAAAATTTACAATCAAGTTCAACTTGATTAAAATACCCTTTTCTCTTCAACTTGTTCTTTGAGTGCAACCCATTAGGTTCCCAAATATGTTAAAAATGGATATAAATTATAACTTTTAATGATATTTAGCATTAGATAAATTAAAATCCTTTAATTTATCTTTAATTCTCTAATTAAGTACTTTTATATCCATAAATTAAGATTAGCATCTAACAATACATTATAACCACCCAAATATTTAAGAAAGTCAAAGTGTTATTGACTAATTTTCTTACAAGATTTCTTAGTATTATTCAATCCTTTTATCATACAATGTTTTGATTAGATATAGAATATATAATTAATCTTTACCTTATTTTGAGTCCAATCATATTAGTTCTCCATCATTAGCTATTGATTTAATTAATGACATTTGTAAACTATTTACAAAATGTCACTCTACCTTGGCCAAGAATTTTAATCAATACTAATTAAGAATAATGAAAAATTCTCTATAATTACTTAAAGGTGATGAATCCTATATTGATCACTCAACTACTTCCATGTAGTTCATGTTACTTTAAATAACTACTGAATAAGCTGTTCTTTACTAGAATAGGTCATAAATAGTATCAAAACATATTAATCACTATATAAGACCACTTTGGGGATTTCAAATTAAAGGATCACTTATACAAACATCACAATGAGAATTTTCATAGACATACAAGTAACGTTCTAACTAGATCTCTTATACAGGGATAGTTAAGTGAACTTGTCTTCAAAAGCATCTATATGTTTGTGTAAGTATCTCTATACTTTAGTGTATGAGATTGATTACTTCCTTCATAAAGAAAAACATAACATGTGCTGGTCTTTTTACATTTTGTTAATGTCTAATATTTATAGAACAATGACTAGGAACAATTTAGGGATAATACATAAATGCAATATAATTCTCATAATTATAATCTCATCATAATTTCATTTCAATATATAACTATCCCATAATTGACTCCTTTCAGAAGCAAAAATATAATTTGTACTAGTCCTTTTACATTCTATTAATGTCCAGTCTTAATAGAAAAATAACCAGGAAAAGTTTAGGATAATACATAAATGCAATATGAATCTTATAATTATAACCGCACCATAATTTCATTCAAATGTATAATTATCCCATGAACTTTATCATATACTTCTAATATATATAGGACAAAGAATGCCTTTAAATTATTTTATCACTAAACTACAACCAATTGATTGTCTGTAGGACATAAACCAACAATCTCCTATTTGTATTAAGCCAATTATTTAAGTATCTTATACTATATCATCATATGATGAATATGCTACTACTGGCACAATAGCTTAATAAGAGAATTCTATAAGATTCTCTATCATTAGCATTTGCTTAAATCTTACAATTTTCATCTTAATTATCCTCATAATTAAGAAAATTTGCCTAGATGTATCCTTGGATCTTTGATGAGACTTTAGCTCCTTTTATATACCTAATGACTCTAATGTTCTACAATGTATTACTTCTAAAGTTAATATCTATATAACCTTGAACTCAAATATTAACTTATACATAGACTAATGGATATCTTTAATACTTCACAACTATCAGATATCTCAAATATTGAATATCTTTAGTACATTATCTATGTATTTGGACTTAGAATAGGTAAACAACTACCAACCTATCTTTATAGATCTAATTCCTAGAATTAAGTTCTTACCTTTTTATATCCATTAAGAGTTGGTCTTAAACAATTATATTTTTAGCAATTGAAAATATGAATTAGTATTCTTTGTGAGCAATACGTCTCCATATACTCTTATTAAATAGGAAAACTATATTTCATCTAACCTTCTTGTAGACATGATAAATTCACAATCATCTCTATAATAAACTTTTTGAAAGTGAATCTTCTAACGTCTCATAACTATTTAACTATACATTAAATATATCAACAAAGGCACTAGTTCTAATTGGATATATTGTCATGAGATTTTAAATTTTAGATTTTCATCTTACTCCTACAACTTATGAGAACCATTATCTTATAAGTATAAATTAAAAAATTTTCTTCAATAGGTTTATATGATTATATCCAACCTTCTAGATATTTCATCACCTTTTTTTAATCCAATTTAGTTCTAAACTTAATGGGTGATATATGTTTTAAGTAAGCATCACATCCTTAAATAATTAACCTTAACTCTTTCAAAGTCTTAGCATTTTATATCTAATATGACATATTGCTAATTTATTTAATTGGAACTATTAAAGGTAAGTCGTTGTACTAGGCATAATAAGAAATAATATTGCCTCATACAATATCTCATATTGTATTTTTCTCCTTATATAAATCCATACTCTTATGGAATTTTATTGCGAAGGTATTCACCAAAGAATCTCATTCTCTATAGATAACTGAAAATATTTAACTCACCAAATCGATCTTATCAAAGAGCTTTATTATTATCAATACTTAATTTATACTTATATTTAAACTATTTGAACTTTTTAAAATATTTAAATCAATATTTCATTTAATACATATAACTATATCATATAAAGTCATCAGTAATATAATGAAATACAAGTATAATCGTCTTATGAATTGTTATTCCATCCATTACATCATATAAATTTAAAACTTAAATAATCATCCTTTCACCAAAGGTTGATTTGGTTATTTTTCAACTTAACAAGCTTTATAAGTTTCATATGGCTTATAATCAAAAGGATACATATATCCTAGTATGTAACTTTATGATTCTCATTATGTTGATTTAAACAACATGATGTAAAAGGATAGTTTCAATTATGTTAAGTATAAGTCTCCTTTGATCTAACACTTGCATAAACTTGGAGAAACTAATTTTACTTAACAATATATTTCTTATCACACATTGAACATTATAATAATGTTGAATCTAAATTCGATATCTAATATTCATAAGCATAAACTAGAAATATATATGATCTCTAACATGTTTCATATAGGAAAGAAAAGTCATGCAAACATTTCTTCTAATAAAAACTGTTGTCATTCTATAGCAAAGCCTTTAATTAATGTCCATATTTGTGTTTTTAGTAGGCTAAATTGAGTGAAACAATTTCATCAAGGTATTATACCTTTCAACTTTACTTCATGCAACCTCTTACATATTTCTATTATGATTATGACATACATCTTACATGTTGTCATTATGACACATTATTCAACTCAAAATGTCAATTTTTTTTCATCTATATGATTTTGTCATATCTTTAAAACTTTATCACCAAATACTTAATAAGGATTAATAGCAAAATTGCATAATGGACATAGAACTTTTTCTATCTAACATAACTTATGTCCAAGAAATTTGGTTTATTAACCCTTAATATCAACTACAATAAATGAAATAAATTCTACTTAGAACAAAAATAAAAATTTAAGGAAAGCAAGTAATCGATTATATGCTATGACTACCACATAAGATTAAGACTTTAATCATGTATTTTGTTACTCCCACCATTTTATTCAAAATAATGGTCATCACTACTATTCATAAAGGTCATTATAATCTTTCTAATGTGATAGGATCTTATTCAAATTTATATGATCTTGAGTTTGCTAAAAAAACCAAATAAACTTAAATTAGGTATTAACAACTTTATCAATTACATCTCATATGTCTTTTATATTCTTTGAGTAATAACTTTTGTCAAAACATATCTTATATGTTATTCCTAACCTTGCTTTTAAATTCATATGATTGTTATTTTGCTCATCTAAATCACATAAATTCAGTTAAGAAGGACCTATTGTTATAAGACTAAACATATTCATGTTAAAATGGCTTGAAGTTTGCTCAACAAACCTAATAATAAATAGAACTCTAGTTTATTCTTATAACAATGGAAGGTGACAATCACGTTCTCAACATCTACTTAATATTTTAATGAAAAATTTGAATTCATTAGTCTCATTAAACACAAAATTGCGTGTAAATATCACATATATTAAATATACAATTTAATATATATTATCAAACATATAAATACATTATACAACTTATATAGTCATAATCAAATTATATGCATAAAATATTAAGCTTCTTTTGATTCAAATTATTGATGCTTATAATTTAAAATAATATTTCCAACTTCTTAAATAATTAAATTAGATTAAATTTATTGGAAACTATTTCCAAATATCTTAACTCCTTTAACAAAATTTAATTGAAAACAATTTTCAATAAATACTCTTCTTACTTATTAAAATTAAAAAAAACTCATTAATACCAAGCTTCTTATGTTACAGAATGTCTCATATATTCTACGTAGTTGCTGTTTGTATCTTGCGTTAGCCATTGACAGAGTATAATTTTGTTCTTGTTGATGTTAAAATCATAATGTTGTAAGGTTTAAAAATAAATAGATATCATTTTTGTTTGAACTTAAGTCAGTTCTAAAAATCCTTTTATATAATTTCTTTATCATGTTGCTTGCTTTGGCCTCTAGGTTTTTAGACCATGAAGCTATAGCAGTTTCCAATGATGTTGGAAATCATGTGTATCATGAACTATGTAAATATTTGCAGATTTTAATTAATGTTGTGAAGCCAGAATTAACTACATCATAACTTCATTTTGTTGATTTTGGTTAAGTTGTGCTTGTTTAATGAATAATGCAATGTTGCATTGATTTTTAATCTTATTCAATTAATAGTTTTAGAATACAAGTTGTGCATGTTTGTGTACTTGAATAAATATCATAGTGGAAACTTATGACTATATGTTTTCTATGTTTAGCTTGAAAGTTAATTGTATAATTAGTTGGGGAATTTGTATCATTTGCTAGTTAAAAGATCTATAAAACAAGATAAACTTAGTTTACTGTACATTTTATTTTTTGAATTCAAAGATTATTTCACTTTTTCCTACCGAAAAGCTGATGCTACTACATTGAATTCATATCATTGTATAATTGAAATTAGGATGCTTTTAAGTCAAAACTACTCCAGCAACCTAAAGATCTCCAGTGTCAAAACTACTCCAGTAACCTAAAGATCTCCAGTACTAGTCGTTGTTCATTCTCTGGCAACTTTTAAGAGCAATTGTAATATGTTGTTTATTCATGTTCCTTTAGTTATTTGTTTGTGGATAAACTATCCATAATGCAAGCATATTAAACAATGTTTCAAGTGTTTCAATGTATTTTGACTGCTACTTAGCTATTCATGTATTGTGTTCATTCTACCATCTAAAGGAGTATATATTCTTGTATGAAACACTTTCAATGAGTGGGAAATGTTTTGATTGAAATTGGAGATGATGAGCTTAAATACCATTTTTGTATCAACTAAAAGATAATGGTAATGCTTTAGTTAATTTGAACTTATTTAATTGTCTTGCAACATTTACTAATAGTTCCTCTTGAATTAACATATGGAAGTAAAGGAGTCTAACAAATTCATCCAAATGTAAAAATAGAAGTAAGATGTCTACCCATCTCTTTGTTTCATTAATTTCTTTTAAAATTTTTGATTTGTAAAGGTCGAGTATCTATTTCAAGTCCATTAAAAAATCTCCTAAAAGGTTGGATACATGATCAAACTGAACACCGATTCATAGAAAAACCATGGGTAAGAAAAGAGAGATGTGAAAAAACCTACTCTTTTGCTTGTGCTAAATACGAAAAGAAAGCATATGTTTACTTTTAACTAATGGATCAACTCATTTCTTCTAACCAAAATGGTTTAATTAGGAGATAGTAAATGCATTCCTGATTAAGATAAACTATTTACCTTCATGTTAAACCTTATATCCATCTCTTATTCAAAGTTTCCTTTATTACCATTAAGATTTCACAATATTGCTCATCAAGTTTTTGGTTCAATAAACTTATATATTTGGTTAGCAAAGACATTTACTATAATGTGTCCTAAATTTACAATTGGACATTGAACTGCTAGCAATCAAATAAAGCCCAGTTGGGTAAATGTGACAACAAAATTTAGATTTCATAACCAATTCATCTTAATTTTAACAATTGCATCTATCAAATTATATTTTCTTGTCCTTCACTATAATTTACTACTTTGATGTGCATGGCCCTTATGAAAATTGTCAAAGGTTAAAGCAATCAACAATCATTATCTTGGTTACCATATTTGGATGAACCAAGTTGTAGCTGAGATTAAACCGCTGAAGTAGATAGTTGTTCCAACTTCGATTGCAAAGTGAGACTAGCTTCCTTTGGTCTTTCACTTGAAAGAGCCAAATAGTCTGATGATATATTATTCATAATTGCATATGTTAAACTTTTTTAATGCAAGTGTGCTTCATTCCAACTTTCCTTCAATTTCTTGATCTATAGCTTCAAACCTATTTCATTACAGTGCAATATAAAACCCACATCCCATTGTCTACATATTGTCTACCTATTGTAATAATACCTCCTACTTCTCTCTATCGTGTTTTGATGGTTGCACTTTATATATATGACATGCTTTTACTTTTATTAGGTTTTCATATTCAAACCATTTACATAAACTCATCATAAAATGTCGACATGATAGATATTTTCTAATGCCAGAATCCTTTCTACTGAAAAACAAATATGTGCATGATAAATATGTTCACTAAAGTCTAATCACCACTTACCTTCAACAGTCAATCTTCTTCTTCAAGATTTTTAATCCCTTTTAACTCAACTCTCTCTCTTTTTATTCTCTATATCTCATTTTTTCGTTAAGAAACTATTGGATGAATGTGTGATTGCATATACTATGTATTATGTAAAGGTTGCTCGAATCTTCTAGAGATCGTAGATGAAAATGGAGGCAGTGGTGATGTAGTTTTGAAACAGTAGTTGATTGCAAAAACTTTGTGTGTTTGTTGTGATGATGTTGGAGTCATTTAGTCGAGTATACATACGTTCAAATTTGAGTTCCTTACACTGTTTGATTTAGCTTATTTAGTTTTTAGGATTTAATTTTTCAAGAATTGTGAAGAATCAAAATTTTAAGGCTTCCAATAACCATTGAAACTATTTGCTATCAATGATCCAATTGTTGGAGGAAGATCTTTGTTTGTTTCAAGGGATGTTTTTGAATGTGCAAGGAGCCTTCTTAGAGATCTAGACATAGGAAATTTCTTTATCTCATCTACCAAGTCTCATGTCACAATATCTTGGAATCTTTTGTGAACTCTTAATTAGTACTCACAACAAGACTTGGTCATCTATTTCACTTTAGGAGTGGATTCATTATTTTATGTTTTGTCTAGATAGACACCATATTGTGTTATTAAATGCAACCATTTTACTTGGGTTATTAATTAATTACTACTATTGAGTTTCTAACTTGGAACTCCGACAAGAATAACTATGAAAGCTTCGCCAACCTATCATACAAACTTACTTAGATTATTGAGAAATATTCATGAAGAAAATGTAAAATTTATTTAACGGTTGCCCAAGTGCTTATAAATACATCAAAGTAACGCTTCATCTTATAAGATAAAAATTAATTATATTTAGATAGATCTTAAAATATAATATTATTTGGTAGGTTAGATCAATATTTCCATAAAATAGTAAAAATATAACTAAAAATATTTTTAAAACGTAGCTAAAAATATTTAGCTACATTGCTAAAAATCTTTAGATACGTTACAAAAAACGTACTAATAATATTTAGCTACATTATGAAAAATGTAACTAATAGTATTTAGCTACGAAGATAAAAACATTGCCAAAAATAATTGGCTAAGTTTTATTTTCATTGTCGGTTAGTTGTTGCCTAAAGATTCAAATTTTAGATACGTTTTGTTAATGCTTTAGTCATGAAAAATTTTCAAGGCCAATAGTTTCTGTCTATAATTTTTCAATACGTTGTTTATAATTTTTAGCTATAGGATTTGATGATAGTTTGTGCGAAGAAAATAAATGTAGCAAATAACTACAGGTGACTTTATAGCTACTTTTTTTCCGTAGCCGAAAGTTAACTTTATTTTAGTGTTATTTTGCTACAAGAAACCAAATTTACTTTCACAAAAGGAGTTTTTTTTTTGGCTAACGAGGTGTCTAAAAAAAAAGGTAAGTCGTGGAGAAAAATATGAATCGCAGTAGGAATATGGCTATCCAATTCTTACATCTAAAATCTATATTTGATATATTAATCGATGTATAATTGAAGGAAGTGTTGAAAGTGAAAATTATAGTCGTTGACTTGGAACACTTCAAAATTCCATGGTATATTTTCACACGTACGCAGTATAGAATTGTAGTTCATACTTCGTACTATCTACGGCCGCGGCACTTACTTTTTATATTCAACACAACTTCTTTTTATATTCAACATAACAATTATTTATATTGTAATCGCGTCCACGTTTTCTGCTCGGAACGTAAGGGTCAAATGTCAAACCCCAAATTTGTTAAATCTTTCACCGACCACTAGTGAAGAACAAGAGCCAAGCCCATATGTTTGGCTGTCCGAGTCTTCACGTTCATAATAGACGTTGAACATCGACCGAACGCGACCGACACTCGAGCGAAAGAAGTTGCGTATGCTTGCAGGCGTTCACGTTGAAACATTCAACAATAATTCAGTATAAACTTAGAAGAGACAGGTTGGAGACGTTTACATTCTATTTAAGTTTTATTAAGTTCTAGAAAGTCAAATATATTATTTGAATGCCGTTGGTGATGCGATTGGTTCATAGGGCTATGTTCCAATCAATTCAATACCAACACTTTCCTTCTTTATTTTTCTTTCTAAAAGTAAAGCTTATTTGTATTCCATTTTCTTTCTCTTCAATTCTTGGATTGAGGTCTAAGTAAATAAATAACAAAGCATGTCTAATGACTTGGTAAGGCATACAAGTAAAATAATAGGACACCCGATTTAACGCACAGTCTCCCTTCTCACCCCAATATCTTGGGCCAAACAGAAGGTAGTTTCAAGTTGATCATGAATTATTATCCAAGCGACCAAATTCATTTTCAAAATTATTATTAAATTTTGTTTAAAGTCTTACTTTTATTAAATTATTTTTAATAAATTAACATCGATTATTTTATTTTTAAATAAATTTATAAAATTAATTTTCAAATTAGTTTAAAATTATTTTCAAAAGTGACAAAATTTTATTGATATTTCTTGTGGAATTTAATTTAATTTTAAAGAGTTAAATTGTTATATTAAGTTAATTATCAAAATAATTGGAATCAAGAAGATTTTGAAAGGATTATTTTTCATAATTGGATTATGTCAAATATAATTTATGTGATGAGATTAAATTATTTATAATAAGACCTAAAATTTTAAATTTTAAAATATCTAAATTAAATGTTAAGTAGTCAAACATGAATTTTTTTTTGGTCAGGCCATACTGGATTGTTCTTTTCCATTATTTATATATAAAACTATATTTCTATTTCTTTGAAGACTTGTAGAGCAAATTCAAGATACATTTAAACTCGAACATGTTTCTATCTTAAACTAATAAGTCTTACTTAACTAATTTTATATAATTTAGATGAGCTTAAAGGCATGATTAAGAATAATGAATATGATATGTTTTAATGAGTTATTACCTAACTGATCAAGAAGTTATATGAGATGTGATTGATAAGTAAATTATCTATCTTATTTAATTTGATTAGTTTGTTGAACAAACTAAAGGTTAATTAAATTAAATAGGATCATATCTTACTAGAAAATTTTGATAGTTTCTTGAATTAATGGAGATGGTTATTAATTTGTTTAAAATAGTAAAAGTAACTAAATATTTTTAAAGTCTTTATTTTATTTGGTTTTTGCAGCATAAACTATCTCTTTTATGTGTTCTTTTTTAGTTATTAAATAAAATGAGAGGTAACTTTTTCTTAAGGAGCATCATAAACGCTAGCAAGCTTATTGGACCTTATTTGTAGACTAGTTACAAAATTTGAGAATTATTCTTTATAAAGGAAAGAAGATGTATGATCTTAACATTACAATTCCACGTAAGCCTGATGTTAATGTAACCGATGAGGTTTAGGAGAGATATCAATGTCATATTAATGATAATGAACAAGCCACATGTGTGATGTTAGTTAGTATGCCTATTGAGCTTTAGAGATAGCATGAAAGCATGAATAATATTAATATGATTTTGCATCTCATGTAGTTGTTTGGTGTACAATATAGGATAAAAAGTGTAAGAACATTTAGAGCATTATATTGATGATTGAGAAAAATTAAGCTATCATTAATTATCACATGAACTAGAAGGGTGTGACATTATGATATGAATGAAGTATGCATAAATATTCTTTAGTATTTGCTCTATTGCTTTCTAAATTACCTTGGTGTAATTGATTTTATTTGTTATTTTAGTTAATTATGGAATAAGTTTTTAAAGAAATGAAACACCTAAGCATGAAGGATGTTTCCAAGAAAAATATGAAAGAAACACCAATTTTGGTTAAACATGGTATGATATGTAGCCATGTGTCGGTATGTATTCCTCTCAGACCACTTAGAGATGAAGACACAATATGATACATGGGCTAAATAAAGACCATATGGTAGAGATAATTTTTTTGATAAGTATATAGTCTAAGACACGACTATGTCCCAGCCTAAGAACATGTTTTTAAAAAAGTTTAAAAATACATGACCTAGGACACAACCATGCTCAAAACCATATCTATAGTGGAAAGAAATTATAAAAGGAGACATGAATTGGGGTTTTGAAATCTTGTTTGATTTTCTTTCATTCTAGATCGTAGTTTTTATTAGTGGCCACATAACCTAGGAGAGCTTAATAAAACATATAAAGGTCATTTTCAATAGGAGAGATTATAAGTCTTTCTAGAGAAGTGATAAACAACAAAGAATAGATATTTCATCAAAGATACCTCAAAATGAGATTTCATTGAGGGATACCTCAAAATGAGCTTTTTCTACCTTTCACTAGTTTTTGTATTTGTAAGAATGATTCATGACTGAATACTTCTATATCTAGATTAAATGAAACTCTCTATATATATTGATTTAAATTATGTAAAGGATTCTATGTTTAAGATTTCTAGAGTTATTTTTAATGATAACAATTTATAAGTGAGATCATAATTTTGACTTGATTTATATATAGATATAGTTTAGAGAATCTAAATATAATTGTCTTTAATAAACATATTAAGGATAAAGATTTAGAGATAGACTTTTATGATTGTTCCTGTAGTGGGGTAGCCTTATATGGAGTTTTAAAGAACTTGTACATTATGAGAAGTTAATCATATAGAGATATCAATTATTCTAATTAGGAATAGGTGGCTATACATTGAGATGTTACATATCATTACACTAGGAAATCTTACTAGTCCAAATGATATAATTACTTTAATTGAATAAGCATATAAGATAAAGTTAGGGGAAGACACTAATTTTGGTTGTGGCTTTCAATATAGCCACCTTTCTTTCGTCTTCTCTTCATAATTTTCTTTTATATTACAAAATTATGTTTTCTAGATTATACATCGTCTGTGACTCAACTATGTGAGTGACCATATATCTCAAAAACCATTTAAAATTATGACTTTATATGTTCTTATAAGCTTATACAAGCAAGGGACAAGGTAATATGTGTTACTCAAACAGGTGTGTATCTCCACATAGGCAAAAATAGTGTTTTAAAAGTTTTACACGTTTACAATCCCTTACACGATCCGTGTAGATGGCCATGTATGTTACTCACATGGGCATGTGTCTCCAAAACAACTCCAATTCTTCCATTTATGTCAAGATTTCCTAAACATCATAAAACTCTCAAATAACAAGTAACACATACTCAATATGGGCATAAAAACATAGTATAAAAATCATTTATTAGATATTATTTCATTTATAATTTCACTAACTTGAGATTAACAAATCCATTCTATGAACATATCTACTATAATTGAAAGAAGTTGCATACAAACCTAGAGATAAGGTATAGATAAATCTTTCAGATTAAAGTCAAACCTAATGGAAAAATTCACAAATTGATTAAATCAATCTTAGGGGTTTTAACTAGAAAGAAATTTTAGCCAATCAACCTAGGATTATGTGTTGACAAATCTTAACAAAGATATTAACATGAAATAGGAATTTTTATGAGCTAATGATCTCTAATTAAGTTGCATGACAAAGGCTTAATAATTTAATAAATCTTTAAAGGATTCATTATCTAGGTACTACTTATTTGATTTAGATAATTCATTATATAGGTGCTTTGCATTTTTAGTTATTACTTATATTGAACTTTAGCTTAGTTTTATTGTTTAAATTCATCCATCATCTTATTTTGTAGGTTAGATAATAGAAAAGAGGTACTACTGGTACTTGTAGTCCCTATTAGATTAACACTCGATATTCACTGTCATTATATTATAGTTCTATAGAAGCAATTGACTTTGAGAATTTATAAGGTAAGGATCTTACGTATCAAATTTCTGGCACTGTATTAAGGATTATAATATTGGGAAACCCAATTTTTGTTAATCTAATCATTATTTATCTTTTTACAAAATTTCATTTATTATTTACAATTTGTTGGATTGTTTTGTTGAATTTTAAGTTTTGTCACTTTTGCAGGCCTCTGGGTTATTTATGACCCAAAGAAATCCATCTAAATTGGTTGAAGAAGATCCAATAATAGAAGAACGATTTTTGAAAATCTTTAAGGGACCTAACTTAGAGTGGCAAAGCTAGATCAATAGATAGGGAACTTGGAACGTTAGATTCAAGCCGAAAGATAAAAAATCATAACATACTAACCAAGGAGAATTTTTGATTATTCTCAGTTGAACTTGAATAGAACATAATCTAGCATTGTGAGGCCAACTATTATTGCAAACAACTTTGAGATTAAACTGAACATTATTCAATTGGTATAACAGTTTGTATAATTTGATGAGCTGTAGGATGAGGATCCCAGTACACATATAGCCAAGTTTCTGTAGATTTGAGATATGTTTAAAATTAATGGTTCCATTACTGATGTAACAAGATTGGGATTGTTTCCATTCTCATTAAGGTATAGGTCTAAGTAATGGTTGAACTCTTTTCCTAGGGGATCCATCACCAAATGTAACTATATGATAGAGAAATTCCTTTAAAAGTACTTTCCACTAGCTAAAATTGCTAAACTAAGGAATGAGATCTCTTCCTATGCTTAAATTGATTTGGAGGCCCTATATGATATATAGGAGATATTTAAAGAGATGCTAAGGAAGTGCCTTTTATATCGGGGTTTACCACCATGGCCGCAAATTCAAACTTTTTACAATGAGCTCAATCAAACAACTAGGCAGATGGTTGATGTAACAACTATAGGTACTTAAAAAAACACCAGAATTAGGTACTTAAAAAAGACACCAGAAACATCTCAGGATCTTATTGAGGAAATGACAATGAAAAATTATTAGTGGAACTTTTCTTGAGTAAAACCTAGCAATCTAGTTAGATTTTATGATGTAGATGGAGTTATAACATTGCTAGGCTAGGTTGAAGCTTTAAGAAAAAATATAGATGGATTAACAATTAATCCAAGTGGAGGAATCAATCGAATTTTTCTTAGGAGAATCAATGACAGTAAAGGAACAACCCTCTATTGAGATTTTAACAACACCCATCTTAAGAAAAGAAGCTAATTATAACACCCCCTATAAGGAGTCTACAAGCACCCATATACATGGCAACCAAATTCTAGTACAAACATTCATAACATACATTTCTATTCATTTATAGGGACTTTCATCACATATTTGCCTATTCAATATTGTACATATAAATATTACGAAAATGTCATATCACTTTTATCATTTAAGATTAGTATTACATCTTTTCATTATATAAAATTTCATACCACTTTTATCATTTAAGAGTAGTATTACATCTTTGCATTTACATGATAATCCAAAAGAAATATTACATATAACTTAAGTTCTTAGTTACAAACTGTTACATCTGTAATCATCTTTAACCAAAAAGATACAATCAAAAAGTACATTTAATAAATGGTTGGCCTTGGTCTGTGCAGATGATCCATGTACATCATTTCTATTACTTGGACCTACACAGATTAACACCCGTGTTGAGCTTGAAAGCTTAGTGTAGAAACACTTAGTTTGGATAACCACTCACAACAGTCATCTACCAAGCACACACATTCATAAATATCACAAAATGTATAAATAGTGATGGCATAATTAATAGAGGTACATAATGCAGATATGCTTCAATGTGTTATCATATACTGTAGATTCACATTTGTAAGCAAAACATTGACATTCAATGCTCATTAATACAAATTATCAATACAATTGCTCATCATTACAAATCATCAATACAATCAATAAAAATGCTCATCAATAACAATTATTAATGTTGAAATGTTGTATTTCTTATTTATAACTGTTTGATTTACTTTATGTGTTAGGCCTACATGTTCTCATGGGTGTGGATAATGGGAACTATAGATATCTGAAGGTATCAAACTATAGAGACATTATAGTCTCAAAATGAAGGCACTATTGGTGTCAAACTGTAGCAGCTACATTGAAATCTTATAGGCATGCCTATCTATCCACCACCAAAAAAATTAAGCATGCATTGTAACATTTTCCTTTAAACATTTGCCAATTTCATAATTCATATATTGACAAATCATACGATATTCATTTGAAATCATAAAATCTGTATTTGCATTCATACATGCAATTCATAACTTACCACCATTATAAATGTATCAAAATCACATTTGTATAATCATAGTACACATATATAAGCAATAAATATGCATATAAATGATCTGTATGCATGTAAATTTCTTTTAACATACATTAAAATCAATCTTAAATTTCAATGTTTAATTACCTAATTTACATATGGTTAGTCATATTTCATTTATTTATAAATGTTTTCACATTTTCATAAACATTCGAAAAGGATCATATACGATTTGATAAAATAAAAAATGAAATTAAATCAAAATAGCGTAATTTCCTTCCTATAGTGTACCCTACCTAGAATTCACACCTCTACTTGTTTCAAAATTTTCACATAGAAACCGTTTAAATTAGGATTTCAATTCTTCTAGAAATTGATTTCCTTATGTCTTTAGTTTCCATAGCATAAAAAACAAGCCATTTAAACTTATAAATCATGAGATATGCACCAAATATCACAAGCTGCTCCAAAATAGTGGCAACATCAAGTCACTATTTTCAATCTCAAATTCCTATGTCATTCAGCCAGAATTAGGTCAAGTTCTCTTCTATATATTTTTAGAGATATGTCTTAAGTTCATCTCCAAATAAAATCAAACAATTTATAGGTCTTTAGTCCTAGTTATGGCTAAAACAATGATCTAGTTTAAACTAACTTAAGACAGAAGTCTACTACAAGTTACTCTCTAGTCATATTAGTCCACTACAAGTTACTCTCTAGTCATATTCAACCAATTCCATGCAAAGTAACGCCAAAGTAACATCAAGACACCATTCAATCAACCATTCTATATCCAAATGAATCTTTTTATCCATTCAAACTCGACCAACTAACTCTTATAGTACTTTTCCTTCTTTTCTCCTTTAGCTTTGCTTGATTCAATAACTAGAAACACCATAAATACATATCTTAATCTCAATTCCAACTTTATAATTTTAGATCTTTATGAGAAAGGCAAGAAAAGATAAAGACGAAGAGAAAACCCTAACTTTTACCTTGATATCCGTCTAGGATTAGCTTGATTCTTTACATGCAAAATGGTGTGATGAAGAAGATGAAATGGAGAGAAAATAAGAAGAGGAAAATTCAGCATTCAAAATGCTAAATGCACTTCCCTCTCTCCTCTCTTATATGCCCATTTCATGACACATATGCTTAAATCCTATAGGTCACACATGCTTTAATCCTATTGGTAACACATGTTTTAATATTATTAGTCCATGTGTTGATTTTAGGAAAATTACACATTTAGCCCTTAATATTCCTTTAATTCCCACCTTAGCATAAAATCTCATCAATTAATATCATTTTCATCCATATTTTAGGTCTAAGTATGTATGTCTATGTTGAAATGAAAAAATTACTAATTTACCCATATCTTTTACATTAAGTACCATTATGTCCCTTACTATGCTTATATTCACTTAATTCTTTATGATCACTTCTTCATACACCCCAAACATGTTATAATACGTCTTGGGTATATGTTGGGGAATTACACTAAGCTTAGATAACTTTATGAATCAATTTATCCAGACTTCAGATACGAGATTTCAAGTTATTGAAACCTCAACAAGGAATCAAAATGCTTGTATCCATAACTTGGAGAACTAGATTGATCAGTTTACAAAGTTAGTTTCTAAAAGACAATAAAGGAGTTTGCCTAGTAGCATTAAGAAAAATTCTAAAGAACATATGATGACATTGACCTTTAAGAGTTAAAAGAAATTAAAAGTTAAGAGCAAGACCCAAACTAAGGAGGAGAACGATAAGATGAGTCACTAGAAAGCTAAGGACATAAACCATTCTTCAAAAGTCAAAAAAATCTAGCCTACCATCCAATATCCTACTAAATTGAAGAAAGATCACATGGATGAGCAGTTCGGTAAATTTCATAAACTTTTTAAACAACTCCATATGAACTTACCTTTTGTTGGGGCTCTTTCGTAGATGAAAAGGCACGTAAAGTTCTTAAAGGAGTTGCTATCTAACAAGATAAATTTGGAGGAGTTAACTACAGTGATGTTAAGTAGGAGACGTTCAACTATTCTACAAAATTTGTTGCCCAAGAAGCTTATGGATGTAATGATTTTTACTATCGCTTATTTAATTTGTAGTTTGTTATTAGAAAAAGCTTTAGCTAATTTAAGTGCTAGTATTAAATAAATTATTCAAGAAATTGGGATTAAGAGAACCAATACCCACTATGATGAGCATTTAGTTGGCAGATAGATTGATTAAGTATCATAGGGATATCATTGAGGATGTACTTGTTAAAGTTTATACATTTATTTTCCTAGTTGATTTTGTGATCTTAGATATGGATGGGCATACAAAAGGTATCTTTTATTCTAGGTTAACCATTTCTAGCAACTACTAGAGCTGGAATTGATATTAGTGATAGTAAACTAGTGCGTAGGGTTGGAGAAGAAGAAGTTGCCTTCAAAATATTAGATTCCAAGAGATGTTCCCTTGAATATGATGAAGCTTTCTATTTTCTTTATATAATTGAATTTTCAATTTTTGATGTTATGTAAGGTGTTATTTTTAAATATCCATTGGAGCTATGTCTCTTTTAAGGTTAAGAGGAAGATGATGAATAAAGGAGTTTAATCTCCTTAAGCCACCTTAATTATTCATGGCATATCTAGTTAAGGACATTAAACAAACGCTACTTAGGAGGTTACCTAAGAATTAAGAATTATTTTAATTTAATTATATGTTTTGATTTACTTAGATTTTAATTCTAGGATTTTATTAATTATTAGATTCTTTTATGTTGAATAGACATCAGGATTAGGGTTTTAATTTAGTTTGATGAGCATCCTCAATGATTTTTCCTATTTTATATTTTAATGGTGTGTTTTATGCAATTAGCTTTAGGATAAGCTAAAATTTTAAAGTTTCCAAGAATTTAGAGGTGCACATAGTCGTTTGATATACCCATGTAACCCATTTGTATTGTTTTATGTTTAACAAATGCTCAATGAATTATACTTGTCATTGTACATGTCCATATCTACTCTTGTGAAAATTTCAAATTTTCTCACACAGACCCAATGACTTATATGGTTGTTGCACATGTCTGTGTCATATACAACATGTTATATAGACATTATTGTGTCCACTTCTAAATCCTCCCAGATGTTTAAGCAGTCTTGGACACACCCGTGTCTACAAACAATATGCATCTATGATTTTAAAAGCTCCTTAGCCACCTCCCTCTCTCACTCACCCCATTCTTCTTCTTCACTTTTTTGTCCCTTGTGCAAGCTCCTTTGTAACCTAGCTTGGTTGTTTCATGCCATTTGTGACCACCCTTCTTTTTTTCATTGCATTTTTGTTAGATTTTCTTTAATTTTTGGTGATTTTCGTTATTAGGGTTTTAAACTTCTCCTAATAGCTATTATTTTCATTGAGCTTAAAATTGAATGATTTTTGAATTAGGATGAGCTAAATAGTAAGTTATTTTAAGTATGTATTGTGTTAGATAGTTGATAAATAGTGCAGTTAGGTTGATAATGAGTGCTTTGGGTTATCATAATAAAATTGTTAAAATTTTTCTAGAATTGAATCTTGGTTAAGATGAGGGTGATTAACATTGATTTCGCTTGAAAACAAGAAAAATTCTAAGTGTGGGGTATTTGATGTTCATGAAATATGCACATATCCTTAATATTTTGCTAAGTTCTCTATCCAAATTACTTTTTAAAATTGATTTTATGTATTATTTTAGGTAATTAAATAAGAATCTATTTAAGGATTGGCATATATAGGAATATTTCAAGGTAAAATATGAAGAAAACATTAATTTATCTTAACACATTTTTAGAGACGACCATATGCCAACCCATATTCTTGTCAGATAACTTGGAGATTAAGAAATGATCAAATACAATGTTTGAAACTATGCTACATGGCAGAGAGAAATTTTGGTAAAAATACATGAACTTGTCTTAACTTGTGTACCTCTTGACAAAAAGTTGTAGAACGGTGCATAAACTAGGACATATGTGTCTAAGCTTGAGTGCCTTTCCAAAATTTTGGTAGACAGATATAACATTTAGGACAAATTTATGTCATAGACCATTTCTAGGGTAGAAAAATAACAAGAAACAAAACAAAAATTAGGGTTTTGTAATCTTTCGTTAAACTTTTCTTTAATTCTAGACTAGTTTCTGTTAGGTTTAGCAGTTGCTTACCCAAAGTGAGCCTAAGAACACATAGGTAGGGTATTTCTAATAGAGAAATATCAAAATCATTATTAAAAAAGTGATTACTAGTAGAGGATAGAGATTTTCATTATGGGATACATTAGAATGAATGTTTTGCTCCCATCACCTATTTTTTTAGTATTTTCTACTTTCATATCTATATTAGGTTAAACCTTAATGGAGTTTTTTATTCTTTTGATTTAATTTTCAATAAAGGTTTCTATATTTAAGGCTTATATGTGTTATTCTTTATGATGACCATATACAAGGTGGGGAGCTTAGGGAAGAAAGTAGGAGGAAAAGCTAGAGAGTAAGGAAAGTTAGAGGGAAGGATGGTAGAAGCTAAAGGAAGGTCGGGTTTACTAGAAGGTGTACTAGCTAGGGTTGACAACTGGGGAAGAAGGGGGTATCTTTAGTCATCATTGTTTATGATCTAAAGATAGAATTATATGAATCTTCTAGTTTCAAGTTAATATTTTGTGGGGTTTCAAAGAACTTATCTCATTATATATTTAGTTAATTAGATAGAGATATAGGTTAATCTATTTAGCAATAGGTGGCTTTATATTAATAGGAGGCTGATCTTTACACTAAAAGACTTCTCTATTCTAAACGATATAATAGCTATAATTGAATAATTATATAAGATGAATTTAGGCAAAAATCTACTCTAGGTGTTTCTTAATATTGATGTTATTTGTTATTATTATACAATGCGCTAATAGTGATCTAAAGTAGCTGGTACTTAGTTTAGTTTATTATTATAAAACAATTAACCAAACCCAATTTTATTATTGATTAGATAAAATAGGATTATAAGATTCTATATAAGTTATCTCTTAGTATGATCAACGTCTATTAGCATTTTAATAGTATAGAATGTCAGATACACTTTCCTTAGTAGATTAAAATTTAATCATCACTTAAGCTATTAAATATACTTAAGCCTACATAAGGGTGCCTTAAGAAGGGACCCAATTTTATTCTTACTGTAGATTGTAGTAGGAGAAAGAGAAAAGGTTCTAGGAAGAAAAAAAGATATATAAGGCTTATACTAAAGTAAGAAAGTCAAATTTTGGTGACAAGAAGAAGATTAATGACAAGCAACGTGATTTTATTTTTGAGCTAATGTAACTAGAAGAAGAACTAAAAAGTTTTTTCTTATTATCTTGAATGATAAAAAGCTTAAGGAAGCTCCATCTTTAGGTATGTTAATGATTATGATCATTTTTATTTTTTTCATAATATTGGGTATCAGATATTGGATGTGGTTTCTATGAACTTTAGTCATGAGAAGGTGCTAATAAAGAGTGTTTTATCAAAGAAAGGTGATGTGGATCTATACATTAGCAACAAAGTAAGTGTTGCTATATTAGTTGTAGAAACATGTAGTTTAGCTTAGGCTTCTAATCTTATAAAAGAATTAAGTAATTTTATTATATTATACTTATTAGTAGAAATATTATTTCTATTTCTAATCTATATTTGAATGGAATCATCTTTCCTTTAAGAATAAAAGTTGTTACTTATAAAGATGATATTCGTTATTGATATAGATTACTTACAAATAGTTTGTATGAATTAAATTTTTAAAAGGCTAATCCTAAAAATAAATAAAATGAAAAGAAAAATTAAGTAACAAATATAAAGCCTTAGGAGTAAAGGTGTCCTAGAAAGATATATGCAGTCTAGGAAAGCAAGGTTACGGTGGGATTAATATCTATACAAATGTTCAAATAATTTCTCTTAGCTAAAAAATATAGAAAATACTTAATGGTAAAGACCACTTATAGGTTCAATGGCGAACTGAACACTTATAAGAGAAAAACTTCTTGGAAGTGCAAAGTAATCCCAATAACTCATGGTCATGGCTCAATATACTGAAACTAAGAGATAAAATGGCTTCTGCTTTCAAATGTGTAATTCGGAATGGAAAAAATACTTAGGTTTGGTTAGATAATTAGTGTAATAAAGGACCTCTAAACCTATATCCTTATCTATTCCATTTAAAATATATGTTAAATCCAAATGTTAAGGTTAGTGATCTCATCATAGACTAACTATGGAACATCAAACTTAGAAGCTTTAAATGGTTATTTTAAAATATTCTCAATTACAAGCTAAGATCAACCGAGGAAGATAGAGTTTCTTATATACTTCACATTTTAGGAAAGTTCACTAACCTATCTATAAGTTAGTTGTTCAAGCATTAAGCTCCTGAGGTAAGCTAGTATAGGATCATCTGGTCCCCTAGAAATAATTCCCAGTATACAGTCACAACTTAACTGGCTTTATGGAATAGATTAGTTATAATGGACAGGGTGAGAAGCTCATTAAACTTAAAGCCTACTTACATCTAGTTCTATAATAGCCTTGAGAAAAAGGGTCACTTATTTTTCCAGTGTTTATTCATTAGAGCATTATAGGAAAAAATTAAATTTTATTGCAATATTGGTGTTTTTAGTAATCAATAAGAGGAGCTAGTTGATTGGGTAAGCAAAAGCTAGTTATTAAATGGCAATTTCAAGCTCTTTAAGCTAGCTCTTTACATTAGTTTATATGATAATTGGCAACAAAGGACTATAAGGAGATTTAGATAGGTCAGCTTTAAGATGAGCACTATGAGTAAGATAGAGGAGTATTTCATGCTTTGTTTAAGGGATAAAGCATTATAAATTGAAGTAGCACCTAAATGGGAAAACGTATAACATATACTTATTAAGAACTAAATTATCAATTATAGGTCTCATATTTGCCTTTGTGAGGATGTAATTTGTCTAGCTACTCGTTATCCATTTTGGTAAGATCTATCCTTATTTCTTGGAATATATTATTTCTTCAATTTCTAAAAAAAAACTATAATCACAAAGTTATATAAGGAAGGATTTTTAGATCCTTTGATTATAAATCATATAAAACCTATGAATATTATTTGTTTAGTAAAATAACCACACCTTAATTTAGTGTTAAATGAGAATATGCCAATGAGTTACTACAACTTATACATTGAGATGTATGTGTTCATCTGTCTACTCACATCAGAGGTGTGTAATCATTTTTCCAGATAATCATTCTAAATATAATTATATATACTGTATAAAAAGAAGTCAAAATCAATTTAAAGTTTCAATGAAATAAAACTTAAGGTTGATAACAAACTAGTAAAAGTGTTAAGGGACTTATATCTAATACAGGTGGAGAGTAGTTAGACCATTAATTTTTTAGTTACTTAAAAGATAATAAGATTCTCCCACAATGGATTCTACAGAGAACTTTATAATACAATGTAGAGTCTAAAAAGAGAAACTTATTATATTAGAGATGGCACATTCTATAGTGATTCATTCACACCCTTTGATGTCAATTAAACATCTATTACTCAAATACAAAATGTTTTTGGAGATCTTTTGAAGGATATTAGAGGGTTGGTGACATGATGTAAGGCAAGGAAGGCCATAAACAACTTGATGGTAGATCTCTACATAAGAAGCGACCTTTGTTACTTTAAGAGTTTGAAGTTAGACCTATAATTATGATCCAATTAAAGGAGTAAGATAAAGAATCATGATTAGATAATGTAAATAATGACAGACCCAAAGGGTAATTGACACTAATCTTGCACTAATTATTAAAGTAATGAGAAATATAATATAATTAATAGTAAAGTCATACTTATTACCAACCCTAGCCTTTTATATGCTTTTACAACTTAAAGCTCTAAGAGCAAACCAGTGTTAGGGTTCAACTTGCAATAGGCATTAGACTTGTCTTCATTTCACATTTTAGGAGTTGTAAAATAAAAATTAGCAATAGTACTAGCTAAGACAAGGTTTTGTATTTCTAGTGATTATTTCCTTTTAGAACTCTAGTTTTAAAGGTTTGGTCCTTATAAGAGTCTTTCTTAACTTTGTATTGTAAGACTACCTTATTATTGATTAATAAAAACTATAGGAAAGTTTTTTTTTCAATTTTTTAGAGGGCTTATATTCTGGTTCTCTAAAATCTTTACAATCGTATCTAAAATGTTAGTGGCGATCATATCACAATATCTTATCACTTATAATTCCTTATTTTTCTATAATGTGGTGATTTACATCTTTCTTATTGTGTTTCTTATTCATGATCTTAAATCAACCCATCTTTGATAGAATGTTCATAGGTACTATTGTCTTAATATTTAATCTCATCAGTTATATAGGTGAGGGTTGCATCACCTACCTATTTTTTTTTTACGAATATTCCTTTGAAACTTCTACGTATCTTTTGAATAAAGTTTCATCTAAATCAGTTGACAATACTTCATATGAAATATGGAATGATAGTAGAACAAAGTTTTCATGCCCAAAGATTTAGGGATGTGATGCTTATGTGAAGCATGTAATATTTGATAAGCTTTAAGCTAAATAAGATAAATGTAAATCAATGGTGGTACTTGAAAGAGAATATCACTTTACCACATTTTTTAGATAAATTTATTTATATTTACATTTCTAGAAACAAAATTCATTCTAAAAAAGATAATGGAGTAAGGCAGAACTTTGAGAAGTTTAGAAACCATAAATTAAACTCCAGATAGAACAAGATCTACAAGTTGATAATATGATATAGAACTAATAGTTTAACATATATATAATCTGCAACACCTTAATAAGGTACATTATCACCCAAATATTTTTGATCTATATGTTGAAGAAGGTAAAAACCATGTATTGATTATTAAAGATGAACCTACTGCTTTTAAGAAAGTAATATATGCCATTAATTACTTAAAATGGCATCAAGCTATTGGTTTTGAAATTGTGGATGTACCTAATTAGATTGTACTTATTAGATGTAAGTGGATTTTTAACTTAAAAAATATGGATGGTAATGTGTATATGTATAAGAAATAGTAGTGCCTAAAGGTTAAAAAATACAAAGACTTGATTTTGATGAAAAAATTTTACCCACAGTAATGTTTACATCCGTAAAGATCTTATTGGCTATAACTTTATACCATGATTATGAAAATTAGAAAATGAATGACAAAATAACATCTCTTCATACAAATTTTCCTACCTAAATGTTTTGAATGCAAAAATTTCCTAATCATGTGTGTAAGTTGTAAGTATTATAGAGTTGGAACATTTTTTATGAGATGATCAAAAAGTTTTATTTTATAAAAAATGTAGATGAACATTATATCTATGAGAAGATTAGTAGGAGTGAAGTTATCTTCTAATGCTACATATGGATGACATATTTATAATTGGAAATGATATATTGATGCTTTAATCTATAAAGATTTGGTTATCAAAGAACTTCACTATAGAAGAAATGGGAGAAGAAATATATAATTTAGAATTAAAGATCTATAAAGATAGATAAAAAAGGTTACTTGGTTTACCTTATTATGTGTTTATAGAAAAATTGCTAAATATTTTTGGTGTATAGAATTTTAAAAAGGGATTCTTGCCCATGTCACATTATATTTCTCTCTCAAAGAATATATGCTCAAAGACATATGATGAGAGGGATAAATTACAATGTGTTCTATATAATTAATCTATGGGATCAATCATATGTACAATGTTATGTATGAGGCCTAATGTTTCTTATAATTTAATCAAATAATAATATATTAATTTAACCTATGATGGTCATTAGAACATTATGAAAAATATTATAAATTACTTGAGAAAAAAGATGTTTTTTTAGTCCATATAATAGTTGAGCTAAGAGTTCAAGGTTATTTATATGTTATTTTTCAGTTCAATCATGATGATAACATATTATAGTCAAGGTATATGTTCACTCTAAATGGTGGTGCATTAAGCTGGAATAGTTTTAAACAATAAGACATTGTTAATTATATGATCGAGGTTGAGAACATTTTAGTGTATGAGGTGTTAAAGGAAGTTATTTGGTTCAAGGAGTTCATTATCAAACTTGTAGTGGTTCCTAGCATTCTTAAGTCAATAGTACTATGGCAACAATTTTTTGGTTTCATAAGTAAAGGAACCAAAGAATTCTCAACATCCTAAGCATGTAATAAGAAAGTTTCACTTGACTAGGGGGACAGTAGAGTGCAAAGACATTACATTAGAGCGAGTGCCTATTGAAGAGAATGCTACAGATTCTCTCACTATTCCATTATTTAAAAAAAAAACACATGATTGATATATAGAAGGATATGGTGCTAGATATGTAGGAGATTGGCTATTGTGTAAGTAAGAGATTGTTAGTTTATGTCCATATAGTTAATTAGTTTATTACATTTATGTATGATATTGTTGATTTATTTAGTAAGTATTATAGAGTAAAAAAAATCCCATCTTGCCACTAGGTAGATTCATTAATCTCATCCTACCAATCACCAATAAACCCTTCTATAATCACTATCCCTCTGGCGTATGGTGTTGTAACATACACAAAATAACTAAACCTACAACTATAGCAGTGGTAAGTCTACGTCGATCCTATAAAGATTAAATCCAATTAGTTTTCTAAATTATCCGTATAAGTAAAACAAAGGGGTTTGGTTCAATGCGAATTGGAAATCAAAGTAAAATTAAATGTATAAAAGAAACTCAAACTAAACAGTAGCAAAGTGATAACATTGATTTATTGTTTAAAATCTGATTCTTCGATTTAATCTTAGCCTATGCTTCTCACCTCTCTTTAGATTATTGATCGTGAATTAACAACAAGCTCTGTTAATCCCAGTTTTTCCTTAGGACGTAGTTAATCAAGAAGGGCTCGTTAATTAACCCTAGCTATCTGATAGCTTATAATAATCTCTCCAAGTTTAATGGAGACAGTAATCCTATGTGTGAGAAAAATAAACCAATCTAAGTAATAATCACACAAGCTCGGATTATTTAACCTAGGTTACATTATCCCTAAAGATGTAATACAATTGGTTACCAAAAACAAATTCAAACACGACTATTACGTACTGTATTCAAATTTCTAGTAACGGCTTCTCATGAAAAACAATCCAATAAAGCATCAAAATCATTTTTACACAATACCCAATCAATAAACTCAAGATAACATAAACAATCCAAAAAGAGGGAAAGAAAATGATTCACAAAGATGATATGGCTAAATGTGTTCCTTAGCATCAACTTCACCTCCGAACTATCATTGGGAAGGTTAGCCCTCCATCTTCTCCATCAATCTCTAAGAAAGACCCATGAATAGCCTCTCAGATGTCAAAAACCTTAGAGAGAACGAAGAAAATCACATCTAGTTTTCAGGAAATTTGTCCGCCATCACAACTTAATGCTTTTGTAGTAAAAAACTAGGTTATAGGAGGATGATTGGCAAGTTCACGGGTTTAACATGGGTTTTCACGCCCATTAGCATGTTTCATGGGCGTGATATGGGCTGTCACCTCTATAACACTAGTGCATGCCCATGACAATTTTGTCTTGGGCGTGACACTAGTCTCACAGCCATGACAATGCAGTGTCATGGCTATGGGAGGTATCTCGTGTCATGAAAAATAGTCATGGCCTTGAGACACCTCCCATAGCCATGACAGTGCATCTTTCCATTACTTTTGGTATTTCTTGCCTCCTCTTCATTTTATCCCTTCTCCTTCTTGCTCCATAAAGCCAATTGAGTGTGAATCTCAAGAAGATGGATCAACAAGTACGCTTTTGGCTCACTTTAACTATTATGCTTCAAAATTGTACCTGAGATCAAATGTGAACTAAAGTGAGTGTCTTGAGTATTTTAAACCAGTAATCACTAAGTGTCAAGGATTAAATGTATCAACAATTAAGCACTTATCACACTCCTCCCATTCTTATGATTCTTCTCCCCATTTTCTTCTTTTTTGTTAGAAAAAGGAAAGAAAGTAATATAGAAAGTCATAAATTTCACTTTTAAACACTTTCTAATAGCCAAAACCTTATAAAATAAATAATTAGAAGAAGTCAAATCCATAAGCATCTGAAAATAACTCTAAACCTAAGAACATAACACAAAGCAGCTTAATCTATGCATATAATATCCCAACAACATAAAAATATTTAAAAATGATGTTCTTCATAAAAGACACACATCTAGTAAGTCAATGAGGGTCCAAAAATGATAAAAGTATCAAAGAGAGTAATAAATTGTAGACTTAAAAAGGTTTTTTTAGTTCGAGATCAACAATGCCAAAGTGGTGTGGGAATCGATTACCATGATAATATATAACACCAAAAAGATTGAAATAGAAATGAAAACGATAGTAGAAAACAATCAAAATAGGAGACCACTAGCAAGTATTAGAAAAAGTCGAAGAGGCTACAAAAGTTTGATAAAAGAAGAGAAAGAAGTTTGTTTACAATTTACTATAGATCAATTTACAAAATTGATTGGCTAAATTAATTGGTTTATACATATAAAGATTATTAGTCCATACCAAATTGAAATGCTAGTTAGTTTTTTATTTTATCGACTGAACTAGTTAGTCAACTTTAATTTTCAAAACGTTACTATTTAGAATAGACCAATTAATATCGCTTGGATATTGTATAAAATATATGTAAATAATTAAGTAAAAAAAATGACTCATCACGTTAAGGTAATTAAGGAGAATATTTACTATTTTTGATTAGTAATGATTTAAAAATTTTCTATCTAGTGTGAATGGAGATTTGAAAAAGTTCTTTTCAAATAGCAATAATAAATTGATTATTGATTAGCAAAAAAATTAAAATTTAATTGAGTAGAAACTAATTTTATATTATATTTCCTATTGGAATAGTGGATGATAAAATGACTAAATGGTACATTATAATCATATATGAATAAGTTAAGTCAAACTACTTTAATATTCCTAATATTTAGGTTGTCATGACATATTGTTAGATCAACATTGATTTATGATTATAGATTATTTAATTTAAAAATTAATATAAATTAAAACTATTTTTAATTTATCTAATTATGATTATAAATTATGAATTATAATTTACAATAATTGTCAATATTTACAAACTTAATGAGTCACATATATAAAGTAGCTAAAGAGGAAAATTTTAATTTAAAATTAGTTGAACTTAATTATAATGTTTAAGAAACTTTAAACATCAAATATGAGATATTTGATTTTGTTAAGATTAAATTAAAATTATATAATTAAAGTTAGGACTTTATTATAATTTGGAGTTTAATTTTATTTAAAGTTTGAAAAGAATACTGGTTTTTCTCTATAAAGGGAAAAAGACACTAAAGGAATTAATACTCTTATCAATACCGTTAAGAAGGTTTGAATTCTTTTTCCTTACTATTGAATATCATTGAAAAATAAATATTTAAACAATTTTTGGTTTAATCATTTATCAGTGAAGAAAAAGTTTCGTATAAATCCAAGTCAAATTTGTCTTTAATTCTTTTATTGCCTATTTATTTGTTTCAAGTTATGATCCTTCAAAAGTTATTAAATTTATTTCACTATACTCGTGATTTAATCCCAATCAATTTTCCAACATTAACACCCTACATAAATCTAGGACTATAACTATAAAAGGTTAAGCGTTGGAAAAGAAAAAGACTTCACCAAATGAGCTTGATTGGTTTTGAATAGGCTCAAAAGAACCTGTCCGATATATGGAATGGTGACACATGGATTAGTTTGACTTTCTTTGAATTTTCTAAAGAAAGTGGATGAAAAAGGCAATAGAAGTGAGAGTGAAGGTTGACCATAAGGTTAGAAGAGGAGAAAAAAAATAGGGAGAAGGAGAGAAAAAGGGGAAGAGAAGAGGAGAAGGAAATAAGTTATCAAGGTAAGTTGAAATTCTAGTTTCAATTTCATCTTTCTCTTTCAATATATTTTTAATATCCTTAGAGCACGAATTTAAAGAAACTCGAACAATGAAAGTTGTATATAAAGGTCTTAACTTGACCTCTGTGAAAGTGGCTCGACAAATTGTGACTAGAGCTTGAGTTATGCTTGTTTCCCTAATACTCCCTGTGATAGACCCCTGTGCAGGAACCTTGTATTATTTCCTAATTTTTGAAAAGTATAAAACATGAAAAATCATTCTTAATGTCTTATTAATGGTTCTGCGAAACAGTTTTATTAGGAGATGTATTGATCATGATTTATTGAGGGTTGAGTATTGGTTGCCAGTTTGTTTCTTATCAGAAATAGGATAGAATTTGGATGGAGATTGTATTTTAAAGGGAGATGATGTTTGTGTAATTTTTGTATATTGAGACTAATGGAAGTCTAGTTTCAGGGGGCATAAGAATCATGACATTTGGATCTTTTTAGAGAGAGTTATGATTAAAAGAAGACAATTTGTTCATAAAGGAACATTAGCAAGAAAAGGATGTAAACATTGTATTTAAGGTTAGGTTAGCTTGGTGGTTGAGGAGACATTGAGCTGAATTAGTAAGTGAATTATTGACCTATTGACATATGTTAGTATAACATTCATGATGATTGATTAGGGATTAATTTGGTTATGGTGTTGGTATTGAATGTGTGTCCGGAATTTATTTTATTTTGATTTTGATGCTTGAAAGACCATAATTTGTGAACTACCAAATGAATGATTTGAATTGGAATTAGAGGTGAATTGATGAGGAATTGAAACATCTTTAAGGTATAATTGATGAACTATCTTGAAGCTGCCAAAATTTGAAAGAAAAGTGGAAGGAAAGTGAAGGTGAACTTTCGGTTCACCCATCCCACGATCGTGGAAATGCTTGGCAGTGAGAATTGTGTTCTGGTTGAATCATGTAAGGATAAGGCACTCTACGTAGGTGTATTTGGACTTGATTGAGGCTTAAAATGGACTTAGATTGATGATGAATCAATTGGTTAAGTGTTTGATGAGTTTAGGTTATCAATTGATGTTATAATTTAAGGAAAGGGTTGTTTGATATCAATGCATATGAATTTTGGAAGTATGAGTTGTTAATGGTATAAGGATGTTCCCATGAATGCAAATGTGATTCAAAGGATATGA
>JANSVA010000007.1:13099140-13109229 GCA_025504915.1 Erythroxylum reticulatum | reverse complement strand
ATATGAATTTTGGAAGTATGAGTTGTTAATGGTATAAGGATGTTCCCATGAATGCAAATGTGATTCAAAGGATATGAATAATGTGAATTATCTATAAATGAATGAGAATTGGGAAATTATGTGAATAAAAAGCATTAGAAAAGGATTAGTGATCATATGATTGTTGAATTGAGAGTGATCAACCTTACTTAAGTTATAAACCTAATTTCAAACAAGTTATGTACATATTATAATTAATGAATGGTCAAGACTTGTGAATAAGGATACATACCTGAGATAGTTAATTAAGCATGTATTAAACATGACACATCTACATGCGCATGATTAAATATTCATTTGATTGAACAATTTAGTAATATGTGAAATATGTATGTATTGGATGATATAAAAGCACAAGGACATCAACAGTATCTAGACATTGCCGAATTGTCAAGGCAATAACTATTCTGAAGCATACTGTGAGTCAACCTAGATGTGTAAACTCAATTATATGTGTGTTTCTATTTAAGTTATATGTGTAGTAAGTTGACCTAGATATGTAATCTCAATTATATATTTTTTCGGTTTAAATTATGTGAGTTAACCTAGATGTTTTCTCACTATGTTTGAATTGTTTTTTTAATTAATTTTCAGATATTGAACTGTTACTTATATGATTGTGAAATTCCAAATCATCAATTATTTGAGGAGTTAAATACTCGGGACTGTATAGGAAGTGCTTACTGATTGTATGTGAATGTGGGAAAAATGTGTACTCATCTAAATGTTAAATGCCGGACTCTGATTTGATGATTGTGATAAATGATTGTGCACACTGAATGAAAGTTATTGATAGCATACTCTGTGAAATGATGTATGGTTAGATAAAGGAGTTGTGACCGGAGTGACCAACATGAAAAAGAGCTTAAAGCTCAAGAAATGTGCAAAAAAGCCACAGGCTTAATTGATAATAAGCCCGGTATCTGCAACTGATATGGGACAATTTATGAAATAAGCTCGATATCTGCAACAAATACTGGGAAATTATATAATGAGCTCAGTATCCGCAATGGGTATGGGATAATTAAATAGGCGTTTGGTCAGAATAAAAATAAAAATGAAAGTGGAGTCTTATGTGCATTGCATATATATATCTTTACATGTATCATGTGAATAATTGTAAAGAATGACTGAATTGAGTTGATATAATGATATTCTATGTTTGTGTATATATGGATGATATGAATGATTGAATTATTCTTAAATGATTATATGAAATGCTTGTGTTCATATGGACTTGTTGGAATATGATGTATATTGTGATTAGGTACTAAATTCTAAATGGTTTGAGCTACTGATTAAACTGTGTTATACACTTGTGATATTTATGTCTGTTTTGAGTAAGCACATCGATGATGGTTCACTCACTGAGTTTGCAAACTCATGAAAATTGCAACATTGTTTTTCAGGTTCAGGAGAAATCTAGCTAGTCTAGTTAAAGTAACTTCTACATTTGGATATGAGTCAGTGTTGGGATCAGTCGTACCTACACATGTCTTAATTAGGTTGTATCAAGAATTGTATCTTTCAACTATCGTATATTGTACATGTGAATTTTGGAAATATAATGACATTTGAGATTTTATATGTTTGTGAATAAAAATGGAACAACATGAATATTGGATAGTTTTATGTTATATGGGATGGATTAAAATGTAAAATAAATTGATTTAACTGTCTTAACGTACCATCTTCGCAAAGTATGTTCCCGAATATCCTTCGGTATGTTAGGTATATGCTCTATAGGAGTGGTATGTTACATGGAAGGCTATGAGACATTAAAAGATTCATTTTCGTAATGAATTGAAATAAATTTTTTTGAAAATGGTTTATCATGTATATAAGAAGCTTAGTGGGAGTATAGTTGTCCTCTTTAGTGGGAGTATATGGAGACATATTTCTCATAGAGAACAATGATTGTAATTTTCAATTGTTGAAGATATAATTTTTCAAGAACAACTCTTATTAGATATGAAAAGGTAATAATTTAAATTTAGGAATTAGATCTGTGGAGATAAATTGGAACTTGTTTACCTATTATAACTCCAAGTACATAGATAATGTACTAAAGGATTTTAGTATTTGAGATATTTGATACTTACGAAGTATTAAGGATATCCATTATTCTATGTATGAGTTGATATTTGAATTCAAGGTGAAAAGGATTTTACTTTAGAAGTAAATCCTAATTAAGGTCTATTTTACTTAGGAACAATATCAATTTAAGATTGGAAAGGTTCCAATGTAGCAATAGTTACTAATTAAGCCATACTACATTTTTCAATTAGTGTAAATGATTAATTAGATCATTAAGTTCTTTAGTGAACTTTTTTACAATATTTAAGACGGTAATTTACTGTAAAACATTAGAGTCATTGGGCATGTCGAAGAAGCTAAGGTCTCATCAAAGATCCAAGGATGTATATAGGCAAATTTTCTTAAATTTAAGCAAGTGTTCACTATAGAAAATCTTGTAGAATTATCTCATTAAGCCACTGTCCTAGAAGTAGTATAATCTTCATATGGTGATATGGTTTTAGATACTTAAACAATTAGCTTAGTGCTAGTGGGAGATTGTTAGTTTATTCCCTACAGTAAATTGATTAGTTGTAGTTTAACGACAAAATAATTTGAAGGAATTCTTTATCTTATACATATTTAGATGTGTATGATAAAGTCCATAGGATAATTATACATTACAAATGAAATTATAACGAGATTATAATTATAAGAGTCATATTGCATTTATGTATTATCCCTAAATTGTTCCTAGTCATTATTCTATTAAGACTGGACATTAATATAATGCAAAAAGACTAACACATGTTATGTTTTTCCATATGAAGGAAGTAGTCGATCTAATAAACTAAGTATGGAGATAATAAAAAAAAAGTGTAGGTGCTTGTTAGAGAATGTGTTCACTAAACATACCTGATATGAGAAATCCATTTACTTGTATGTTTATAGAAATTCTCACTGTGATGATTTTATAAGTGATCCTTTGACTTAACGTCTTCAAAGTTATCTTGTATAGGAATTGCTATATTTTGATACTACTTATGACCTATTTAATCATGGTCCATTCAATTAGTAGTCGCTAAATGTAACATGAAATATATGGAGGTATTTGTGTGACCAAAATATGATTCATCACTTTAAATTAATTAGGGAGAATGTTCCATTGTTCTCAATTAGTATTGATTCAGGAAATCCTTCGCTAGTGTAGAATGTCGTTCTTTAAATAGTTTACAAATTTTGTCAATTGAATCAATAGATAACGATAGAGAACTAATATAATTGGACTAAAAAAGAGTAGACATTAATTCAATACTCTGTTTAACTAGAACCTTGTATGTTGAAAGGATTAAATTATACAAAAAAATTATGCACGAAAGGTTAATCAAAACCATTTTGACATCCCTAAATATTTGGGTGGTCAAGATGTGTTGCTAGTCGCCAATCTTAATCTAGGATTATAAATTGTTTAATTGGAGAATTAAAGATAAATTAAAAGGAGTTTTTGTTTATCTAATTCTAATTATAAAATATAATTATAATTTATAATTATTGCCAATATATTTGGAAACCTAATGGGTTTCCCATAAAGAATAGGTTAAAGAGAGCAAAGATATTTTAATCAAGTTGGACTTGATTGTAAAGTTTGAGAAAATTTGTGATTAAATATGAGATATTTAATAAATAAGGATCACTTTGAGATATTGGATCCTATTTAGGCATAATTAGCATTTAAGAATTATTTATAGTTTTAAATAAAGTTTAATTCAAATTCGAATTTAATTTGAATTAAATTACTAAAATGTCCAAAACCTATTATATATAGGCTTAAGCTCTAACAGAGCTAATACTTCTGCTTAACCTTCTCTGTAAGAGTTACAGAGTTCTCTCAACCTGGACTATGGATGCCATTAGAGGTCAAACATTTGTACAACTATGGTGGTTGAGATAGATCAGTTTTGAAAATAGTTGGTAGGATACAATAAGAAAAATATCAAACTTCAGAATAAGATACAAATTAAGATTCATGCTTTACTATGATTTATGTGTTAATCATTTTATAGAATTAAAAGGATGTTGGTTTTTGAGAGATCAAATTATGAAAAACTTTTGTAATTATTATGTTGTGGTTGGGATTAGATCTCGTATGGATTTCCCAAAAATAACCACTAAAAAAGCTTACAATTTGGTTTCTAAATCCCATTAAGTAATTGATGAAATGTGGAACTTCTTTACGATTCATACAACTTCCAGGACACTTGCAAAAGAAAATGAAAATTTGAATGCTAATTTTGAACATAACCAAGCATTACATATAAATAAACTAATGAAACTTATTGAAGATAATAAATATTGAATAGGGAAGAAAGGCTATCTCACCCAAAAGAAGCAATCAGTAACATAAGTAAAAGAGAACATCCAGCATTAACAATACCTTATTTCAATAGAAGCAAAACATCTTGAATTACATCAGTATCTAAATGACTATGATCATATTATAGAGTCAAGTTCCCTTTTATCTTTTTGGATATTATTGGTTTATACCCTACATTCAATCAGTTGGTTGTAGCTTAGTGACATAATTATGTAAAAGCATTTTTTATCTTATACACATTTAGATGTATATAATAAAGTGTGTGAGATAAATATATATTGCAAATAAATTATAATGAGATCATTATCATGAGATTCATATTGTATTTATGTATTATCCCTAAGTAATTCCTTGTCATTATTTTATTAAAACTGGACATTAAGAGAGCATAAAAAGATTAATTTATGTTATATCTTTTTTTATGAAGGAAGTAGTAGATCTCATACACTAAAATATAGAGATACTTAAATAAATGTGTAGGGCTTGTTAAAAAACAAGTTCACTAGATTGACCCCATAAGAGAATTCCATTTGAAACATTAATTTAAAGTCTATGGAAATTCTCATTGTGATAATTATATAAGTGATCATTTGACTTGAGATCTCCAAAGTTATCTCATATAAGAATTATTATATTTTGATACTATTTATGATATATTCTAATCAAAGATAGCTCAGTTAGTAATATTTGGATATAGCACGAACTATATGGAGGTAGTTGAATTATCAATATAAGATTCATCACCCTAAAGTGATTAGTGAAAATTTATATTATTCTTGATTAGTATTGATTCGAGTCATCCCTAGTGAAAGTGGAATGAAACTTTGTAAATTAGTTTACAAATGTCACTGATAGAACCAATTACTAAAGGTGAAGGACTAATGTGATTGGCCTCAAATAGAGTACACATTAATTCCGTGCTCTATATCTAATTAGAATAGTGTATGATGAAATGATTGAATTATGCGAAAAATCATGCACGGACAAGTTAGTCAAAACTACTTTGACATTCTTAAAATATTTGTGCGATTATGATGCATTGCTAGATGTCAATATTGATCTATAGATATAAAATATTTAATTAGGAAAACAAAGATAAATTAAAAGAGTCTAATTCATCTAACCATAAATATCATTTAGGGTTATAATTTATTTTCATTGCTAACATATTTGACAACTTAATGAGTCATACACAAATAACGGGTTGAAGAGAGAAAAGGTATTTTAATTAAGTTGGACATGATTGTAAAGTTTGAGAAACTTTATGATTAAATACGAGATATTTAACAAATAAGGACTGATATAATGATATTAGATCTTATTTGAGCCAATTGTTATTTAATTAAAATTAAATCTAACTATAACTAAAGTTTAATTAAAATTAAAATTCAGTTTTAATTAAATTATTAAAATTTCCAAAATAAGCACTTTTTACCTAACCCTCTCTACATTAGTTTTAGAGTTTTCCCAACTTGTTATATGATATCGTTAGAGGCCAGATACTTGTCTGGTTATAGTAATTGAGATGAGTCAATTTTAAAAATATTTTGAGAGAGGTGATAAGAAAATAATTAAGTTTCACATTAATGTAAAACTTACGACTTATACTTTATTATGATTTTTGTGTTACTATATATACTTCAAAGGGTAACTATTATAGGCCCTAAGCATAACTAAGATGACTCCTGAAGAATTCAAGAAGAGAGAATTATTTCATATCTTAGTATTTACTTTTTCCATACTCTCTTACTTTTGTGGATTTGATGCTTGTATTATTTCATGAAGAACTTATGCTTGCTACTAAACTAAACAATGGTTCATGACAGTGATGCTCTCCTGTGGAGTTGGTGAGGACATTTCTTATATCCCAAAAATGTTTTCATTTGCTAATGGAGAAACCTTTCTTTTTCTCTAAAATTTGAGAATAACAATCTATGACTAATCTAAGAAAATTCCTAGGTCTAAGTGCTTAAATGTTATTTATTCAGGTAAAGGCCTTAACGTTGATTCTCCATCTTACATGTTGAGTATATATTTCTACTGTAAGATGATTGTCGCCTTATGTTCTTAGGGAGCTAAAGGAATATATAGCTATAGCATACTCTAACATTCGACAAGAAGAAGCTACATCGAATGCTCCTCATTCCGTCACAACTATTAGAACCCTACCCAGCGTCCTTCGTATATCATTTGTCTTTTGTTTAACTTGGATTTAGATTATGAAAAATTTTCCATATCAAAAAAAGGGTGGAGTAATAGAAAATAATAATTCCCATATTAAATATATGCATATGTGTCATTTCCAGTTATATGGTGGTAGTTTATTTTTTCTACTTTAACAAGATTTATTAAGACTCTGATTCTCAGAAACAGTGGCTTATATGGGTATAGTGAAGCTCAGTTGAAAGAATTCATGGAAGAGTACGCAGCCTTGAATATGTGGCAGATACATCCTCAAATCTTTGATATTCAAATCTTCCTTGAAGGATGTGAGATAAACTAATATTATTATACTCTGGAAGAAGATGTTTGATTGGTGTAGTATTTCTATTTACCTTTAGAAAAGCGTTAATGCCTAGATTTATATTTTACTAGAAATAGTGGCAATATCGTTATGTTTTAATAGTTATGGATTAATTTGAGATAACACAAGACCTCTACACTCCTACCATATAGATAAATCTGTGAATAGAGGCAGATCACGAGTAGACGAATGACCATATTTTAGATTCTTTGTCTAATTTGGTCACTTAGATCATCTAGGAGTCTTGAGACATTTGACAGGGTATTTTTTGTTTCTTTTATCATTGATTTTTTGCTTCTATTTTTCTACTTTTTTGTCTTGATAGTTAGCAAATGATTAGCCCTACAAAACTAATTTTAAATTTTCTATTTCTTTTATTTGCTCATTATGAATATACTAAACCCTAATTTTTTACATAGATATTGTTAAATTGTTTTTATTTTATTTTCTTGCTATTGTTTAATGTTTTATTTTATATTTGCAAGGATCATAAATGATGAAATTCTCACGATGAATATAAACTTCTAGATTATAAACCAGGGAAGTGCCAATTCACTTTACCTTTTATTCATATTGATTACTTCTCTATTCTTTTATATGACTTATCGTGTACATTGGGAACAATGAACATCTTTAAGTGTAAGGAACCATTATAGCAATTTTGGTTATATATTTTAATGGTGAATTAAGCATATTTTAATGTTTATTTGATGAATCTTCTTTATAAAGATCTCTAATTTCATGATTCTTATATTGAAACATTAGTTGTGGTGAATCATTAAATTAAGCTAGAATGTTAAAGGATGAAAGCATGATTGGATGGATTTTTACTTGCTACACTATAAATGAATGTTTTGATTACTAATTTGGATGAAAGTGCTTATATTTTTCACACATGAGTTTAAATTGTGAGGTTTTGAGTTGATGTGCATTTCTTATCATTGTATCAAGCTCTATTTTTCCTTTATTGTGTAACTATCATGCATAATTAGATGGTTCTAGAAATTAACTTTATTATGCATGCCGAGACCACATCTTTAGATTAGAGGCATTAAGATGAAAAGGACACATATGTCAAACTTTTGATGAGCTATTTTCTTTGATTTTATCTCACCCTATATTTATCCCTTAGGTATAACCAATTTTGAGCCTTAGCCTAAGCTTTGGATTGTGTTAACCAAGTTACAACATGATAACTATTTTTTAGGCTAATATTTATTTTTTCCACAATGAAGATTCTTTTTACCTTATTGTATGAGAATTTGATTGGATAAATAAGTATCAAGAATGAGGAACGGTTTGAACTTTTATATTTAAGGTTATATCTTCTACTTTATCAGTTATCAATCTTTCATATATTCTCCTTATAAGCTCGTAGAAATAAATTTAGAAATATTTTGATATGAACTTTGTAAAAAAAAAGTGATATAAAGTTTTAGTCCCTAATGACATACGAAAGGGCATGAATTGGGTGTTTATAAAATTCATGAAATTTTCAAACCAATATACCCAATTGTCAACAATAAATATAAATATGGATGAAGAAATTACATAATATAAATTAATCAAAAATTGAATAATAATTTAAAGAGGATAGAGAAGAGAAATGCAAACTAATTTATAGTGGTTCTGCTAATAACTTTTGCCTACATCCACTCCTAAGACTCTTCTTGGAATTTCATTATAATTTTTCTTTCAAGGAAAAGAATAACCTTTTTACAATTTTTTTTAGTAAAGAGGAATCCTTTTAACAATCTTCTTCCAAGGTGAAGAGGAACCTTAATCTCACTTAAAGCACTCCTTAGGATAATTTGTATCACCCTAATAAAAGATTACAACTAAAAATTATCGTACTTATTCATTTAATGTAACATACCACTCTCATAGAGCATATGCTTGATATATCGAAGGATATTCAAAATCATACCCTATGAGAATGGTACGTCAAGATGATCAAATCAACTCACTTAAAGCATCACACATGTTACAAGCATTTCCATAGTCATTTTATTCACAAACATCTTCACAAATGTCATTACATTTCGAATTTTACATATACATTGTACAACAGTTGAGAGATGCAAATCTAGATACAAATTAACTATAAACATTTGCAGGTACAACTAATCTCGACACTGAACCATATCCAAATGTAGAAGTTACTTCAATTAGACTAGTTAGATTTCTACTAAACCTGAAAGACAATGTTGCAATTTTGATGAGTTTGCTAACTCAGTGAGTAAACCATCATCGATGTGCTCATTTAAAATAGACATAAAGATAACAAGTATATAACACAATTCAATTAGTATGTCACATCATTCATAATCAAATCTCATTTATGGCCCCTGCCCAGGGCCCATTATAAGAAGGCCCCCCCAATTTTGACTCCAACAGCCTCTTCTCCTAAGTCCTACGCTAGTAATGTTTTAACGTTGGTGATGTTTTAAATGATTTTAACTGGTGATGTTTTAATGTTGGTGATGTTTTAAATGATTTTAACGTTGGTGATGTTTCCAAAACTTAAAACTTAAATGTTAGCAGACGGCAAGTTCTAACTTCCAGAATTGATTTTACGTAATAACGTTATAAGTTAACGTCACAAGTTAACGTTGTGGTCCTCATGCTTATAAATAGTCTTGAAATATTTAAGTGTACGTTTACCTTCTAATTTCTTTATTTTCATCAATATATGTATTTAAAGTACTCAAAATAAAAAATTAGCAGCAAAAATTTTTACGATTCTATCTTCTGAGTTCTGAGTATAATTTAAAGGTAAAGTTTCTAACTTTTTAATGTATTTTTGCTCTTTGTTTTTTATTTTTAATATTAGATATTAAATTTTGCTATTTATTTTTTCCTCTATCAGAGCTATAATACCATTTATATATCTTTGTGATATATTGTGAAGCTATTGGAGTTTAGTTGTGCCTACATACTTCTTCCAATTCCATACAAGTGCTTTTGTTCTTTTTCTAATCCAACTGTGTTATAATTAGTTTATATTATGTTGTCTAAAAAGCATTTGTTTGGAAGTGAAAAAAGGAGAAAATGAAAACAAGTAGCACAGTTGATAGAATCCCAAAAAGGAGCAATTAATAAATTTATTAAAAGAGTAGGCTCCTTTAGTAAGAGT
>JANSVA010000007.1:13083680-13099040 GCA_025504915.1 Erythroxylum reticulatum | reverse complement strand
TGTACAGTGCATATTTAATGACAATCCTGAATATTTTGCGATTATTATCGTCACATAATCATTCATATATCAACACTTACATAAGTATAATTTGTACTTAGGGTTTTCACCTCCATAAAACAATTTGAATATAATTTCATAACTCATTTGATCATTTCAGATTTTTCTAAAAACAAACTTTTAGGTCCACTTTGCATGATCATTCTGACAAGGAAAATGGAGTAATTTGGCCACACTTCCTTTTAAAATCTTGTTCTACTATGTCTCAAGTTTCTAATGACACTAAGATCATACAATTTGGTTCAGTATTCCGAAAGTTATACTGAAAATGCTTTAGATTGAGTACGTTCAAAATTTTGGCTAGTGTATGATCAGGCACTCAAAGTTGTACAACTTATATATATCAATTCCATCATCCAAAAATTACAAAATTTATACCAATTGAAATCTAAGAGAACAAGTTACAACTTTTGTGAATACAACTTTGTCTGATTCTGCCTACATCAATATAGTTTACTCGATAACAACAGGACATGATTTCTTTCATGAGTAATGCTGCAATCTAAGCCAAAACTGAACTTCAAGCTAAATTTCAAGTCCCTTAATGACAGAATTCAAATTCAATTTTTCTTAAAAATTGTAGCTATATGTCTCTAGTTTCATCTAGAATAAAATCCATCTAATTTGAATATTCAAATATCAAGGTACAAATTAAATATAAATGCATGTTCAGTAAAAACACTCCATATAACATACTTCAACACACTACACTGCCAAAATTCTATCATTTCAAGTTTATCATTCTGTTATACCTCAACTTTTAGTTCAGTATTCTCTATACACAATTCACAATTTCATGATTGATTACAACCCAAAAATAGAACCTATTTCCATACTTTTCTATTTCACTTTTTTTTGCAATTTTGTCTACTTCGCTAATCTTCATTTAACTCCAATTATCATAATCATTTATCACACTTTTTGCATATTTTCTATTTCATTTTTCACCTTCATTCTCACTTCAATTTCAGCTTAACTTGATCAAAACAAATCAAAATCCATGAATAAACACATACATCAAAAATAGAACATCATTCACCTATGTTCATCATTTTCTGCACTTTTTCATTTTTCTACTGTACTTTTTCATTTTTCTGCTGCATTTAGTAATCAACTTCTATTCTAATTTTGAAACTCTTAAAGATAGAATTTGAATTCGATGTCTTCATAAAAAATGTAGCCATATACCTCTAATTTAATCCAAATAAGAAATGATCTTATTTAGATAACTACAGAACAAGTTATGGCTAAAATGTAGATGCTTAATCAACGGAAATGTTATAGCTAACATTTTCTAGCACACTCTCTTCCAATTTTTTCAGATTTTTATGACTTCCTACATTTTACATCTAACACATCTTGTACCTAGATAATCTTTTATAATTCATTTCCTCTTCATTCTTAACTCCATTTCAACTCAATATCATTCAAAAACAAATCATGATCTATATTTGATCATTAACCCAAAAACAGAACATATACACGTACCCATTCATCATCAATTTTTTGCACTCATCCAACACCACTATAATGATCATTCTACCTCAGAATCATCTCTATAACAAGTTATGTCATCATACACATATACAAAAGCAAGACATTTATATAAACTTTTCATCACCCAAGGTACAAATAAAAAATTGCATAATCAAGTCATCAATCTTAATTTACTCATCATTCTAGCTTCATTTAACCATACCCATGATAGTTAAAGCATAACTTACTTGATTTAGCTTTAAAATCTTCAAAATATCACTTAACCCTAACTCCCAAGCATTATACGATCTTCATCTTTCTAAAGGTGGTAGGGATAGGTTTTAGTGATAAATAAGAAGATAGCAAATTGATGGTAGCAAATAGAGGTGAGAGCGGTCTTTAACGTTGATGAGGTGAGGGTGAGTGAAGAAATGAAAATAAAGAAAAAGAAGAAAGCATTAGGCAATCTTGAGAGATAAAACAAGATAGTCTTTCAAATTAAAAGAATCGTGGGCTTTAAGACTTGGTTTGGCAAGTGACACTTGCCACTTGTCCAATTTCTATGGATCTAGACTAGGTTCTCTTATTTAACTAATCCAATCAATTCCAAATTTTACTATAGTTGTCTCTAAATTTTCAATGGCATTTTCAATAAATCTTAATGTCACTTATCAATAATTTCTACTATCATTTAACATTTATTTCTATTGCTATTTATCAATTATCTTACCACTTAGCATTTTTTCTAGTCCCAAAAAACCCAGAATTTTTAAAATTTTCCTAAATTTCACCAAAAATTCTAAATTAGTAGGTATACTCTCCACAACAATTTTCAATATAAATAAACCACAATTCTCAATAATATAATATTTATAAACCAATTATACCTGAAAATGTCAATGAATGCATGTATAATTATTTTAATGTGCAAAAATTCAATATTCAAGGGTATGTGTATGCAAAATTATGCATGAACATGAAATGCACTTTCCAAATTAATGGTGGAATAATTCAATTGAGCTAGATTTAGAGTCTTTAAAGCATAGTAGATGGCATGCAAAGCTTTTCCTACTCTTTGTCCAAGAACTGCCCCTATTGCATAATTGCTCGCAATACAATATGATCTCAAAGAGGAGGTTCTAATCTGGTGGTTGAATCACTGGTGGTGATGTCAAAAGCTACTTAAGTTTGTTGAATGCTTCCTTACACTTTTCGTCAAACTCAAAGGAGACATCTTATTGTAGAAGTTTGCATAATGGTGCGACTATCTTTGAAAAATCCTTAATGAACTTTCGATAAAAACTTGTATGCCTAAGAAAAAACGTAGTTCCCTTATAGTAAAGGGGTAAGGTAAAGAAGAAAAAAGATCAACTTTAGACTTATCTACTTCAATACCCATAACAGATATCACATGGCCTAAAACTATACCTTGATCCACCATAAAATGACATTTTCCCAATTCAACACAAGGTTAGTTTCTATACATCATTCCAAGATAATGGCAAGATTGTTAAGACATTCATCAAAAGAAGATCCATACACATTAAAATCATCCATGAATACCTCAATAATCTCGTCAACATATTTAAAAAAATGCTTACCATACACCTTTGGAACATGGCAGGTGCATTACATAATCTGAATGGCATCCTTCGGTAAGCAAACGTCCTGAATGGAGATGTAAATATGGTCTTCTCTTGATCTTTCGATGTGATCGGGATATGAAGATAACCTAAAAAGGCATCTAAAAGGCAATAATAGTTATAGCTAGCCAATCTCTCAAGCATTTAATCAATAAAAGGAAGGGGAAAGTAGTCTTTACGAGTAGCATAATTTAACTTTCTATAATCAATACATACTCACTACCTAGTTTGCACTCGGGTAGGAACCAACTTACCTTCTCTATTTGTCACAACGGTGATTCTAGATTTCTTTGGAACCACCTAGATAGGACTTACCCACTTATTATTAGACATTAGGTAGATCACTCCAGCATTGAGAAGCTTCAACACCTCTTTCTTCACAACTTCCATCATTGGAGGATTCAACCTATATTGAGCTTGCTTTGTGGATTTTGCAACCTCCTCCAACAAAATGTGGTGCATGCATATTGAAAGGCTTGTCCCTTGGATATCAGCAATAGTCCACCCGATGATTTTTTTGTGTTCTCTTAGCATTCAAACTAACCTTTCCTCTTCATTTGAAGTTAACTCTGCTGAAATGATAACTAGGAGAGTCTGCTTATCTCCTAAATAGACATACTTCAAATGTGTAGGGAGTGACTTCAATTCCAATTTTGGTGCTTACACATCAAAAGGTAACAACATCTAATGAGCTTCAGGTAGTTGTATAGAAGCCAATTCATACCTTTTTGGAGAGCTTTCCAATGAGTCCAAAGCGGCTATCATCTCCATAAGCTTTTCTCCCATCTCAACATCAGTGTTGGCATCTACTTCGATAACCTCAGTTAAAACCGTTGCCAAATGATCCTTGCAACTTAATTCAAACATTTCTTGTACCAAAGGATCAATCACATCAATAGAAAAATAAAATGATCATTAGGAGGAGGTTTCATAGCATAAAAGATATTTAAATGAATCACTTCCCCTTCAAATTCCATTGTGAGGGTTCCCTCATAAACATCTATCTTAGTTTAAGCCATATTAAGAAACAGTCTCTCGAATAAGATAGGTATCAAATTACATAAGGTGTCATCATTCATATCAAAATATAGAAATCTACAGGAAACACTAACTTATTCATCCGCACTAAAACATCCTCAATCACACCATCAGGATAAGCATTAGTGCGGTCAGCTAGTTATATGATTACTATGGTTTCTTTCAATGGAACCAAATTCAAAGAAGCATAAATCAAACAAAGCATCATATTAATAGAAGCACCCAAATCCAACATAGCTCTATTGATCATAGTATTACCAACTTTGCAAGGAATGGTATACATATCTGGATCCTGACATTTTGGAGGCATCTTCTTTCTAAATACCGCAGACACATTCTCATCTATCATCACTTTCTCATCACCCCTCAGTTTCCTCTTATATGTACACAGTTTTTGAGGAATTTGGTATACGTTGGTACTTGCTTGAATGCCTCAAACAAAGGTGTATTGATTTCTACCTTTCAAAAAGTCTCCAATATCTCTTTGTCCTTCTCCTCCTTGTTTGGTCTTGTCAATTTGCTTGAAAAACATAGAGGGTTAGTTTTAATAATATTGGGATTTTTGAAATTTATCTTCATACTTGATGACAAATTTTCTTCCTTTCCCAATTTGTTCTCGATCTCTTCCTTAGTAGCAATCGTTAGTGGGGTTATTTTGGGACCTTTAATCTCCTTTCCGCTCCTCAGGGTTAGCACTAACATTCTTCAGGTTTACCTTGGGTTGTGATGGCAATTTTCCTCCACTTTGCGATTTTAGACGATTGAGCCTCACTGTCATCTGACCCATTTGGTTTTCCAAATTTTGTGTGCTTACTTTTGATTCCTAATGGATTTTTAGTACATTATGATTAAGTTACAGCATACTTCGTTGAAGCTGCTGCATATCTTGCCAAAGCTAAAGACTATTAGCAGTAGAAACCTTGATAAATTCATCTAGAGCATTACCTGAACTGGAAGAAGGGGCTCCTTGTGCACCTTGTGCTTTTGTTTGAAATTGTTGTGCTCCTTGTGACCGATTTTGGAAGTAATTTTGTTGTCAGTTCCCTTTATAACTGAAGTTGGGGTGATCCCTCCAACTTGGTCTGTAAGTACGAGTTATATTGGTTTAGGAAGTTCCTTCTTACAGCATTCATGTAATCTATACTTCTCTCTTATAATATTGAGCACTCATCAGTTAGATGGCTCATGTTTGAACATATCCCACACACTTTCACTTGTACCTATCCAACTGCAATCTGTCTCACAAAAGATGTTAGTTCATCTAAATCATGTTCAATGGATGAAGTGCTTACCTCGTTTACTTGTCGAACATTGTTGCAAGTGTTGAATTTTTGGGTGTTAGTGGCCATCAGCTTAAGTAAAATCCTGGCTTTAATGGGTTTCTTATAGTAAAGTGCCCCACTGCTTTCCATATCAACCAAACTTCTTTTTATTGGTAGCAATCCTTCTTAAAAATATTAGATAAGAAGTTGTTCTGATATGTTATGGTGTGGATAACTAGCACATAACTTCTTGAACTGCTCCTAATACTCGTAAAGAGACTCTCCATCATGTTGCTTGATGCCACATATCTCCTTCTGAATACTTGTCGTCTTTGAGGTAGGAAAATATTTCTTTAAGAATAGTCTTTTCATCTCCAACCAAGTATTTATACTCCCCGTTGGTAAATCAAACAACCAATCTTTTGCTACATCTTTGAGTGAGAACGAGAAGGCTTTCAACATGATTTGATCGTTAGTTATCTCGGGAGGCTTCATGCTCAGACAAATCACATCGAGCTCATTAAGATGCTTATTTGCATCCTCACCTACAAGACTATGAAAGTTAGGCAATAAATGAATTAATCCAGATTTTAACTCAAAGGTAATATATTTAGAAAAATTCAAAAATGTTATGCATACTGGTCTTTAAGTTAAATCTGGTGCAGCCAACTCCCTCAACATTCTCGGATTCACCATCATGTCCTCAGATTTTGATTCCAATTCTTCTACCAAAGTTGACTATGCTTCCCTATGTCACCTTTGTAATGTTCTCTTGATCTCCAAATCAAGTTGCTCAATTTCTCTACGAGGAGATTTGGTCACTACCATACATTAAAACTCAGAGACTTTTAAAACTACCAAATAACAAAAAAAAAACATATTCACAAAATACCAACAAAAATCAAATATGAAAATTAAAACTACCACACTCCCTGTTAACAACGTCAAAATTAGACAGCGAGTGTCAAGTGCACTGTAAAATTTACCTGACTCTACACACTAAACTTTGTAGTTATGGTGAGTCGAGATCGAATCCATAAGGAACGTTCGGTTAATTTTCATAACAAAATTAATTAAAGCTAGGAAAATATAAAAAAAGGGGTTTTGGATTTTAATTAATTTAGTAAATAAAGCCAAATTAAACTATCAAAAACAAATTAAAGAAAGTAGATAGAAATGATTAAAGTATCGAATATGAGTAAAGTCCAATTCTAGGCTCAATCTCAGCCTAAACACGATCAAGCATGTTCTATCATCCTAGTGTCTTTATAAGTCTCTTCGGACTATTGATCTGAGACTAATAGAACATTATACTAATCTTGATTTTCCCTTTGAATGTGTTTAATGTGTGTTTAATCAAGACATGATCAATAATTAAAACTAACTATCGAATAGCTTAGGATACAATCTTTATATTTAATTTAGTCGCTATATTATGAAGTGGAAAATGATCAATATATGTAGTGACCTCATATGCTTGGGTTATCTAACCTAAGTTATGTTGTTCCTAATGATACGAGATCATTAGACGATACTGTCAAACATTAAAAGTAATGATTATAGATCACAATCAATGTTATAGTAATAGGTTCAAAATAGAACAATCAAATAACATATTAAGATCATCCATCCCAAAACCTGATCAAATCAACATAAACAACATAACAATCCAAAAAGAAATTTAATGTTAATATGACAAAATGGCTTAACCATGACTTTGTGTTAACATCCCCATAGAATTGGCTCGGAAGTTTAGCTCTCCATCTCCATCCTTAAGCTCTCACCATCGGCTTTAAACTCTATTGCCACTGTTAGAGCTTAAAAACGATGAAAGAATGAAGAATGAAGAGAAACAAAGCTTGCGGCTCACTCTTCTCCCAAAGGACCTCCTCTCTACTGTCACACCCTTTCCTTATGCAGTAAAAAACTAAGTTAAAAAAATTAGGGCACCTGACCATTTGTATGACAACTAGTCTTCTCTGTGACTTCTCATGGCCGTGAGAAGCACTCCACCCTTTAATTCCATCTTCGTTTCTTTATTCCAAGTACAGCCATCCACCTTTGTCTTCTTAAACATTAACATTGGTGGATTAAAAGGATAGCTAGCTGGAAGCATAAGAAACTGTGAGAAGCAGCTGGAAGATGGCTTCACCGTGAGAAACATTTGGTCACCTTGCATGCGAGCTGTTGCGTGCATGCATGGACGTTGGTGTGAGAAGCAGTTAACTGAGTATAAGCATGAGACTTCAATTGAAATTCTTTGTCCCCTCTTTCAATCCTCTTCTTGTTCTTGCTCTATGAATCAATAGGTTATGGACATTGAGAAGATTGTTTAAATGAACATGCTTTTGGGTCACTTTAGCTCCTTTACTTCCAAAACATGCCTATAATCAAATATGAGTTAAAGTGAGTGTCCTGAGCACTTTTAAGGCATTAATCATTAAGTGTAGTATATCAATTGAATCAAAATTTAAAAACAAATCACTTCTTTTGTGGTATTGACCTTAAGTTAGTAACTTGTTTGATCAATACTCCCAATTCTTTTAATAAGCTCTCAAGTTTGGCCATCACCAAAAATAAAAGCCACGTTATAATTTCAACAAGTGTTGAACATTTATCTCATTGGCTTATTGAAATTGTTAGGCTTAGACTTAAACCCCTCCTTTTGCTTATTCGGGAGTATCAATCATTATTGAGAGGATCTGTTATAGGGAATACCAACCATTATATAATATGTTACATAAAAGAATTAGGCATTGGAAAAACAATATCCTTTCATTTGATGATAGGTTATAGCTCATTACCTATATTTTTAAAAATCTTATATGGTTATTAGTCCTTTCATCTAGTTTTACCTAAAAGAATTTGTAGGGACATTGAGAAATTCCTTAGGAATTTCTTATGGACTAGTGATGCCTACAAAAAGCCTTATATAAAGGATAGTTAGAAAGAAGTTTATTTACCTACAAAGGAAGGGGTTTTAGGAATCTTACAAATTCACTTGATGAAAAGAGTGATGTTTGCAGAAAGATTACAGAGAATCCTCACTAAAAAAGAGTCACTATAGGTTAAGTGGTTACATGGGCACTATTTAGAGAATGAAAACTTCTGGAAAATTAAACTAAGGAATGATATTCTTGGACAATGATCTAACTATTCAAAATAAGCTATGAATTATAGAGTGAATTTAAGATCAAGATAGGAGATGGTGAAAATGTATACTCATAGTTTGATAATTAGAGTGTTTTTAGGTTGTATCAGTTACCAAACTTCCATAATTTAGACTTTTATTTCTAAAGAGAGCCAAAATCAAGGTCCTGATCAATAGGAATGAGGTCATGTGATGCTAGAAGCTATGCCCATATTGTAGGTGGTATTCCTTTTTACAATCCCAACTCTAACAAAACTAACAAGGTCTTTTAGAAGTGAGATTTCTTAGGGATATTTAATAACAATTCCTGTTATGATCTTTTTAAAGTTCATTCCCCTAAATTTAAATGGTTTTAGCTTACCTAGTTTAAGTAAATCCCCCGAAAGTATCATATATTATTTGAATGAAAATGAAGAATAAGCTTAGCACTATAGATAGATCAAGGACTTATTTATTTCTAAGCTTATCTACAGACTCCATAAGCATCCATCTCCTTTTTTTTACAAGGAAAATAAACTGAAAATCAAAACAAGCTAACTATTGCAGGGATCTGCAGTACAAAATGCCCTGTTTATCTCGATACATGAGCTCTATAACTGTCTACGGGGATTTGTGGAGAAAATGTAAACTAAGACTGACTATGGCTGCTAGTGAGGCCAATTTGTTTGCGCATTGGTTTCCTTCGTGATGAACGTGTTGAAATAGCACTTCCCACTCTCGTTGGAGTAATCCACGAATGCCTGTCATCAAAAAAATATCATTAGGAAAAACAATAGTGGAAGAGGACAAGATGTTTATAATATCAAGGGAGTCCACTTCTATTATGATTTGTCGATAACCCATAGTCCAAGCCAGGGTGAGTCCTGAGTGAACGCCCCAAGCCAGGGTGGAAGAACCCCCTGCACCACTAATTGTGGTAGTCTCAAAATTTTCCCCCAGTAGTGGCAGTGTTTGTCCCGTGTTTTTACTGCGATATCAGTATTTAACTTGACCCAATTGGCTGGCAGTTTCTTCCATCCAACGGGGCTCCCCATGGGTAAGCCTACAGAGGGTAGCACACAACTTTCCATTGTCCTTGCTCGAATAGTCCAGTCCGTATATTCCATAACTATTCGGTTGCTGTCTGCTGGCTAGGCGAAGTCGGGTTCAAAAATACTTTTATTTTTCCAGTGCCATAAAAACCAGCAGGCAACTCCAAAAATAGGTGCACAGTCTATCTGTCACATCTAAGCATGCTTTGTGAGATTTGATCGTACCCACGACCCTTTATTTTGAATGAAGAAATCTATACCCACTAGAGTCAAGAGGAAAGTTTCCCAGAAAGTTTTTACCCGGGGACAATCTCACATGACATGAAGAGTGGATTCTTCCCGGCCACAGAAGTGACAGCTACTGTTAGTAGTGAGGTGGCGAGCCATTCGTTGATGATTGGTCAGTAGTTCTCCGTTAATCATCAACCATAGGAAAGTCCGTATGCGTTGAGGCCCTATCCATTTCCAGATGAGATCCCAGAGATTATTAGAATCCTCGGTGATATTTCTTGCCAGTAAACTGTAGGCTGACTCTACGGAGAATCGTCCATCCCCTGTTAATCCCCATTGTACTATATCTTCATCTATACTATCTGAAAATGTGTGGACCTCCACAACATCCAAACAGACGTTGGAGGGGACTTTACCTTTAGAGATAGGAAACATGATTTCTAACCTCATAAGCTTTTTTTAATGATGGTGATAATGAAAATTTACAAATTCATCCATCTTCTATTATTGAATGCTTCAAACATGGAGAGGTTTACTATTGTCATTATTGGATTCAGTGGGATGCCACTTTACGAAGAAAATGAAAGGTCAAATGTGTATTTTTATTCTAATTTTTATTAAAATATAAGTTAAATCTTATCATTTTAGAGCCCTCAAAATGAATTACAACATTCAGAAAACATTCAAATTAAACTTTAAGTGGACAAAAATTTAGATAGAGTTAAGACTTTATATATTATATGTCAATCGGTGTTAATGTGTTATGAGTTTATTTTTATTTAAAGCATGGGTCCTATTATTCTACCTAGCGTACATATACTATAGTAAGACTCACTTTTTTAAAAAATTAAAAATTTATTCTTATTATATTCATTAAATCATAATAAAATTACTAAATATAAATTAACCTAAATAATCTTAGTTAATTATAATTATATTAAATTTAATATAAAGAATGATTCCCAAATTACTAAACTATAACCCTAAATTATGTAGACAAAGTATATGTCTACTTGAAATTCATCGTCTCTCTGGTGCACTTGACTTCTCTTCTGTCATAATTTTGTTAGCCATATGAAATTCATTCATCATTCGTCTCTTTCCCCCTTATCATGTAGCTCTTTACCTTTATCATCAAATTCTCATTCTCTATTACATGTGCATTTGACTCCACAAATTGGTTGAGGGGACTATTAAAAATTCTAACATGGTCAACTTTCTTTTTGATTTCTCAATTTCCATTTCAGAAAGTTACATAATTTTAATCTTACAAACCATTGAAATTATCAGTGTAATCTTCTAATTTCATTAACTTATATATCAATAAGTAACTGCAGAACTTGCAAAAAAAAATTCCATACTAGAGTTTATTAGATTATGGCAAACCTTTTGAACTTTAACATATTAAGATTTTGCATAGTTTCTTTTCACTAGTGATGATTATGAGCCAAATTAGTATCTTTAGACTTTATGAATTTGTTAGTTGCTATTTAATTTCATCTTATTTACATTTACATAGTTCGTTTAAGATCTTAAAGTATTAATGAGAGAATGAAACATAACATAGTAATCAAAGAAAGTTGGTATTACAAAAGAAGCATAAGACATAAAGCCTAATAGGAAAGGAAGAACTACAATTGAGTTCAAAGAAATGTTCATTAGTTTTTGTTGCTCTTATAAGCAATTTCTACCACAATATTGGTAAATTTGTCTCAATAGTTCTATCCCACTTTCTATTGAACCAAGATAGCAAGTTAACGTGATAGGGAATCTAAAGCTAAGTCTATAACGTAATACATCTTAAATCAAGTTTCTTTTCTTGCATAAATATAAAGAATTTACATTTTCATATATGAATCTTTAAAATTTGATGAATTTATAAAAATTTGAATACTTTTGCTTTTATTTTGATAATCTATAGCATATCATAGGATCACGTACAAGAAATTATGATTGTTCTATTTGTTTATATAATATGTGATGAAAGTTTGTGCACTTTTTATAAGTGGTGTCCTTTAATATCAACACATCCATCAATTAACTTTTTTAGCACTATACAATGTTATATATGTCATTAATGTGATAATGTAGTGAAAACTCCAAAAGCTATAGAATCCTCGTTATCAACTAAGACAACATGAAGTTCAAATATTTATTTTGTAGTTTGATATTGTGGGTTAAATGTCCCAACTATGAACTTCAACTTCATAGAGTAATCAATGTCTCAATTATTCACTAACCTTTTATTTGCAATTAGTTTAAAAATCTTATGCATAATGTTAAATTATGAATTAAGTTTTGTTTTAAGATGAAAGATGTGATTTTCCAACACTATTAAAACAAGCAAAACTAAGACGATTGAGAAGCAAATAAAGCTCATGTAGCAAGACATTTAGAAATAAACATAAAAAGAGTTAAATTTATGTTAATGAAAATATTGTAATATGATTTGTTATGTTTATGGTGGGTATTATTTTCAAATATGTCAGTGAGAAATGGCATTGAATTAACATGTTAAGGTTTAAACTTTACTTATGGTGAATGTAATCATTGTACATTTAAACTATATATTGTAATCATTTTTGTAAGGAATTCTCCATTATTTTCTATACGACGTATGTAACATCAGTAAATATGGCAACATATAGAAAAAAGTTATGCTAATAGGATATATTAAAAAGTTATTCCAATAACACATCCACTAAAAAGTTATATTAATGTTCATGTAATCATATTTAAAGTGGTTTATTCTAAGTCACATTGAATCCCTCATTTGCGTTGGATTGTGAAACTTACTACTATGATGATTTCTCTCAACTTCTTTATTTTAGCTTGTAACAATTGTCAAAGTAATGGTAGATTATCCTTTGAACTTTAACCCTTAGTTCCAATTACAACTTGAATGAAAGTGGATCAACTCTATAAACTTCCTTTTACTAGCATGTGAATAACCATCAACTTAAAAACAAACATATAATTCATATTATTGTTTTGAATTAATTGTTAATAATGTAATAAATGCCATGTATGAAACTCATTGTACTGGTTTGTTCTCACGATATAGTAATATCTTTAAATCTATTTACATTAATAACATACATTAATCAAAATAAACTTACTATTTAATTATAATAACCAAGATAAAGTTAACCATAAGCCGAATGTTTATATACTTATAAAGATGCCTCAGTTATAAACTAGCAATTACAATGGAAATAATAACAAAAAAATCAATCATTGCATTGCCATAAAATGAACTTGTAAATGTTTCATATAATACTTATAAAGATTCTTCAGTAGGTAATGTTGGGCCTTTCTTATTGTATTTTTTAAAGTTATAGCTAGAGTTGACATATTTTATATATTTTTTCACTTGCCCTTTCCTCTAATTTACTTTAATTATTAAAACTTTAGGCTCAATTTGTCCTTTCTTCTTGTAAAATTTGGTCTCCCTGGCATGACTCTTTTAGCTAGTTGGTGTATCACCTCTACATCAATTCTAGGCTTAAGAAATTCACCTTTAATAAACTATAACATATGATTATATCAGCTAAAAAGATAGACTTGTTTATAACAACCATCTATAAATGTCTCAACTTTTTGTTTAAAATGTTAGATTCATGTATTGCTTATTTGCAAGGCTACCTATATAGATCCTACACCTGATAGTTACAGTTGTATTGTCTACTAATCCTCACATTGTATTTCTCATCATCCTTTAAAACTTTATATGCCTTATCTATAACAGCCCCTATACAAAACTTACAACCATCCACACATAAGGCAACCAATTTCTTGTACATACGTATACATTCAAGACATGCATTTCAGTTCAATGCTATATATATACACATTTCAAAGCTCTCTAATGCTAACCATTATCATTTAACATTAGTAAAACATTTTTACATTTACATGGTAATCTAAAAGAAAACATACAATTTGCTTTAACCATTATATGTACAATCATCTTTAACTAAAAATATCTTCCAAACGTACTTTTTTCTTCTATCTGTTGGCCTTGCTTCCAGTAGATGTTCCTTGTACCTTACTCTTATGACTTGGACCTACACGGATTAACACCCGTGCTAAACTTGAAAGCTTAGTAGGGAAATATTTAGATTGGATGACCACTCACAGTAGTCATCCGCCAAGCACATACATTCATAAAAAGTCACAACAAATATAAATAGTGATGACATACTTAATTAAATACATAATGCAAACATGCTTCAATATGTTGTTCATGTACCATAAATTCACCTTCAAAGTCAAACATTAATATTTAGTGCTCAATGATACAAATTATCAATATAAATGAAAATGCTCATCAATACTGATTATTTATGTTGTCATGTTGTATTTCTTGTTTATTTCAGTTTACTTTAATTTTTGTGTTAGATCTGCAAATTCTCATAGGTGTGGATAATGTGAGCTGTGGATATCCAAAGATATCAAACTATGGATACCCAAAAGTATCAATTATGGATACTCAAAGGCATCAAACTGTGGAGACATTATAGTCTTGAAATGAAGACACCATTGGTGTCAAACTTTAGCATCAACCCTGTAACCTTATAGGCATGCCTATCTATCCACCACCAAGACAATAAAATAGGCACTGCAACATTTCCTTTAAACATTTGTCAATTTAACAATTCATTTATTGACAAGTTATATGATATACATTTCAAGTCATATCATAGGTATATGTGTTCATACAGTAAGTTATAACTTACCACCATTAGAAGGTTGTTAGAATCACACTTTTATAATCATACTATACACATATGAGCAGTAAATATGCATACAAATGACTTATGCATTTTTAAGTTTTCTTGGGAATGCATTATGTTCAATATTAAGTTTCAATGTTTAATCACCCAATTCACACATGGTAAGTCCTATTTCATTTATTTGTAGGTGTTTGAAAGGTTTCAAACAAATTTAAAAAGGTTCAAATAAGATTTGGTAAAAATTGAAAACGAAAACAAACTTAAAATAGTGCAATTTGGGCTAAGCCTATGGTGCGTCTAAAAATAGACAAATAATCAGTCCAGAAGCAAATCACAGATGGACTCCAGTTGTTCCTTAATATGAATATAGAAAAAGTTGGAATTAGGTTTTTAGGTCTTCTATAGATGTGTTCCCCTATGTCTATAGTTTCCATATAACTAAGAATCAGACCATTTAAACTTCACAATCATGAGATATAAATCAAATATCACAAGTTGCTCTAAAATAGGGGTAGCATCAAGTCACCATTTTTTTTTATCTCAAATACCCATGTCATAAAGCCATAATTAAGTCAAAGTATCTTCTAAATATTTATAGTTATATCTCTTAGGTTTCATATGAAACTGAAATCACACAATTTGGAGGTCTTTACGCTAAGTTATGACTCAAACTATATGACTAGTTCAACAAACCCTAAATAGAATTTCACTGCATGATAATCTCTTGTCATA
>JANSVA010000007.1:13069725-13083580 GCA_025504915.1 Erythroxylum reticulatum | reverse complement strand
ACCCCTCTAGCTCCCTCAGTCTTTCCATGTCCTCTGCAATTTCCAACAATCCCATCATACGTCAAACACAAAGAACCATAGTTGAACATATTGGGAAATTGAGGGCCGCATCAAATGACATATTGCTATAAATTGGGCATATATACTACTTTACAACCAATCCAAACCTCGCAAGATTCTATACCTTAGATGTCCAACAAGAATTGTTTAATAAACTAGTTACCATGTCCATTTCTTTGGGTTTTCCAATGCAAATCAATTAAAAACGCCACAGCTTTGGACATTACTTTGTGATCAACAAGGTTTAGATTAAGTTGTGGCGATCAGAAAGCAACTCGTAATAAAAACAACAATTTTATGAAACCTGGATCTGGATTCAAAAATGGCCCTCATGACCTATGCTTACAGATAGTAAGGACTGCAAGAGTTGTCTTAATTAATGGATATCACAAAAGGGAAAAGAAGTTCTCCTATATCATGAAAAAGAGACAACAAAGGTAAACAATTTATAAAAAACATATCTTCAAACAATTTTTAATAGTATTATCTTAACCTAACTTGAAAAGCCCAAACTTGGACTTGGAAGTAGTAAACAAAGACACCCATTACGTATTCCCAAGCCAACGAAACGATTCTGAGATTAAATAAGAAAGAGAAACCTCAAGATTACTACAATGGCTTCAACAGTTTCAAGAATAGTAAACTATAACTTATCTGGGTAGTGGTTTTATAAATTCAAAACCATATTATCTTCATTATTGACGATGATCTGAACATAGTAGCCATGACAGAAGAGCACGTCAACGAGGGCAAGACCCAGAACGAAAACGCCACTGGTGACACAAACAAGCTCCAGAAAGGAAACAACACTGGTGACACAAACAAACTTATCTCCGTAATCGTCAACCTCCATAGATGAAGCTGGCATTAAGCTACCAAACTCTTCCCTGTCTTTTCTCCTATTAAGCCCTGCACAAGTCACCAACATCCTTTTGAACTCTTTTATCTCCATTTTCTTGCTCTCTTCTGTAGGTATAAACCCTATAATGTTTATCCGTTTGCTACTAATCCCTAATTTATTTAAACAATCCCTAATATACACCATCCCTGCATCCTCCGACGCTCAACCACGCATATACACCATCAGCCAACACATCACAAAACATCATCAGCCGATGCACTCACACAAAATCATCGTGAATGGAGGGAACAAAAAAGTTAGGAAGAGGAAAAAGAACAAGAAATAGTATTCGAGAAATCCTAAAAAAACATACCTGTGGGTTGATCCATTCGATGTCCTTGAGAAGATAAGTTTTTGTTATGTCTTTGAAAAGATTCGCTAAGCGGAACAGAACCAAAGAACTCGATATAAACCAAAGAACAGAACCACCGGTCACTTTTTTAACTTTCGATATAAATGTAAACGATGCAAAAATATCTACCCAAAAAAGCTAAAATGATGGACTTTTTTTTTTAAACTCCAAATTTGAACATCTTAAAAAGTTATATTTTAACTTTAAAAAGTTATTTTTACTTAAAAAGTACTTTTTAAATTTTAGAATCAATTAATTATTTTTTTAAAAATAATTTTTACAGTAAAAAAACGTACTTTTTTAGCTTTCAAAAACTGAACTAAGCCTGCTACTAATCCTGTCCATGTAGTACGCCTTAACGTCCTGGGCAAATTGTTCCTGTATCCTGTACAATAGATATAATTTTTAACTCAACAATTACGTTAATCCCGAAAATTTTTTTATTTATATAATCGAGGCAACATAAATAATTGGTGATCAGAACTTGTGCCTATAAAAAGTATTCATCTTACTCATTCTTCCACCTTCGTGTTACCTTAACAAGCCTACCTTCCTTCTTTGTCTCTTCCTACTTCCTTTACTATAAAGGATCAGTTGCTGGGTGAGATACAAGTTTCCACGTTAGGATATCCAACCAAAGCACTCAAAGTTCGTTGTTTGGAGCTCTTCCACAGTCTGTTGCATTCCGGTTTCTTGTTTCTGGATATGTCTATTCTCTCAGATCTTGTCAACTTGAACCTCTCTGATGCATCTGAGAAGATCATTGCAGAGTACATATGGTCAGTTATATCTCTCTTTTTCTTTGTTTTCAACTGCTTCCACTGTTCTGTGAAGTGTTGGTTCTGCGTGTTACTTTTCTTACTTCTGGATTTTCTCATTCCTGTCAAAAGCTCAAGAAGCCATCTTCGGTTATATTTTAATGGATATTAACATGTTGCTTGATGGGTATTGACATATTTTGATTGCTCGTTTAAAGTTCAGATTTTTTTTATAAGTTAAACTGTGGTGCAGGATCGGTGGATCTGGTATGGACCTTCGTAGCAAAGCCAGGGTACTCTTTTTGTCACTTTTCTTCTTATTGTCTTCGTCTTCCTTTTATATCGTTGTTCCTTCTTCACGAACTTATTCGTAACCTATGATCTTACCTTGAGTGTTTGTCTTGATTTTACACGGCATAGACTCTAAACGGTCCAGTGAGCGATCCCAGTACGCTTCCTAAGTGGAACTACGACGGTTCAAGCACTGGTCAAGCTCCTGGAGAAGATAGTGAAGTCATTTTATAGTATAGTCTCCCTCTCTCCGTCTGATTGTGTGTTATAGCTGTGTTCTCTTTAGCACCTGTTTTCTAAGTGAATCTGCTTTTTATTTGGTATGTAAAATAGTCCGCAAGCGATATTCAAAGACCCATTTAGGAGAGGCAACAACATCTTGGTTGGTTCCTTTTTCCCTGTTAAATAATAATCTTGTTTGTTTGGTTATTCCGCAACCACTTGGTCATTAATGGGCTATGAATCCTTCTTTGTCAGTAGACCTAATAATCTTCGATTTACAGGTGATGTGTGATGCCTACACTCCAGCTGGACAACCAATTCCAACTAATAAAAGACATAACGCTGCCAAGATTTTCAGCCATCCAGATGTTGTTGCTGAAGAGCCTTGGTATCCGTCATTTATACCTTATTCCAGTGAATTCTCTCTTCTCTTTTTTTTTTTTGAAATTACATTTCATGTTCTTTTGTCTTGATTTGGCATTTCCTATTTCCCATTTCCTTTTTTACTTGTTCTTCTTTTGCTTTCTTGTACATGTGTTGTTAATTTGTCCTGTACTATACCTACAGGTATGGGATAGAGCAGGAGTATACCTTGTTACAGAGAGATGTCCACTGGCCTATTGGCTGGCCTCTTGGTGGTTATCCAGGACCTCAGGTATTGGCGGCCTTTCCCCATCACAGCTAGAAGTAGTATTGACCAATGAGTTGTGTTTTGTTTTCTGGATGTGATGATTTAGAGTGGTTTCAGAGTGTTTTCTGAAACGAGAAGATCAAACTACTGCCACTCATTCTGTTAATTTGTAACAGTAATTTTATCTTTTCTAGCTTTTAGGTATTAAGGCACATGGCAGTTTGTTTTATGCCATGACATGTGATCCTTATGAATTGGAAACAGGGGCCTTACTACTGCGGTGTTGGAGCTGATAAAGCCTTTGGACGCGACATTGTTAATTCTCATTATAAAGCATGCCTTTATGCTGGGATTAATATTTCTGGCATCAATGGAGAAGTGATGCCTGGTCAGGTACATATTGGATTCTGTATCTTTTCATTAAAAGTAGTCGTAGTCCCTTCCATTCAGGCTCCACTTAGCATGCTTTGTTACAATCATGTAGTGGGAATTCCAAGTTGGTCCTGCTGTCGGCATCTCAGCTGGAGATGAGTTGTGGGCTGCTCGTTATATCTTAGAGGTTCGTTGATACATTACTAGCAATCCATGTTTGTATTTTCTATCCGTAACCACATAATCAATCTGATTTTCCTTGTTTTATGCACCGTAGAGGATTTCGGAGATTGCTGGAGTTGTACTCTCCTTCGACCCCAAACCTATCCAGGTAGGTTCGTTGTTGCAAGTTTTTTTTGACCAAATCCAACCACCATGAATTTGTCTGCATACTGAAGCAAGTCTTTTTGACCAAATCCACCGACCATGCATTTGTCTGCATAATGAAATGTACTCATTTCCTTTGAATTTCCAGGGCGACTGGAATGGGGCTGGTGCTCACACTAACTACAGGTTACCGGGTTTACATTTGCAACCAGTCAATGACTGAAACTTGCTTCTGATATTGATTTCCACGAGTATTTATACTGAAAACTTGGTGTACTGCACTTTCAGCACAAAATCTATGAGGAATGATGGAGGTTATGAGGTGATCAAGAAGGCTATTGAAAATCTTAAACTGAGGCACATGGAACATATTGCGGCTTATGGTAAAGGCAACGAACGCAGATTGACTGGACGCCATGAAACAGCTGACATCAACACCTTTTCATGGGTAAGAACATGGTCTCAATTTGTTTTTACTTGGTTGAATACACACACACACACACACACACCTGAATTAAACATATGAAGATTAGATGATCATTTTGTCTTTACTAAGAACTTATCAATCATGCTATTGAATCCTGATAGGGTGTAGCAAACCGTGGAGCATCAGTAAGAGTAGGGAGGGAGACGGAGAGGGAAGGCAAAGGCTATTTTGAGGACAGAAGGCCAGCGTCCAACATGGACCCTTATGTGGTCACCTCCATGATTGCAGAGACAACCATCCTCTGGAAACCATAGACGGACGCAGCAACTTGTGGGCGATTTTAGTGCAGTTTCTGGCTTCAGTGTTGTCCTGCAAGTGATGCATTGTGATGGATTCTACTTAAACTTTTTCTTTTTTCCTGTTCTAATAAGTGCAATTGTTTTAATTAAATGCTTGGCTCCAATCGGTTAGTTGAGATGGGTCCTTTCATTGGATGATATATTATAATAAGAATAATATGAAAAAGAAAGGTTCGACGAAATGCAAGCTCTGAGGGAATTTGTATCAGCTTTGAATAACTCGACTTCTAAGCTCAGTTGGACGTTGTTTTACCATTAGTTGTAAAATGGAAAGAACAAAACTAGCAAATTATGTGGACGAAGAGGTTGGGAACTTAAAACACTTGTTACACTCAGAGTCGAGTTATCTACTTTAAGATATCACGTTACGTGTGCAATACGAATATAAGGTAAGTCGACTTGACACAGAAAACAAGTGCAAGCCATATGAGATGTCTTGTTGCTGACCTAGTACCTCAATCGACTCTAGATCTTCTGTCCAGTTTTATGGTGTTTTATTGTGTCTAATGAATCTCAGTCATTCATTTATACGGGTCCTGCGTGGATCCTACATAAATAAACGCGGGTTTATTTATGTAAAGAGCTCTTTTATTGGCTCATAAATGGTAGGTTTGGTGGTTTATTAGAGAAGCCAATTTATGATAAGATAAAATAAGGTTTACGTTTTTTTTGGCATATAGGTGGTATTGCTGCAAATAATTCAGAATGTAGGAGAAGAAAAAAAGAGGACTACTCTATTGTTTTGGCATATGAGACGGTAGCTGTCTGGTGAGATAATTAAGAGGAAGCAGATTATTATTGACAGATATTCGATGTGTGGTATCTCTTGGGTTTGTAGATAACACGAAATTGATTGGAATTTTCAATTTGTACTAAAACCTATAGAAAATTGTACTTGTCGTTGAGATTATTGTTGTCAGTTGTCGATTGTACTCTTGATTATTGTAGTAGATTGATTTTAGTCCATGAAGATCCGGACCGTGGTTTTTCCCCTAGTTAATAGGATTTTTTCACGTAAATTGCGTGTGGGTTGATTTAATTTCTTGCACTTATTCCTCTTGCTATTATTGTTGTTGTAGTTGTGGTAATTATTTCCCCAATAAGTGATATTTGAGCTGTGGTTGGAGGATCCTTATGTAGGAAAAATTACCGCTTGTTTGATTTAGGAAGGAATTAGTGTGAGAAGAGAATGAGTGAAAATCGTGCTTCAAAATTTCACGTCCCCTTGTTTGATGGGAAAATTAACTTTTAGGTTGAAGAGTACTATTGAGGGCTTATTGATACAATAAGATTTAGATGCAACTTTGGAGGCCGACAAGTCGGTGAGTTTGAATGATGCCAAGTTGTTGATGAAGAAAAAGGATGTTAGTATGATTCGGTTGGCTGTTGCTCCGGAGATCAAGTATAACTACTTTAGTGAGACGGATCCAAAAGCTTTGATGGATAAGCTTCAAAGTGTGTATGCCTCCAAATCATTGACTAATATCTTGTGCTTGAGATGAGAGTTGTACCAATTGAGGATGGAGGAGGATACAACCTTGCAGGACCACACTAATTTGTTCAATCAACTAGTGGGTTGGTTGAAGAATGCGGATGAGAAGATCACCAATCAAGAACAAGTTCTCTTGTTGTTGGCTTCACTACAGAAGTCCTACAGACCCATTATCATGACATTGCTTATTAGTAGGGAGAAGATTACGCTAGATGAAGCTATGCGGTATTGAGGGAGAATGAAAGGATGATGACACATATTGATGGAGGTTCTCCGGGGGATGGTGATCGAGCACTAGTTGTAAGGGAGTATGAGAGAGGGAGGAATCAAGAGAGAAAGGGAGATGACTCAAGGAGTATATCGAAATCTGGCGCGAAAGACTATAGTCAGGTGGAGTATTACTATTATAAGGAAAAGGGCCACATCCAAAGCTGTTGTCTGAAGATAATGGAGGACTTGAAGAGTCTCCATTTGAAGTAAAAGAAGATAGGAAAGACTAAAGTATATGATGATGGTGATTCCGCTAATGTGATCATAGGTGATGGTGATTTGTTATTGGCTACTAATGGTGAGATAAAGAAGGGCCAAGAGAGTTGGGAGTTGGATTCGGGCACGTCGATTCATGTTTGTAGAGACCAAGCCTTGTTTGATACTTTGCACCAAGATAGGGAGTATGGTCACATCAATATGGTGGGTGATAAAAATTGAAGGTCTAAGGCATGGGGATGCTGAGGACGAAGCTCGATGATAGTGTGACCTGAACCATCTACAATGTGAGATATGTGTCAAGTGCTCTTACTAACCTTTTTTTCTTGGGTGAATTCACAATGCACGGGCATAAATATGTTAGTAGTAGGAGGTGATACAAAGTGTATCGCGTGCTTACTTGGTGATGCAAGGGAGGAAGGGCGACAACAACATTTGCTATGTGGAGGGCCATTGCATCTAGAGGGATAAGGTTGTGAAGAAGAAGGTTCGATTCTCAAATGAGGGGAAGGTGTTTAGTGATTTGGGTCAAGGGAGGAATATGTTGGGTATCTCCCTAAATCTCAAATACCCATAGGTGGTAGGTTTTGGTAGCTTATTGAAGAAGCCAATTTATGATAAGATAAAATAAGGTTTACGTTTTTTTTGGCTTGTGGGTGGTATTGCTACAAATTAACTAGAATAGAGGAGAAGAAAAAGAGAAGTTTACTCAATTGTTTTGGCTTGTGGAACGATAGTTTTTTGGTGAGATAATTAAGAGGAAGTGGATCATCATCGACACATATTTGGTGTTTGGTATCTCTTAGGTTTTTAGAGAGTATGAAATTGATTGGGTTTTCAATTTGTACTAGAACTTAGAGATAATTGTACTTGTCATTAAGATTATTATTGTTGGTTGTCGATTGTACTCTTGATTAGTATAGTGGATTGATTTTAGTCTGTGAAGATCCGGACCGTAGTTTTTTCCTAGTTGAGAGGAGTTTTTCACATAAATTGGTTGTGGGTTGATTTAATTTCTTTCAATTATTTCTCTTACTATTATTGTTGTTGAGATTGTGGTAGTTTTTTTCCCAATAATATGATATAACTATAAAACAAAAGCAATCATCTTAGCGGAGTGGGCTTTAAAATTTTTATAACGAAGCAAAGCGATGTAGATAAGAACTAGCATATGTATGGAGAAAAAAGGAACAACATGAGGGGAACTCTCATAAATTCAGGAAAGTTACCTATATGGATCCCCCATGTAGAGCTCCCCTTTGTTTACCTAGAAACACACAAGTAAATACAAGCAATAGTAAGAAGATGCCAGAAGACAAATAGGAAATAGGGAAGGAATTAAACAAGTTGTAGAAGACCAAAACTTATCCTCTCTAGAACATCGTTCAGCTATAGATGAAGGAAAGATGGAGTTCTCCACACTTTGACCCTGAGCAGAACAAGCCTTCCATGCCCCTAATGTATCATCAAGTGCGAAGCCTCATCAGTTAAAATTTGATTACATTTACAAGTGTTATATCTAAGTTATTACTTTTAACGTTACAAGTGTTATATTTGTGTTGATATTTGCTCTAAGCCTATGGAACCTCTGTATGAATAATAGATTGGCGAAGGTCTTTATTTTATATGATTCTTTAAATATTAAAACTGGTGTAGCATATTAAAAAAATGTAGCAAAAACTATCATACAAAGAAGGTATGATATATAAATTCAAGTATAAACAGAAAATTTTAAGTGAGTGGACCACAAAGTGTTGTATTTATCAATGAAAAAGAGAAAAGGTGCACAAAAAGAATAATGTATAAAATAGTGATAGTAGACTTCACAAAAAGGTTCAAATTTGATTTAAAGTCAACATATGAAGTCAAATTTAATCGAGATTTACATTAATTTTAGGTTTAATAAAAAGATTAAGTTTTGAGTTCAAAGACATTGTTAACCCTAAAAGCTAAATTTTAGTCCAAAAATTTGATTTTGGATTGATCCTTAATTGGGCTTGGATTTTTTTTTGGTAGTTCAAATTTGATTAAGTTCAAATTTTTGAGTCAAAATTAGGCTCAAGTTTCAAATTGAGATCAAATTAGAGTTTTAGATTAAGTTAAAATACGAGTCTCACCAAACCTACATGACTACTTTTAATCAACCATAAAGAGTTGGTTTTACTTTCATAATTGGTGATTAGTGAATCCACATAGGCTTTGCAGGGCAGTTATCCCTATAAAAGTTTAAATGGATCCTTTTTTATTGAACTCAATCATTTGATTGTTTATATTTGAAATTTATTTTTTAAATTTTTTAATTATTCCATAGTTAATTTCTTAAAGAAATAATTCATAAAATAAAATTTATAAATAAATATATTCAAATTAAATTCTAACGATATTATAGTTTCAATATTTTATTTATGTTGTTTTTAACTTTTTTAGTTATCCTACCATTAAGAATTAGCATTGATAAAGTAGTAAGACTAATACACATTATATTTCTTTTTATGAATAATTGATAAAGTGCTTATATTGATATGTACTTTTATGCCAATACTATTAAAATTTTTCTTATTACAAATTTATCATTCACTAACTAGGAAAGTGCACTATAGTTTGTAAACAGTATAATGGTAAGTAGAGGTTAAATCCCACGAGAAAGTGATGCGGATAGAAAGCTTAACAATGTTACTTGTGAAAATCAATGTCATATAAAAAGAAAAAATTTCCATCCATTGGAATCAATATAGTCTTTCACCTATTTAACAATCTTTATTACTTCCAAAACATTCCAATCTATATGCTTTCTATCTTCAAAATGTCAAGATTGAAGATATAAACACCTGAGATACCTTAAGTACAATACTGGTTGGAAGTCTTTTCAAGTGATCTCTCTTGGAGTTCTTGGATCCTCTCTTTAGATCTTTCCTTTTTCTCTGATTCATATTAAGGCTTATGGTGCTCTTGGAATGTTTTTGTAATGGAAGATGTATTTACTAGTTAATAAGGAGTTGCACATTCTTGGGCGATTATGTGTGTTTTGTGTAAGGGGAGTTAATATATATATATATATGGTTATATAAAAAATGAGGTTAATTATAAAAGTGACTATTTGACTTTTGAGTGACATAGTATGCAGCTCAATTGTGACACAGATTATAATCACTTTATTTTTTTTTCACATAATTTAGAATATGGGCTTGCCTAAACTATAGAGTATCATGAAAAAAGTTCTAAATACACGATCATAGATATGAGCATGTTCTTAGGTCATGAATCCTACTATCTTTAATATTCAAAAGTACGACTAGGGGTATGGGCATATCTAAGGCCACGGATCCTAATAGCTAGTGGCATAATCATATTCATAAGCCATGGATTCTATTGTCTTTAATATCCAAATATATTGTTAAAGGCAAGGGCGCTTCCTTAAACTATAGATCCTATTACTTTTAACTTGTTAAATACATAATCTAGTACATTTGCATGTCCTAAGTCATGAATCTTCCTAAAAAACCTTATAAGCATATGATAGGGGACATAAGAGCATGTCTTAGGCTGCGTCCAATAATATAATTTAATATATACTTGATTTTTAAGCTTTTACTTAACCTATTTCTTGGTCATTCATCTATAATATTCTTTGAAGTTCCTTCTTAAACTCATATGTGCCTTTTTTGGTATTCTTAACTATAAAAATATAAAAGAAAATGCACACAATACTAAAAACAAATGAAAACTAAAGCAAATATAGCCTTACCCATAAAACTAAAGAAAATAAATTCCAATTTAATGCCAAATAATTATCTAAATTAAAAAAGTATCTAAATTTGTAGTTGGATTGACACCTAACAAGTGTTTTTTATGAGTCTTTTCACAAACTCCTTCCTTAAACTTGATTAATTATTGAAGCAATGTGGTTGCTCCCTTCTTCTTTAACTTAAAAAGTAGCATGCAAAGGGACATCATCTCTCAGTTAGACCTTCTTCTTAACTATTTCCTTCATCTTCACTATTCTTGGCCCTTTAACTTATATATTGATTATTTCATACAAAATATTAGAACAATTGGTTTGTCTTAAATCCATAACAGGCATAAGTGACATCTCATCTTTTAAGAACACAAGTTAAGAACATAAACCTATCACTATAACTAGGAAGTGTCTACATAGAATTCTTGTTCTTCATTAATATCTAGAATGTAAAAATATGTTGAGAACATGAACTTATTAAATTTTACCATTACATTCTCCTTGACACCTAAAGGACATTTTATTGAAATGTTAGAAAGACAATGATATGTGCTTAATTGATTGTACAGTTATTTCATAACACTTAGTGATTAATGCTATGAAATGTTTAAGAAACTTATTTTGGTTCATATTTGGTTTTAGCTACAATTTGGAAGCGTAAGAGATAAAGTAAGTTTAAAACACATTCTTTGAGCCATCATCTTGATGTTCAATCTCAGTTTTCTTTATGAAAGAAGAAGGAGATAGATTAGGGTGAGGATTGCATAAGAACTTGGAAGAATAACATTAATTGAACAAGATCTAGAAGATACATAGTCATGTATCTACTTACATAGTCGTGCAAATTCACGATTTTGAGATTTTTTATCATATATGATTGGATACAGGACTGTATATCAAATTGTGTATCTCCTCAGAACTTTAATTTTTAATATAAAATGACATTTGAGTGGATGAGGAGATATATATCATTTTGGGACAAAAATGAGGGGCAGAACACGTATATTTTAGATACCATGGAGGGCTAAGCTTCCCCAACCCACTTTGGAGGTGAAATCGACACCGAAGAACACATTTGCGCATATCTGACCCGCTTTGGAGGTGAAATCGACACCAAAGAACACATTTGGGCATATCTAAATTGTGTTTGTTATTCTTTCTCTCTCTAAGGATTGTTTAGGTTGTCCATTGCTTATTTGATTTAGGTATTCATAGATGGATTATCGTTATTCTCGTTATCATTAGATTGTTTGTATATGAACCAATTGCTAGAATCTTAAATACAATACGTAATAGTTGTGTTTGGATTTATTTGTAGCAACTAACAACATTGAATCATTAAGGATAATGTAACATAGGTTAAATAACTCGAGCTTATGTGGTTGTTGCCTAGATTGATTTGTTTCCATATTGGTAATGTGATTGTCCAATCAAATCTAGAGAGCTTGTTCTAGATTGTCTGATAGCTAGGTTTAATTAAAAAGCTTATTTTTAATTAAATATGAATTAAGGGAAAATCAGGATTAACAGAGTTTGTTATTGATCTACGACTAATAGTTGCTAAGAGCGGTATAAGAATAACAAAACAATAAAATATGATTATTTGTGTGTAGGTCAAGATTGAGCTGAAGACTGGATCCCTAATGCATTCATCACTTTTATCGCCTTTGATTTTTTTCTTTAATTTGCTTTCATTAGTTTAATTTCACTTTATTTTCTTATTTGAAGAAAAACTAAACCCCCTCATCACTTAAACACCATTTTTTTTCATTTCAAAAGCTTTACACACACTTTTTACGAGATCGACCTGGACTTATCACTAGCTATAGTTTTAAGTTTAGTTATTTTATATAGTGTTATGATGCGCTACCAAATTTGGCACCATTGCTAGGGAGTGTGATGTTTTAGTTTTAGTTTTAGTTTTTAATTGGATTTTATACATATTTGTTTATAATTAGTTTTTTCAGTTATTTATTGATTTTTTCACTTTTTGTTTAGTGTTTATATGTAAAAGGACACATGGAAGGGAGTATGTCACTGTTGGATATTATCAATGCTCTTGGTGGAAAATTTTCCTATAGCCTATATTCCCAATCCTATAACCTAGGTTGGAGTGATCAACCGAACTTAAGTTATGGAGGGGATAGCCAGTAAGACTACTTCTTAGATAAGCTGCAGGATGCACAACAATTCTCGCATAAATCAGAAGCCTTTGATTTCAACTTAGATACATCTCTAGAAGATTTAGTTATGTCTCTTCCTATTAATACTCTACAATTTCGGTAAGATACAACGTTTAGAATCCAGAACTTGGTAAGCCAAATAGGTCAATTGACGATAGCTATCATCCCCCTAGAATCACAAAGCGGAGAAATGCAACCATCTCAACTGAGATGAATCTAAGGAAAGTTGATGCAGTAACCTTAAGAAGTGGAGAGGAGCTTGAGAATCCTGAGAAGAATTCTCAAGGGATTTCAAGTGTAGAAGAAGCGGAGAAGGAGCTTGAAGGAGACAAGGATATATCATTTAGCTCGATGGTGAGTATTGAGTGCTTAATTGTTGTTAAGACTAACCCTTCACCTTTACCTGGCAAATTGGAGAAATTAAACGAAGAGGAAAAGGGTGAAGAGATGTTGGAGATTTTTCAAGAATGTAGGGACTCAGTAGAGATTAAAAGGACGAGGATAAGGAAGATACTGAATATGAATGATCATTAACTTAAGTCCTATCCTGAAGAACTTCAAGTGGAAAAAGTGTTAGTTGTGATACCTGAAGATCATAACCTTGTCACATGATGAGGTAAACAAGGAGTCGAGCTAGTGACAATAAATAAAGACACTTCTTGGGAGACAACCCAAGGGAAATTTTTCCTTTTCCTTTATATTTTTGTATTTATTAGGATATGCATATGTGTTTTTAAGTTTTTTTAATACATGTTTTTAAGATTTCAAATAAAAAGAAAGAGAATCAATAAAAACAAAAAAATATTTTCTCTTTTTCTATTGCTTTTAGGACTGTATAGTTATAATTAGAGAATAAATTAACTTGAAAAATTCATGGCAACTTGAGTATGTACATTTACTCTTGTGATTGGCCAATATATATTGCCTTTTGCCAAAACTTAATTATCACTAATACTAAGTCTAGTGGAACGATATGATAAAAAATTAATTATCACTAATACTAAGTCTAATAAATCAATAAGACATAAATCAATCAATTATAAGACTAAGTCCAACAAACTAATACAATAAAAAAGTTAATCAATATAGATACCTAGTAGTCATTGAAAAGTCAATCAATAATATTATTAATTAACAGTAAAAATCAAATTTTAAATATTTAAAACATTATTATTATTATTATTATTATTATTATTATTATTATTATTATTATTATTAAATTATAGAATTTATTTTATATGAAACAAATAAATATATT
>JANSVA010000007.1:13015484-13043313 GCA_025504915.1 Erythroxylum reticulatum | reverse complement strand
GGTCTAGTGATTACCCCTTATTAAACATCATCTAAATTTTGATTTGGAGGATGACTTTTCTTTGAATTTCCAATCTCGTGGGAGTTCCTCATCCTTCTTATTTCCCTCACTTAGTTCAACAATATATTCATGATTGATTTGTTGGTGATCACTTTTAATTCCAAGCAAGGCTAATGACTTCATATCTTTATATACACCTATCTCATCTCTTCAAAATCTTTCTTGGAAATAAATTCAAACCTTTAATTTTTAAATTCCTTACTATTGTCACCCCTAATAAAGACAACAAAATGTTCATTTTCATTTTGTACCCTTTTGATAAATTTGGCATACGCCCTATAGCCTTCATCTTTGTTTTCTAAGAATAAGACCAAAGTAAATCTATTAAAATTATCAATTATGATGAAAGAAAAAAATTACCACCTAAATGAGCAACCTTAGTTGTTCTAAACAAATCCATATGATGTAATTGTAAAAGTCTAGTTACCAACTTTTTACTTTTGAATGAGATTTTTTTTTTGTTTTCTCATTTGACAAACTCTACAAGTATTTCTGAAATTTGGCCTCTAAAAGCCTATTTACATATTGTTTGGAGATGAGGTTGGAAATGAGGCCTATACTTGTATTCCTAAGTCTCCTATTCCAAATCCATCTGTTTTCTCTAATAAACATTAGACACTTCATATCTTGGTTAGAAAAATCATCAACATCAATTGCTTTTATGTTTCCTTCTCTTTTTCCTAAAAAATGTAATGCACGATATCCCTTTAAAGTATAATTTTAGCCTTTATCACGTAGTAGGCTCACATTTAACAAGTTATGCTTCAATCCATCAACTTAAAGTACATTATCAGTAATTTTGTGATCTTTCTTACTAACTTTATCAATGCAAATTATCTTACCCTTGGCATTATCTCTAAAAGTGAAGAATGCTCTATCTTTGTCTCTTAGAGTTGAAACTTAGGACCACGAGCATTCATATACCTTGAGTGTCTACTATCCATGTACCATTTTTTCCTCTTTTATTAAAATACCTATATGTTTTAGGTCCCTAAATAGCTTAGGTCTTTAGTTTTAGTCTCCTTCTTCTTTTTAACCCACTTGCTTGAGAGTTTATTCATTACTCTTTGTTTCGAGAAGCAAAATTTGTCAATATGCCCATATTTACCATAAAAGTAACATACTACATCATATGATTTAATTGTATGATGATGACCAACATAACTTTAATGTAAGCATGCATTCTTTATTCTTCAATATACATATGAGCCATGGAAACTTTTTCTTTGTGTAAGTGATTGGATGCTCTCTTTAAATAATGAAAAGTGGTAACATACTTTTATGTTCGAGGTACGTCTCATTCATTGTAATGATGCTTTTGTGGAGTGTGAAAATGCGTCATATAATTATGCTTGGTGTAAGCCAATGTGATATGAGTGGGATTGCTTGTTATCATGTGAAAATTGGGCAAAAATTGAAGTAGAATTTGGAGACAAATTGACTGGTTAAATAAAGAGAACCAAGTGAGGCCATAGGAAGTGGACACTTGTCACTTGCCAAGCCATACATCCACCCCCTATGACACTCTCTCTCAAGTGAAAGGCCATCTTCATTATTATTTGCCTTTCACTGTATTCATTTGTTTTCACCTCTTGTTAATTTCTTTTCAATTCGTTCTTTATCTTCTTCACTATCAACGTAAGCCTTGCTCTCACCCTTCTTGTTACCATTATTTTGATGTCTTCTTCTACCAAATGAAGAAGACCCAACTTTACCACCCTTTACTGTTGATGATCGTGTGCCATAGAAAGCTAGGGTTCACGTGATTTTGAAGAGTTTGGAGTTTTAAGCAAGTACGTAACATATTACTCTTCATGATTTATTGAATCAGACATGTATGTTAATAGTTAGCATTTAAATGTTTATAAAATGAGGATGTTATTTTCTGAAATGTGAAAGAGAAACTTAGGTGTGTCCATGTCTTGATTTTGCATATTTGATAAACAATATTTCATAAGATGTTGATATGATATTTGATATAGAAAGATCATTATGATGATGTAAAAAGAGTGTAGAAAATTTTGATAGGTAAATGGGTGTTTCATGCTCTATTTTCACTGTTTATATACATTAATCTCTTTAGGTGTTATAGAGATATATTAAAGTGAAAAGGAGTTAAAGAAAAGGCTAGTGTAATATGATGTCTTGAAATGGAAAGGATTAAGGTGATAGTTAGATATGAAATGAAGGTATTAAAGAAGATGAAGAAGTGCAGAAAGTATGGTGAATGTGCGTATACAATATGTTTTATTTTTGGTGTTTATGATCAATCATAAATTTTGATTTGTGTTTGAATGAGTTGAGCTGAAATAGAAGTAAGAATGAAAAGGAAATAATGAGAACATAAGTTAGAAATGATAGACTAAGCAAAAGAGATGAGTTAGTGATGATATTATGCTATTTCGTAAAATCTAGGAAAGATCATCTATCACAATCTTGCACAGACATGATCGTGATAGAGAGGGTACTTCAGAGGAGCTGCACGATCTTACACAAGCACGATCATGATAGAGAGGAGAATTTAGGCACTGCACACATGATAGTGACATAAGGGATACATCAGGAAGTGCACGATCATGCACAGGCATGATCGTGACAAAGAGGAAGCGTTAAGCAGTGCATGGTCGTGCACAAGCACAATCATGACAGTGAAGGTACATTGTTTTTGACAGATTTCAACATCTTTCAGTCTTTTGACCATAAGTTCTTCTTCAGACCTCCGATTGACTTGAAATTTGAACCAAAAACTCCTCACACATTGTCTTTCCTCTCCACCAAAATTCATGGCCACCTGAATCCATTAGGAAAAGATTGATAATGATTGGTCATATCTTGATTACTAGACATCCAAATGGAATGGGTTTAAGTGTAGATTAAACTAGAAACATATAGATACAAAAAGGAATTGAATTTTAATTCAGTCTCTAAGAATTTCAAAATTTGTCTTGAAGTTGAGTACCGAGTGTTGTTGCAGTTTGAGTACAGTCTAAAGTATTTTGTGTATAACTTGCAGAATACTGAACCAAACTGCATGAAATTTAGTTCATTAGAAACTTAAGACATAGAGGAACATTGTTTTAGAAGAAGGTGTTGCCTAAATACTTAAATTGCCTTGTTATAATGACCATGCAAAATTGACCCGAAAATCTATTTTAAGAAAAAGCTGGAATGATTGAGTGAGTGATAAACTTAAAATGAATTTGTATTATTGAGGTGTAAACCTAATTTCAAATTATACATATATGAGTTTTGAAACATGAATGATCATGTGATGAAAATAAAGGAAATTTACCTGAGATTGTCATTGAGCATGCATTGCACATAATCTATATATACATATATGCATAAATGAGTACTTATATAATTGTGCATGGTTGTGATTTATGTAAGTGTGTGTTGCATGATATAGAGGAGCAATTAGAGCATCAACATTTAGACGTTGCCAAGACTTCAAGGCAATAATTATCTGAAGCAAATTGTGAGTAACCTAAATGGTCTCACTCTATTAATTGTTTGTTTTAAATTCTATATCAAATTATTATGTGAATGTGATTGTGTTGATTCAGGACATTGAATGTTCGAGGTGATTGATGCATGAATTATATATATTGGAAGTGCTTCTTATATATGAATTAGACAGAAATAAGTGATACTCAACATAACTGTTAAATGCCGGACTTAGGTCTGATGATATATGAAAGTGATTGTGTAAAGTGAAAGTAAGTGACTGATTGAATATATGTGAATGTAATGCATTTCATTACATGAATGCATGACAACATAAAGGTTGTTATGACCAGAGTGACTAGTCTAAAAAACTTAAAGGTTAAAATGCGATAAGAGCCTCTAGCTCAGTTGCTAATGTACCCAGTATCTACTAAGAGATATGTGACAACATCTTAAACAAGCTCGGTATCCACAAGAAATATGGGCCAGTAAAAAGGCACTTAATCACAACAAAGTAACAATTAAATGTGAGTCTCATGTGCATTACATATATAATTGATATGTATGTTTTAAATGATCCAAATGATCTATTTGACTGCTCTGAGCATGAAATGTGAAATAAGCGATTAAAGTGATATGTGACGCTACATGATTATTAGTGAAATGATGTGAATTACGTGATTACATGAATTGTATGTGTTATGTGTTATGTGTTATGAGTGAGCCATTAAGGATGGATAGCTCAGTAAGTTCACAAAACTCATTAAAATTGTAATGTTGATATTTCAGGTTCGAGAGAGACGATATAATTTAGAAGAGAGCTAGCACTGATTTGGATAGAAAACTTGGCTCAAAGGTCGGTCAGCTGAGACTGGAGGACTTAGATAAATTTTTTTTTGAATAATTCGTCATGTATGCAGCGTGTTAGGTATATAGAAATGTAAACTCTGATTAGTTTTTGATAATGTACATTTATGGATATTTTGTAAAGCTACAATATACACATTCGGTTTTATAAAATGAAATGGGAAGATTTTGGGTTTTTAAATATTGTGTTATTAACATATTAAATGATGATGTCATGATTAAGTTAGAGACGTGACTGTTCTAACATACCATTATTGTAGGTTAGGTACTTGTATGTTCTCAGGATGTCTGGTATATACTCTATTAGTAGTGGAGTGTTAAAAATATGGTATATACTAATGTTATTTGCAGTATTAAATAAAATTATTTTTATATAAATTTTTGTAGTATTTTTCAATAGAACTATGGCTTTAAAAAAAAAGTGGTAGTATATTCTATATAAGGTGGTGAAGGGTTGTAGTATTTATAGTATTAACATCTATTTTTTTAGAACACAATAGTAATACTTTTGTATAGGGTAATTTTTAATAAAATTGTAGCACTTGCAATATAAATTGGTGGTATTTACAACATTGACTAAATATATTTTTATGCAATTGTATTTTTTTGTATAATATGGTAGTATTTTTCATATAACATGGTGGTATTTTTTATAGTATGATAGTATTTTTTGCATAGTAGAGTTGTACTTTAATTGTGGTGGTATTTTTTACGTATAGTGATATACTTATAGATACATTGAGACCCACGTATAGCACTTCAGCAAGCTACGTGGTACCCTCTAATTTTAGATATTCCAGTGTTTAATGCATAAATTTGGATATATATTTTAGGTTAAATTTTTATATGTTTGCAATCTCACTATATCACCATGACCATTTCTTGTCTCAAGATAACACATTATTGAAAATCTTTATTCAGACTCCCACTTTTAAGTGGTAGAATTAGAGACATGTAACGTAATTAAGCTTGGGGAAACTGGACTTTGAGCCACAAATGGAGTATCCTGGGAATAATGTGATTGCGGCAATTAGCTATACATAAGTACCAAAATGTGAAGGACAACTTAGTTCACCAGATGTGCTGTATCAACTAGTTTCATGTCAGAATTGCCAGTGCTCTATGATATTCCAATTGTTCCTAGAGATTACACCTGTTTGTAACTCCTTTTGGAGACCTCTTATTAGTAATATTCTTTCAGTTTTCAAACAAAAACAAAAATTTATCAACCATTACATCTTTTTCCCCGTCCCAAACACTATATGAGGAAGTCAGAGTTTGAGTTAATTAAGTTTTAAAATTTTTAAGCATGAAGGACTTGGATACCAATTATCACATAGCCAATCTATCTACCTTCCATTTTTCACTCAACTCTATATTCTATAATACACCGTTGGTGAGTCGTAAACAATTTTCGAGAAGATGCCTTCAAATGTATCATAATGAAATCAACACTACAATTTGCTATGCTTCTAATTTAAAAATGACAAGTCTTGTTTGTTCGAAATATGTAAAGGATTAACAGATATTGTTAATTCCAAATAACACGACAGGGAAGATTCAAGTTTAAATTCAGAATTTAGGATTATACATCAGACAAAATAAACCTCGTCCAAGGACATGATTTCACTATTAAACCAAATACAGATGAGATATTCTATGTCAGGAACCCAGTTGCTACCCTATACTAGAGGATCTCATCCACCGACTGTTGTGGGACAAAGAAATTGGTGGATGAAATCCTCTGATTGAGTCATATAAAATGGCGTCTTTAATTTCTTCTAGCAAAAATGTTCAAATTTATTTCGGAAACAATATGGCAATTTTAACATGAACATTCTCCAAAATGTGATCTTTTGTAACTTATTAACTTTGTTTATAATATATTTACAAGATTTTACTTTTTCCACACAAAAAAAGGGTTCTGCAGCCTACATCAAGTTGGCTTTTCCAGGAGAGATTATATATTACTACCGGTGAGTCTGAAGATTGAAGGTTGTTCAATTTACAGAATAGGATATGTGTTTTATCTCAAATTGTATAATAGTAATTGAGCAGTGCTTATTGAAGCAATATAAATAACAGGTGATTTCCTACTCCAAGCTGCAGCTGATAGCTGTAATTTTTTTACATGTATTGCTATAATATATGCAGTTTATATAGTATAAACTGTACCAACCTCCAAAAGTGCGGCATGGGGGATGTTAAGCGCCACAGGAGCTTCTCTGCAATTTCTATCAAGGAAGACATAAATCAAAATCAGGAACTTCTTGAAAATGTTTCTGCTAGCACGAACTGCTAAATGGGATTGGCCCAAAAAATATGCTGTACCACTCTCCCTGGCATCGACCAGTTCTTGCAGCTCCTCCCTAACAAGTGCAGGCATTTGACGGCTAATTTCAGGTAGCATAAATCTTACCTTTTTAGTCCTGACTTGTACAGTTCTTTCAACCAAATCAGAAGCTGAGTTGACCTCAATTTCATTGTTATTCACTGTTGGTATCAATAACGTGGACTGTGAATCATGTAAAGGAATTAAAGCATTTCCCTTCAGTGATGATTTTGGAATAAACATCATTCTTCCTTCAGGGGAAATCCGGGACTCTGTGTCATTCTCTTCCAATGTAATGAATTCTCCGATCGAGTGGATGATCTGCTCCTCAAAGTCATCTGTATCCCTAACTTGGTCGCAAAAACCATATCTCACAATGCATCTGTAAATCTTGTCCTCTCTGGCACCCACCCTGCCGACAAGATACCGCTCACTTGAGGGCACATGAGGCATTGATAAGGACTTAAATGACACAAAAATCAGCACTTGATGAAATGCAGGAAGGTTTGTTATAAAATGTGAGAAAAACGCTGGGATTCCTGTTGCTATATCCGTATAGATGAAGCCAATTCCAGGTACTCTAGAAACTCCGAGGCCCATTCTGAGACCTGTAAGCCATTCTGCAGGCACCTTGTTTTGCAAATCAAACTCATATTTCTTCCTAGTTCCGTAATTCCAAGCAAGCATGATAGTCAGTAACAATGCTAGCAGGAGAGTTAGATACCAAGCCCCTTTATGAAAACTCAGCATACATGCTGATAGATACATCCCCTCAATAAAACCAAAGAACAATAAGAAACATCCAGCTGAAAATAAACTCTTCTTCCAGAAGAAAACAATTACAAGTGACATCAGGCAAGTTGTCACTAACATACCAGAAACAATTGCCAAACCTGTATAAGATGTAAGCAGAATAAGTTAGATGAATGAGAGAATATACTCAAAAGTATGAGAAAAGTTCCTTTGCTTAAAGTTCCTTTGCTTCTATCCCATCATTAGGATCAGTGTGGGAAACCAAATGAATTATTTGAATAATGAACCCCCGTTGCCTATAGACTACTAACTACCACCGTATTATCACTCGTTCAAAGTCTGTTAGGCTGCTTATTCTGAGTTTTCAGGTTCTTATAGACCACAATTGCCTTGTTATTTCAAAGATGGAGAAGCTAAGGAATATCTAGAAATATAAAGGAAAGAACAAGATGTTGCTTAAATGTCATACCTGCTGCTTTTGCAATTCTCTGTGTGTCATGAAAACCAATAGTTACAGTTAGGCTAAGCAGCATAAGTAACCAGTTGACATCTGGAATATAAACCTGTCCCTGTCGTTTATCCGATGTATGTATAACTTTGACTCTAGGAAAACAGCTAAGTGCAAGGCACTGGTTTATTATGGAGAAGCTAGCTGTTATTGTTGCTTGGCTTCCTACAGCTGAAGCGAGCAGTGATAGGACTACGAATATATGTCGAACATGCTCTGGATATATCATGCTTCCCCAATTAGAAGTTTGCTTTCAAGTTGGCCAAGCACCAAAAAGGGAAAGAAATATACAACTTACTTGGTACAGATGTGCTGAGGTGATTAAAATCTTCCGCATTTAAATTTCTGGAGATAAATGCTGCTTGACCAGCATAGCATAAAACTAGAATTGGGTATATCAAGCAAACAAATGAAAACTGCATAGTAACACCATAGGCAGAATGATTTTACTTCTTCCAATATAGCTTGTAACACAACAACAGAAGTATCTGATTCAATACCTTGATTGACTTCTTTGAGAAATGACCTAGATCAGCAAACATTGCCTCTGATCCTGTAGGAGGGAAAATGAGTGAAGTACAGGCTAAAAATATTAGCAACTACATAAACTGGACGTTTCAGGATCATTAAAATACAGAATCAACATATTCAGAGGTTGAGGTAAAAGCACCAAGGTCCACGATGACTTACCTGCCACACAGAGGAGAATGCTACCTAATGATCTCAAGCTCTTATAATCAAAAGTTTTAATGAATCTAAACATGTGCACTGGGGAGATAGCTGACAGGATTTCAGGATTCCAATGGAATACATTATATAGACCCACTCCGCCAACAACTATAAGCCACGTAATGACAACTGGAGCCAATGCAAACCCAATGTTATGGGTTCCATAGTGCTGCAGCATGAAGATGCAGACTAATATGACACAAGCAAAGGGGACTGGAACATCTGGAAAAAAGTAAACATGTTACATTGTAAGTACTCACTACTTTTTAGCATGCTATCCCTAATATTTAATTAAGATGATGGAAATAAAGGAAAAAGAAGCTAAACAAATGGTGGCAATAGAGGGAAAAAGAGGCTAAACAAACTATAAGGTAAGATGTTTCCACTGAAATTGATTTAGAATCCGCGTGAAGTCTATGTTCACCTCTAAAGAAAAACAAGGTAAGATATTTCCACTGAAAGTGATTTAGAATCCGTGTGAGTCTATGTTCACCTCCAAAGAAAAACATTGCCTCATATCAACAGCCAGCATTAATTTTTACAACATGATATAGACTTTAACTACAAAGCTAGCAACTTTCCTCTAAATATCAAGTGTTTACAAAAGAAAAAAACGTAGCTGTGGCTTTTAACACGGTGGAAACTAAGGTGCCATTTCCCGTTTGCCATCTAGTTCAAAGGCGCATTTCACTATCTGGAAGCCATATTGTGGTACTAAAAGGTGCAATTTTTATCATCGTCAGCTATCAGATGCACAAGAAACTTACATGCATTACACTTGGGAGGTACAAGATAGGGTTATTTGGAAATGCCACCAAGAAAAAAAATAAGATATAACAATTATTTTTCCAAAGCATCTGAATATATACTTTCCATGACTTTTAAGGTGGGAAAAGAGCATCATGTTTAGAAGAACAATCAAATTAAAAAAATTTAAAAGAATAATCACAAAAATTAGATCCAAATGAGTTCAATTAAATAAATTTTGTGTCAACCCACAAAGATATATACCAGAATGCAAGCTATCATTTTGATCATTTTGTCCTAACAAGGAGTAATAAAAACAATATTCTGCCAGTAGAACACTCCCAAGCTCCAATGTGATGTTTGATAATGAAAAACAGTAGCGGAGCTAGAATTAAAGGTTACATTCACATTGGAAAGAAATAATGTTAACGTGACACTATCCTCGTAGCCAAGGATATTCACTATCTCCAACACAATTTTAGGTAGAGATCGTAAATGCTTACATGATTTACATAGAATAGAGAAGAGTAGTTAGCCAACAACATGCATGTTTTTATAGAAGTGTGAACTAATAAATCCAATAGCAAAAAAACACAATCCCACATCCAACCTATGCCATAGCTAAGAGGAGACAGGAAAATTGATAATCTGTTGAGGATGTCTTTGTGGGAAAAATTTACTTGCAGCACAAAAAAAGGAGCCAACAGGACAATCATTAGCAAGTTTGCTTTCATTTTGTTTTGCTTTATTTTCTTTCGTATTTTAAGGGCTTTTATAGATTACATTTCCTATTTTTTATGGGATTCTATTTTCAGACTTTAACCCTAATTTGGAGTCCAAATTAGGGTTGTTAATTTATCTCTTAAACCTATTTAAAGGCTATGATGGATAATAAAAAGGCAAGCAGACTTTTGTCAAAACAAATACTCGCTACATGAGAAAAACAGTAGTGGTACAAGACCCTATCAAGGATAGATCTCTTCCTTGTGTTGGCATAGGTTCTTAAGAGAAAGGAAAGAACACAACCAGGGAAAAGAGGTGGAATTCTCATTTCTCAACCTGTGACTAGATCCTATATTAAGGTATATAACAACTTGGTATCAAAGCCACCTCTCATGGGTGACTCAAAAAGCCTAGTTAGTAAGCTGGTGGCTTTTATGCAAACCATGGTCATGAGGTAGCAGGCACTGGAGAAGCAAATGGAGGAGCTCACACAGCATGTTCGTAAATCGGGGAAGGATTCAGGAAGGGACAATGTTGGTGGTTCTAGTAGTGGCAACTAAGGGAGCCAAAATTATATAGAAGAGAGAACGGCAGGCAGATCAAGGGTCTCAATTTTTCACATTTTCTCTAACCAAACACCTTAACAAGTCTCCCAAAATTCTATTCACCACCTTTGTATGTCAATCGGTTTAGGGATGGAAAGAACTAAAAAATTGAAGCTTAGTGTTCAATGTTTTCCATAGAGTTACTCCAAAACTAACATAAACTTTACGTCACGATCAGAGTGAGGGTTAAAGGTAATTCATAGAGACGTACAACTCTTTGAAGAATAGCACTGTGGTCAACATCATAAGTCTTGACTAATATATTTGCAAATGATTTCATAACTAAACCACATGGCTTTTCTACAACATAAGCATCAAGAATATACCTATTGCTGCTTGTTGTAGTCAGATGCACAAATTTGCCATCATTGTTGAATTTTGACTTTGTAAGTGCCCTTATAGCTTCTCCTTTATTCCTATGTTGTACTAATTGTGTATCTTCATTCAAGTCTACTTCTTCTTCATCAGCTACTACAACACAATCTTCATCAACAACACCAAGGACATCATCAAGTTTTGAATTAGCAAGCTTTGAAACTCTAAGTAGTTCTTGGTTAATCTTTTCATCCCCCTGTTCTGTTATATTAGCTTGCTGTTCGATTCTTTCAGCCTACTGCCTTGTTGTTCTACCTGTTGTCATTGTATTTTGATTTGTTGTTCATGGGTTTCAGCCTATTGTTCAAGTGTTTCAACCTCAAGTTTAGGTGTTTCAGCTTGCTCTTCAAGTGTTTCGCTCTTAAAGCCAAGTAATATGCATCTTTAAGGCTATAAATCCTTTGCATTATCAACTCCTTGCGAATTTCTGCCCTTAAGATATTTTTGTAGTGAGATATAAGTTGTCATTCTGACTCTATTCTTTTACATCGAATAGAAAGTTTATCAAATATTTCTGTGTATTCAGTTACGGACATAATCCCTTGTCTAAGGGTTGTGAGTTGATCTTGGAGCTCTTCTTGATAATGAAATGGTAAGTATTTTTCCGATAACTTCATCTTCATCTCTTCACAATCAATAATTGGTGGCTGGCTTATTTTTCAAAGTCTATCCCCAGACTTTAGCATGTCCAACTAGCTTCATCTTTGTGAATCGAACTTTTTGATCTTCTGACATATGGTACTAGTCAAAGAAATCTTCCATTGCTACTGTTCAATCTAAGAACAAGTTTGGATCCATCTTTTAAGCAAAATCAGGTGCTTCAACACAAACTTTCTTAGTAATGTCATCGAGTTCAATGCGTGTTTCAACTCTATCGTGGTCTCTAAAGGCTTGCATGCGCTCTCCATGTGTTGCTGGTTGATTTCTTTATCTTAGATCTCTCGGTAGGCGTTGATTTCCTAACCCCATTCGGTGTTGATTAGTGTCAGTCTCTTCATCTTGGATTTCACTTTCTCTACCCTCACCATCAAGTGTAGTTTGTTGTCTAATATGATTTTTGGACTAGTTCTTGGAGCACCTTTTGATTGAGGATTAGTAAGGTCCAATCTTTCTATAGCTTTTAGAAGTATCTCATCCTGCTCCTGGTCGCTGAATATTCCCCTATATGCCCTTCTGCTACGTGTCGCCACTGTGAACCAAAGCTATAATACCAAATTGATGTAGAAAAAATAGAAGAATTATTAACTAGTAGCTAAACCTCACAAATTTAGGAATAAGGTTGATATTAGGCTGCTGGAATATCAGGTTTCAAGGTTGGATTTAGGCTAAGAATGTAGAATTTTCAAAGTTTTTATGGCTGCAATTTTAAGGCTTGATTGCTGGAAATTTAGGTTTAGGATTTCAGGATTAATATGGCTGAAGTATAGGTTTGAGATGGCTAGAATGCAGGTTTAAGAGGGCTGGAATTTAGGTTAGGGTTGCTGGAATTTTGTGAAGAACACAAAGAACAGATGGTAGGAAATTAGGAATCACTCCTAGGGATTATGCTAGAGCTAAGAATCACTCTTAGGATAAAGCATCAGACCTTCTAGTTGAAAAATGAAAGTTGTAGAAAAATTCCAAATTGCTTCCTATTAATAAAAGGTTAAGTACATATATAGAGAGTTCTTAGAATCCTTATTCTAGTATGAAAAGGATTTCTAATTTAAATCCTATTATAAGGGAAATACTATAAATCCTATACAACTAGGATAACATATCTAAATAAGAATAACATAATATTGCTACTTCCTATCTAAAATTTTTGTTGGAACAAGTTATAAATTACATCCTTAATTCTAGGGATTATGATTCTATTGCATGATTCTAGGAATAATCTTAATTATGTATAGCTTGATTATAGGGATTGTATTCTATATTAGACTAACAACTTTTTGTATATAAAGCACTACTCTGTACATACTCAACATATAATAAAATTACTTCTTTCAAGTTTACATGGTATCGAGCCTCGGGTCTCTTTCTTTCTTTTTTTTTTTTTTGGGTATGCCAGTGTGCAGATTCACTGTCCAATGGATAGGTTATGGATACTTTTCTCGGGTCACCCATTTTTGAGTGGACAACTTCCCTCACCACCGGCACCATCAGAACCGCCTGCCGACCGGCCTTCGCTCATCGTCCGCCCACCAGAAGACCTGTGTGTGTCTCACACGAGCCGCTAGCAGTCTCGACATCTCTCTCACGTGCCGACTCATGATAGCACATGCCGTAGCATGTCGACCTCCAATCATCCTCATTGGCGGTGACATAGCACCCCCAGCTCTAAAGCGCCATGCACGCGCCCAGACGCCACTCCCTTGTACTATCCAGACGCTGCATTGACTTCTGTGTGGAGACGCTATTGATTTTGGTTCAACCTATTTTGGACTTTTGTGTGCAGCAGGTTCCTTTGTTCTTGTCTGTGCTATTCATACCGTTCCAGTTCTCTTTTCTCATATTTTCAGCTCCAATTTCTAGTGTATATCCACTATCCATTTTATTATGGCTAATGATAAGAGTTTAGTTGTAGTAGATGTCATTCTTGTGCTGTCTAGAATTACAGAACATAAATTAACAGGGCACAATTATTTTGAGTGGTGCAAAACAATTCGGATTTACCTACAGAGTATCTAGAAGGATAATCATCTCACCGATGATCCCCCATTGGACCACACTCGCTGGGAGTGGCTACGTGATGATGCTCGTTTATTCTTACAGATTCGAAATTCTATTGATATTGAAGTCATCTGTCTCATCAATCACTATGAGTATGTTAAGGAATTAATGGATTTTCTGGAATTCTTACACTCTGGCAAAGGAAACATATCTACAATTTATGAAGTATGTAAAGGTTTTTATAGAGCTGAGCAACATGATCAATCTCTTCAGTCATATTTTATGAATTTTAAAATGATTTACGAGGAATTAAATGTTCTACTCCCATTTAGTCCTGATATCATGGTCCAACAAGTTCAATGGGAACAGGTGGTTGTTATGAGTTTTTTGGCTGGTTTAAATTCTCAGTTTGATGTTGCTAAATCTCATATTCTGTCAAATACCGAACTTTCCTCCCTACATGAGTTATTTATTTGGATACTTCGCACAGACATTAATTCATTTGCTACTCCTAGTACTCAAAATTCTAGCGCTCTTGTGAGTCGAACTCATGAATTCGCCTCTGAAAAATCATCTCATAAGCATCACAATCTAAGTAGTGGAAATTGGAGTAAGAATCAAGATGCAAGAGGAATAGCCTGTCAATATTGTCATGAGCCCAGTCACACTAAATACACCTGTTGGAAGCTACAGAATAAATCTCAGAAATCACATTCCACCCACATTGCAACTACTGATGCACCTAGCTCATCTACTGAGAAGACTATTACTGTATCTGCTAAGGAATGTTCCAAGTTTGCTAAGCACCATCGTCAATAAAAGTGCTAGTTTCCCATTTGAATTAGTACACTCTACATCTGGAATTATTCTTCTTGTTGTCTATGTGGATGATATTGTTATTAATGGAAGTGATCATGTAGGCATCTCATCTTTAAAGTCTTTTCTTCACAGCCAGTTTCAGACCAAGGACTTAGGGCCCTTGAAATATCTTTTGGGAGTAGAGGTGACGAGGAGCAAAGTGTTCTGTCCCAAAGAAAGTACGTTCCAGATTTATTAACTAAGACTGGAAAATTGGGAGTTAAGCCATGTAGTGCTCCAATGACTCCGAACCTAACGCTCTCTAAAGAAGGAAACTTGTTTGAAGATCCCAAGAAATACAAAGATTAGTTGGAAAACTAAATTATTTAACAGTGACTCGTCCTAATATTGCATATCTAGTTAGCATTGTAAGTCAATTTATATCGTCTCCAACTATTCATTACTAGCCTATCCTAGAGCAGATCCTATGTTACCTAAAGGGAGCTCCTGGTCTAGAGATACTATACAACGATCATGGGCACACTTGTATCGAATGTTTTTCAGATGCTGATTGGGCCAGTTCCAAAGTTGATAGAAAGTCCACAATTGGATATTGCGTGTTTGTTGGAGGGAATTTAGTCTCAAGGAAAAGCAATAAACAAAATGGTGTGTCCAGATTAAGTGCAGAATCTGAATATCAAGCAATGGCACAAGCCACGAGTGAGATCATATGGCTATACCAACTTCTTTCTGAAATTAGCCTTAAAATCTCAAAACTGGCCACACTTTGGTGTGATAATCAAGTTGTTCTATATATTGCATCTAATCCTGTATTTCATGAATGAAATAAACACATAGAGATTGATTGCCACTATGTTCGAGAAAAGATCCAACAAAACATAATCTGTACAGGATATGTCAAGACCGGAGAACAACTTGGAGATATTTTTACAAAAGATTTGAATGGAGTTCGTCTATATTTGTAACAAGTTGGGCATGATTAATATCTATGCTCCAACTTGAGGGAGATTGTTATTCTATATTAGGCTAATAACTTTTTGTATATAAAGCACTACTCTGTACATACTCAACATATAATAAAATTACTTCTTCTTTTAAGTTTACAAAACAAAAGTTAACCTCTTCACCTCAACAACATTGCATTAGTAAACTTATGGGTTTTGTTTTCAAGGTAGAGTATAAGGCGAAACGACTCAACCTAGCTACTAATACACTTTCCCAACGTGATGAGGAGGATGGCCAACTCTTTTTTATTTTTACGCCACAACCTGACATTTTTTATGCCCTTTGGCAAGAAGCGGAAGCCTCAGATAGCTTGAAACAGCTGTGGGACAACATAGAGAAGGGGGAGGCCGAAGCTGTTTGGGAAGTGAGAGATGACTTGATCTTTTTTAAGGAAAAGGTCTGTTTATTGCCCACTTCTCCCCCAATGCAAACTATCCTCTCAAGCATCCATAATATGCCCCATGAAGGGGTCCAAAGGACCATGAAGAGGGTGCGCAAAGATTTCTTTTGGGAATGAATGAAATCAGCAGTTACTAAATTTATACAAAGTTGTCTAGTGTATCAATGCAATAAGTGGGAGAACTTACATCCTGTAGAGCTCCTACAGCCTCTTATGGTGCCCCAACAGGTGTGGCTCATGTATTTTTTACAAAAGACTTTCGTTTGTATGGGTTATCTAAGACAATTGTTTCCAATTGAGACAAAGTCTTTATGAGTCTCTTTTGGTAGGAATTGTTCCATTTGGTAGGAACAAAGTTGGCCTTTTCTTCAACATATCACCCACAGTGGAATGGCCAGACCAAAATTGTAAATAGCATCATTGAGATGTACTCCATTGTTTTACGAACAATAGGCCAAGACAATTGGTGAAATGGGTTTTGTAGGCAAAGTATCGTCACACCACATCTTTCCACTCTTCCTTGCAAGCTACACCATTTTAGATGGTGTATAGAACGAATCCTCCGAGTTTGCTCGATTATCTAGCTGGTTTAACTATAGTGGAGGCAGTGGATCATGCTCATTAGTAGAGGGATACAGTTTTACAGTCAACAAGGGAGTGTTAAGTGTAAGCCCAATAGCAAATGAAGCTTACATATGATGCTAATCATCGAGAGATCTATTTTGAAGAGGGTGATTTGTGTTTAAAGTTTCACATTTATCGACAACTTTCGGTAGGGAAGAAAGGACTTTACAAGTTGTCTCCAAAATATTTTGGTCCTTATAAAGTATTGTAGAAAATCTATACAACAGTCTAAAGGTTGGAGCTACTAGAGAAGAGTCATATCCATGATGTTTTTTATGTGTCCTTATCAAAGAAGTTTAACGGTGTTTCCAAGTCAAATAGCAACACTACCAGTCTTCCCTGATGGCTAATTGGTGCCTATTTCTCACTTTATAGTCCAATCCAGGCTTAACAAAGGTAGACAGGAGGTGTTGGTGCGTTAGGTGGACATTTTGGTCGAAAATTCTACATGGGAAGATTTGGCCACGCTTCAGGAGGTTTATCCAGAGTTAGAGCTTGAGAACAAACTCAAAGTCAGGGAGGTGAGTAATGTTGAGGATGTCTTTGTAGAAAAAGTTTACTCACAGTACAAGAAAAGTTGCTGACATGACAACCATTAACAAGTCTGGTTTTATTTTGTTTTGTTTGATTTTCTTTCGTATTTTAGGGATTTTACTAATTATGTTTCATATTTTTATTGGAATTATTTTTTCAAACTTTATAACTAATTAGGAGTCCTAATTAGGGCTGTTGATATATCCCTTTAGCCTATTTAAAGGCTACGATGGTTAATAATTAGGCAAGCAGATTTTTATCAAAACAAGCAATCGCTAGACGAGAAAAACAATAACTGTATGAGACCCCATCAAGGATCTGTCTCTTCCTTGTGTTGGCATAGGTTCTTCAAAGAAAAGGAGAAAATGGCCAGGGCAACAAGGGTGGGTTTTCTTGTGTCTCAACCTGTGACTAGATCCTACACTAAGGTACATAACATAATCATAAAGAGTTAGTGACTTCCCAATAGTTCAATGTTAATGTTTGAAAATTTGAGAAGAAAACTTAGGCTTCTACATGTTCCAAAATCCCAAATAAGCCCCCATTCTGAGATCTATATGTTCCTCATTCATTTCAAGGTAAACTTGTTTTTATTAGAAAGTTACATGCCAAATTTGGTGAATTATTCTTAGTTAACCCCCCTTCTGGCCAGCGAAATAGACTAATTTTGGGTCTTTTATCAGTAATGTTGTGCGTTGGCTTTAATTTTGTCAGATGTTCAATATCAATTTTGAAATGCTTCTGATCTCGTCAGATTGAAGGTGAAGTGGCTGCTGTCAAAGCTGTTGCAGATTGCATCTGCCCCTTAAAAATTATCTTGGATAAAGTAATTTTGACTTCAACTGGTGTTCTAGGTTCCTTACAGTGACTTCTCTTTTTCTCGTTGCTTTTGCTCAATAAATTGTGCCATTTTTACCTCGCATATATTCTGATGCCATGTTATGCTATCTTGAGTGTTAAAAAAATTGTTAGTTCACGTAATTAAGAATCATCACGGAAGCAGCTTTGGTTTGACCTGGTCCTGTATAACATGTGGGTAGGAGTTATAGTATATGTCTAAGTAAGCTACATTAGACCATTCACGAAGCTTTTGTGCCAACAATTTCTTTTTGTTTGGGTAAATGAACAAACATAATTATCTGAAGGATAATTAGGAACAGAGTGCGGCACAAGTCAAAACAATAAATAGTAAATCTTAGTTTACTTTTTTCTTTGAAATTGTGCGTCAGGAATGCTGTGAGACATTTGTTCTCATCCAGAGTCAGTTATTATCAGATTCAAAATGAGGGAACCTGCCCAATGGTCTGATATTGACCTAGCTAGAGCTATAAGATTTGATCAATATAAGCTTATGTCTGATCTGAACTTTTTTTTGACATCCGGATTGAAGTGTAAAATACGACCTATAGTCCACATATGGTGTTTTTCTTGTAAACTTAATGGTCTGAATGAACTCTGACCCTGTTGCTACTTTTACTAGTTTCTTTGATCAATCAATCAACTCTGGAATTGAACCATCACTCTGATTGCTAGTTCATGTCTGTTAGAAATTCTTTCCCTTTTCGCCAACTCCATAGTTAATGATTATATTATCATGTACTCATCAGATGGATCAATGAGGTAGGTAACTGCAACTTAATCATTACTATTTGTATGAGAAGTTCTATGTTTGGCATTTTGGTTTGCACCTATTAACAAAAAGATGGACAGTAGTCACTCTTGAAGCTTGAAAGACTATTACGATGCTTTGTTTGCTTTATTAGGTTATCTCTGGAACAGGTCCCATATCCATCCGTGCTAAATTGAGAGCTGCACTTCCACGTGCCCCAGAAAAGCAGCTTGTAAGACTCATTTGAACTCCTTTTCTTGTGCTGTGCTAATAAGAGTTGGTATAAAATTCACTTTATGATATTATTGCCAACATTGTGATTGCTTGGGGTTGAAAGGACCTGCTAGGAGTCGGGTTATACGTTAAAGTAATTGGAAAATTGCAATAAGATAGTCCATCGAACTTATTTTTCCTCGTAAAGCTTAAAGAAGTCTTTCTTTCTTCTACCTCTTTCCATGAAATGTTGCATATTGAAGAAGCCATCTGCATGAATAAGTTTCTTCTAGGCCACCATCCTATGAAGATAAGTAGTTTGTGATTTGCTAAACAGCTATCAAATCTACCAATGTTCCTAATGGTGGTCACTAATTTGCAGTCATTTGCCCTTGCAATATGATGCTGCTATTCTTCATACTTCATTTGCAAGGTTATTCGGTCACCCTAAAGCTTCATCGATGGTAATGTATAATGACCCTATCACCAGTTTGCAGAATTTAATTCTTTGGTGCTTGCTTCCACGTACTATTGTTCACATTGCAATTGTACTACACTGAAAAGAACTTATGGTTACTAGTTATGGAGGCCTAGGAGATATTTCCCCAGAGCTACAATTTTTAAAGATAAATTAGCCATCAATAGATTTTAGACAGTATGTTTTTAAAGAATATGTTAGAATTGTCATAGGCTGGAGGTGCTGGACCTCGAAACCAGTTTAGCAATTGTATTTTTTTAAAGTCGACCCTGAGTGATGGCTGCTAAGAAAGCTGATAATCGAATTGAAGGGATCGAGAAGGACTTGGAACTTCTTTGAGAAGAGAGGCGAAAAGATGGGGAAGAGATCCAGAAATCAATTAGGCATGCCCACTAGGAATCATTCCAACCAAGAGTGGCAGAGACAGATGACCGACTACAACTCAGAGTTCCAAAATAAGCTAGAGAGTGCTAATCAGGAAATGGGGGAACGACTGAGGTCAAAAATTAAAAGCATGATGATGTCGGTTCTATAGACATGGAAAAAAAATGATGGCGTAGAAGGAACTGTAGATATCCGATCCGAAGAAAACCCAACTGAACCCAATCGAAGGAAAGAGTTGGGAAAAGACCCGATCAAACCAGAAGAGCAATATGAGAGCAACGATCTACGAAATGACTCCAGCTATTGCATCGACCCACCTCCTGGGTTCATGCATAGCTATGATTTCCTGCAAGACTGTCGAACTAGAAGGATAGAGATGCCCGTTTTTGGGAGCAACGATCTCGATGGATGGATCTACCGAGTTGGACGAGTCTTTTCGGTGGGGAGATTCACGGAAGCGGAGAAGATGGAACTTGTGGGGATGAGTATGGAAAAAGACACGTTGACCTAGTTCCGTTGGGTGGAGGGTCGTCGACCAATCATGGATTGGCGGGAATGCAAGAAGCTGGTGACACAGAAGTTTTGTCCAACTCATGAAGGAACACAATGTCAACATCTGTTAGTGGTGAAGCAGATCGGAACAATGGCAGAATATACCAGTAAGTTTCTCGAACTAGCAGCTCCTCTTCTTGAACTACCTGATTATGTGCTTGAGAGTACCTTCATGAATGAGTTGGTAGAAGATATCCGATTGGAAGTACAGATCCTTAAACCTAGGAATATGATTGAGATGATGGAGTTATCCTAGCAAGTGGAGGAGAAATTGAGACAAATTAGTGTTTTCAAGTAAAACCGTGGGAGTGTAGGCACGAGGTGGGGAAACACGGGGACAAGAGTGGAAAATACAGATGTAGGGAAAGGGAAGGATGAACTAGGAAATAATGGGGTTCATTCCACTAATTATACCATTCACCAAAACACAGAAGGGACTAGGAATCAGAATGCAGGAGGATTTAGAAGACTGATTGTGGGTGAGTTACAAGATAAGAAAGCTAGGACATTTTGTTTCAGGTGTGACAAGAAATTCAGCCCAGGTCATCAGTGTAAGAAACTAGAGCTACAGGTGGCTACAATGGATGAAGAGAATGAACTAAAGGAGGAGATGGAAAGAGAGGTGGTGGAGGAGACCTTATAAATAGTAGAGTTGGTTGTAGGGTTAGTGTTGGGCCTACAACTATAAAAGTGAAGGAAATCTTGGAAGGGAGAGAAGTGATAATACTTATAGATAGAAGAGCCTCGCACAACTTCATTTCATGGGAATTGGTGAAATTACTAAACTATAAGTTAGAATGAACTAAAGGGTATGTGATAGCTATGGGTAATGGGCTAAAGATTAAGGGGGAAGGGATCTATAGGGATGTAGTTTTGTCATTGCAAGGTCTAATGGTAACTAAGGAATATTTACCAATGGAGTTGGACAGTTATGATGTTATCCTAGGAATTAAACGGCTGCAAATTGTAGGCAAAGTGGTGAATGATTAGAGTATGATGACAATGGAGATCAGACAGGGAGACCAGATCCTTACAATTATAGGAGACCTAACGCTCGCTAAAACACCAGTTAATTTGAAGAATTTGGTGTATACCATAACAGATGAAGACTCGGTATATCTGTTACAATTGGGGTTTTTGGAGCTAGAAGAGTTGAAAGGTACCAAACCAATTAAACCAGAACTCCAGGTTGTGTTGCAAGAGTTCAGGATAGTCTTTAACATGCCTTAAAAATTGCCTCCTAAAAGAGCTAAGAACCATGCCATTGTACTCCAAAAAGGAGCCAATCCAGTTACAGTTAGACCCTATAAATATTCATAGTTCCAAAAGAATGAGATTGAGAAGTTAATAAAGGAAATGTTGGATTCAGGAATCATTCAACCAACTATGAGTCCGTATGCTAATACGGTGTTGTTGGTTAAGAAAAAGGATGGGGGTGGCCTTTTGTGTGGATTACCGTGCTTTAAATAAGGTGACGATAGTGGACAAATTCTTTATTCCTATCATTGACGAGCTACTCGATGAATTGAAGGGGGATATCATCTTTTCAAGATTGATTTAAAGGCAGGGTATCACCAAATCTAAATGAGAATGGAAGACATAGAGAAGACAACATTCAGGACTCATGATGGCATTACGAGTTCCTTGTAATGCCATTCGGATTGACCAATGAACCAACCACGTTTGAATCACTCATGAATTAGGTTTTCAAACCTTATCTCCAAAGGTTTGTATTGGTCTTTTTTGATGACATCCTAGTCTACAATGCCAGCAGTGAAGATCATGTTCGTCACTTAAGAGCAGTCCTAAATGTGCTCCAATCTTAACAATTGTATGTAAATTGGAAGAAGTCTATCTTTGGGTAGGAAAGGTTGGAATACCTAGGAAATATTATATCGAGAGATGGGGTAATAGCTGACATGAAAAAAAATTCAGGTCATGGTCAATTGGCCAAGGCCTAGGAATGTGAGGGAATTAAAGAGTTTTTTGGGGCTGAAAGGATATTATAGGAAATTCATGAAGAACTACAGAGACATTTCCTGGCTTTTGAAACAATTGTTACAAAAAGAAGGTTTCAAGTGGACTAGGGAGAGTGAGGCTGCTTTCCAACAACTCAAGCAAGCCATGATTTCAACACCTGTGATGACATTACCAGATTTCACTAAACTATTTATAATAGAAACTGATGCTTTAACACATGCCATAGGAGTTATTCTGATGCAAGGTAACCGACCTATTGCTTATTATAGCTAGGTTCCGTCAACTTCAAGCTGACATAAATCAGCTTATGAGCGTAAACTGTTGGCTGTCGTCCTAGTAGTGAAGAAATGGCATTCATACCTTTTAGGTCATCAGTTTGTCATTAAAACTGACTAGCAACCACTCAAATTTCTACTGGAACAACGTGAGATACACCCTGAGTATCAGAAGTGGCTGTCCAAACTGTTAAGGTACACTTTCAGCATTGGGTAGAAGGCTGGTTGAGAGAATAGGGTAGCAAATGCCTTGTCTAGAATCCCTAATCAGGCTAAATTGATGGCAGTAGTAGTAATTAGGACATTGGATTTGGAGCAAATAATCAAAGAGATTGATGTCGATCCTAAATTGTCCAAATTGAAGCAAGAGCTCCTAGAAGATGGTGGGTCGCATCCTCTATGCATAATAATTCAGGATCATTTGTTTTACAAAGATTGGTTAGTAATTTCGAGGACTTCATCCTTTATACCAACCCTGATCATGGATAGCTACCAGAGTAATGTAGGGGTCATGGGGGTGCTTTAAAGACTAACAAGAGGCTAGCAAATGAACTGTTTTGGGAAGGAATGAAAAGTGATATCTATAGGCTTGTGGCCGAATGCTTAATCTGTCAATAATCCAAGTATCTGTCACTATCTCCGGCTGGACTTATGCAACCTTTACCAGTGCCACAGTAAGTTTGGGAAGATATTTCTATGGATTTCATAGAAGGGCTACCAAAATCAAAAGGATTCTTAGCTATCCTAGTAGTGGTGGAAAGGCTTAGTAAATACACTCATTTCATTCCTTTGAAACATCCATATACTACACAATCTGTTGCTTATATCTTTGTACAAGAGGTGGTGCGTTTACATAGGTACCCTAACTCTATTATGTCTGATCGGGATAAAATATTATTGAGTAAATTTTAGAAGGAGATGTTCAAGTTATAGGGCACAAAGTTGAGGTACAGTTCAGCCTACCATCCACAAATGGATGGGCAGACTGAGGTTGTTGATAAATGTCTAGAGGCGTATCTAAGATGTTTCACCAGCAAGCAACCTCAACACTGGGCACGTTGGGTGGGATCAGCTGAATATTGCTATAACACGTCCTTTCATTTAACTTTGGGCACTACACCGTTCAAAGTCCTCTATGGACGAAATCCTCCCTCTATCACCAAGTACAGTATTCAATCCACTGCCGTAGATACCATTGATGCATTGTTGCAGGAATGGGACCAGTGTTTATCCGAGTTATGCCATCACTTCATGTTAGCCTAGCAGAGGATGAAATTGATAATAGATGGTAAACAAAGACAAGTGGAGTTTCAAGTGGGACATAGGGTCTTTGTTAAGTTGGCACCTTATCGCCAACAATTAATAGAGACGAGGAGTAACACCAAGTTGGCTCTGCATTATTTTAGTCCTTTTGATATTCTACAATGCATCAGGCCAGTTGCGTTTCAGCTTTGTTTGCCTCCAGAAGCAAAAATTCACTATATTTTCCATGTTTCTCGGCTTAGGAAGGTCTCGGGTACTGATGATTTAGTTATAAACATGCCAAGCCATTTATTCATTCCTAAAGCTACCCCAGATTATCTAGCTGCATTTTTGGCCATCAGAAACCTCACTTCTGGCCCGGATTTGGAAGTGCTTATTCAGTGGACAAGCTATTCAATTTTTGAGGCTACTTAGGAGATGTTTGAAGACATGAAAGTTTGATTTCTAGAGTTTCACCTTGAGGATATGGTGAAGCTGATTGGGAGAAGTAGTGACAAACAAAATGTGACTCAATTGTAACATCCCGTTATCCATATTAAGGCTAAAATAGTATATGTGAGAGATTTACTAAGAGATTAGAAATGCATTTCATGCTTATGCATTATGTGATATGCACATACATATGAATATTGAATCTTTGCACATGAAAATGAATGTATATGCATTTATTAATATTCCGGGTATAATTGTTCATAAATGTGATGGTTATTGAGAATTATGGTTTATCTATATTGAAAATTGGTTTGGAGAGTGTAATTGTTGATTTAGAATTTTTGGAAAATTTTAAGAAAATTAATGAAAATTGTGAGGTAATTTTTAGACTAGAAAAAATACCAAATGGTAAGACAACTAATAAATGGTAGTAGAATTTGATGTCAAATGGCAATGGAAATTTTGATAAATGATTTTAGGAATTATTGACAAGTTTTATTGAAAATTTAGAGACAATTGGATTAGAAATTAAAAACAAATATACTAGTTTTTAATAAGGGTCAAAATGGGACCATAGGAAGGTGACAAGTGGCAGTGACAAGTGTCACTGCCACTCACTACTCCTCTCTCTCACGACACTCTTCACTTGAAAGACCAAATAAATGTTTTTTCTTTCATTTTAACTCTTGCTTTCTTCATGTTTTTGTGGCTCTTCTTCTTCTCTTCTTCTCCTTCACAATTCTTAACCCACCCAAACCTCCATCAAGTTACATCTTGCTTCCATCTTTCAATTTCTACTTCCATCTTATTGTTTCTTCAATTTGTCACCAAAAAACCTATCTCTACCACCTTTAGAAGATGATGAATGTGTGATGCTTGGGAGATAGGGTTAATGTTGTTTTGAAGAATTTGAAGTGAAACCAAGTAAGTTATGCTTTAAATGTTGTGGGTATTGTTAAATGAAACTAGAATGATGAGAAATGTGAGATTAATGACTTAATTATGTGAGTTGTATGTATGTGACGTGGATGGTGAAAAATCTATGTAAATGTCATGTTTTTGTAATTGTGAATGATCATTAATAACCCATGATTTGTTATAGAGCTGTTTTGAAAGTTGGATGATCCATATAATGGTGTTAGGATGGGTGCAGAAAATCAATTATGAATGGGTTAATAAATATGTTCTGTTTTAGTTAATGATCAAATATAGATCATGAATTGATTTGTGAATGTTTTGGATTTGAAATGGGGTTAAGAATGAGGTGTGTTGGGGTAGAAAAGGTGATCTTGGTATGAGTTGTGTTAGGGTAAGAATTAGAAACAAAATTTGGTAGTTGAGTTGGAAAATGTTGCAGCAATATGATCTATGAGTATGCTTCTGTTTTTAGCCATAACTTCTTTTATAGTTGTCCAATTACCATAATTCTTAGTTTGGATTAAACTAGAGACATATGGATACATTTCTTATGAAGACATCGAATTTAAATTCTATTTTTAAGAGTCTCAAATTTTGACATGAAATTAGGAACTGGGTGTAGCAAAATTTGTGGATGAATGTGTATGTTATGTTCTGTTTTGAGTGAATGAGAATGTGTTCTATTTTTTGAGTGTTTACGAACAAATATGGAATAGGAATTGTGTATGGATGATTTTGAGCTGAAAGTGAGGTTTACATGAAGAAGTTAGCAACTGGAAATGATGAAATTTGAATATGAATTGCTTGATACTTAGGAATAAGATATGTTATGAAAAAATGATAAGATTTATGAATAATGAGATGTAATTGAATATGATGAACCAAATGAGTTGAGAGTTAAGAGTTTAATGAAATCTAATTGTTGTTTGAGTTGTTATGAAGTGATATTGCATTATAAGAGGTGAATTTGGGAAGATAATGAATGAAAATGATGTTAGTATAGATGTAGGAACCATTAGAGATGGTTTGGAGGGACTTATATTTCACCAATGTCCCTGAGACAAACATTAGGTCTGTTAAACGGACCTTCTCGGGTCTGTGAGGAACCCTAGCATCCCAAATGTTTGTTAAAAGAACATTAAGTCCATTAAACGGACCTTCTCGGGTTTAAAATGGCCCCTAACCCCGTGTATGTTCGTTAGGCGGACATGTATGTCCATTAAATGGATATACACTGTACATTTTTGGAAATTTGCATTTTTGACCCTTTAAATGGCAAAATCTTGCTTTATAGTCTTCATAAAAGTTGTAGATCTAGAAGTTATCTTCTAAACCGTCCTAAAATTACCTCAATCCAACATCTCTAAAGAAAGTTATGCTAATTGTCCCAAAATAGGTACAATATGATTGAGGACATAATTATGTTTGATTCTTTTGTCCATAACTTCACCATTCGACCTCCAAATGAAGTGATTATTGAAACAATAGATTCCTAACACATTTTCTATCTCTCTATATAAATTGATAGCATTAGGAATTGATTTGAAAAAGTTTTATTGAAGGAAAGTGAGGGAATCTGTTGGAATAGTATAAACTGGTGTGATTTCACTGTACATGCTTGGGTATTTCAGTTATATCTTGATCTTTAGTCATCCAAATCAGATGATTTTTAATTCGGAGTAAAGTAGAGAAATAGGGCTACAAATTACATGAAGCAGTCAAATTTTGATACAGTCTCTAATACTTCCAATTTTGGATGGAAATTAAGCATAGTGTACTATTTCATAATAAAAACAGTAGAGTCGAAATTCAGCTTTGGAAAAATCTGAAAGTGATTCAATGAGTTATGAATTGTGATTTCAATGGTTTTATGTATAAACCTAAGTATAAACTATACTTAGGTGAGTTTCGAGATAGAATGAATTATATGACTAGGATAAAGGAAAAATACCCGGGATTATTATGAACACGCATTATACATATTTCATTATATACATGTGCCTTAATAAACACTTATAATTGTGCAAATTGTGATATGTGTATATTGCTTGTTATAGAGGAGCAATTGGAACTTCAACCTTCAGACGTTGTCGGAACTTCTAGGCATTAGCTTCGGGAGTGATTTGTGAATAACCTAGACAATTTCTCTCAATTGATTGTTTGTTTTTATGTTGATTGAATTATTTGGATGAATATGATTTGGCTGTGATGATTTCCAGACAGAAGGTCCGATAATTACGATATGGGGATGAGATATTAAAGTACTACTTGTATGTGAATTTGATGAACTAAATGTTCATGACATGATTGATATTGACAGATGCATTCCATACATGAATGCATAATCGAATAATGGGAGTTGTGAATTGAGTAGCCACCAAAACCGAGCTTAAAGCTCCAAATGTGAATAAGAGCCAAAGGCTCACTATGTAAAATGAGCCTTGCATTCTCAGCAAATAAGGGACAGATATAAATGAGCCCGATATCCACAATAGATATGGAACGGTTTAGGCACTCAGTCACAACAACGTAATAATTAGAA
>JANSVA010000007.1:12933489-12990628 GCA_025504915.1 Erythroxylum reticulatum | reverse complement strand
AATAAAATATGATAAATAATTTTTATCAATTATTACAAAATAAATTAATAAAGAAAATATGACAAATTAATAAAATAGTAAGAACTTTATAATTTTATATATTAACAATACAAAACCAATTAAATTATTTTTAATTACTTATAGAAAATAAAGTAAAAACTAAAATAAAAATGATCATTTTATTTATTAATATTATTAAATAACAAAATAAAATTTTAGTAAAATACTATCCCTAATAGCACTCAAGAGAGAGGTAAATTGGGTGTTTATAAAAATGAAAAAAAATTCCAATCAATGAACTCAATTTAACAATTATCAATATATAAGAATAAATAAATTTCTCAATATAGATCAATCAAATAATTGGATAATAATTTAAAAAGAATAGGGAAGAGATAATGCAAATCGATTTATAATAGCTCAATAAATAACCCTTGCCTACTTCCACTCCTAAGACTCTTCTTAGATTTCCATTATAATTCTTCTTTCATGGCAAAAAATAATCTTTGTACAATCTTGTTTTGACAAGAGGAAGCCTTTAACGATCTTCCTTCACGATGAAAAGGAGTCTTAATGTCACTTGGAAGACCCTTAAATGCAATAATATAATGTCCTAACCAAATCTTACACTCAAAACACCTTATTTTGTCACCATGTTAACTCTAAAGAGGCCCACTCACATAAAAATGAGACAATGATACTCAAATGATTGAAAAATACTTAAAAAGTGTGTAAAAGACAGTCAAATGCTTCTTAATGCAAGAACCAAAGGGAAACATATATTTATAGGATTCCAGGACCCCTACTAGCTATTGGAGCTAAAAAGTACAACGACTAATTATGGAGTAGTGATTGACTAGTATAACATTTTGGTCAACCATTATGTATTAAATATTATCACAAACTCTTAGTATATCAATTTTGACAACTTTAAGTTATATTGGTCGACTACTAACCTATATAGCTCAACCAATCAACCTAAAAATATGATTTTAATAATTTCAAATACTTAAAATCAATTTGTTTAATATACTTACTATTTAAGTACCTCTAAAAATATTTGGAAAAGAGTGTTTGAAAGATTAAGAGGCTTTTCTATTAAAATCAAAAGCTTCAACACCTCTTAATAAATGAAAAGACTAAGTAATATGAAATATTTATTGATGGTGAACCTTTTATAATATCAAAGTGACTTATAATTAACATTAGAAATTAAAGCACGACCTTGATGTTCCTTCTTTTTCTTCTATTCTTAACTTGGTCTTCATTTTGTAAGTTATAAACTTCATCTTTTCTTATATCAACTTCATGAACTATCTCCTTGAGTTTTTGACTACGTTTTATCCTCATTTTCCTTCTCATCAAAATATTAAACTCATTAATAATACTTATGATTTGTTATAATCAAAACATCAACTAGAACATATCTTGGTTAAACAAGTTTAATTAACTTAATTATAAAAGCCACAAGAAAAAGTAAGTTTTGTAATTCGGTCTCTAATCACGGCATCAAGGAAATGATTTGATTAATATATTATTAATTGTTATTAAAATATGTTAAATTAACATATTATTAAATTAACAAAAATCATACGTATTAAAATTTTGTTTATGTTTTTATTTAAGTAATGAAAAATATTTCATAATGGTATTTGATTAAATTTAAGCACAAATTTATATATAATGAATGAGATATGCTCTAACACTAATTTTGGTCCCCAAATAACAAACAAAAGAGGGAAATGGTGAGTTATGTATGTATACTTTTTTATATATATTTTAACACTAATGAATAAATTTCTTAAGGATATAAATAAGTTATTGTACTATGTATACAATTTAATTCAAGCAACCATAAACATATATAATTTTAATGAAATACAAAATAATAATAAAAAGAGTAGGAAAAGAGATACAAAATCAATTTATGGTGGTTTAGTTAAACATGTATGCTTTGGCCCGAACGTTTGGATCAAAATTTAACTTAGATCCTAACATTTGACAATGTTAAAAGATGACCCTAATATTTGTCAAATTATACCATTTGAACCTTAGACTAGTATCATCCTAAACTCTAATTAGGGTTCCATCAAGGGATGTTGATATGGAATTTTTTTTTTAAGTTAAGGGGGCCACCAATGCTACTTTGGTATCCTATGTAGCACTTCATCAAAATATTAACTTTTTTTTTGGGATTTAAGGTTTCATAACCCTAATTTAAACTTTAAAAGTTTAAATAACTTTTTTGCTTCCCATATCTATTACAATCTTTTAGTGAAAACTTATGTTGATTCTTTGGATGTAGTATGCTACTGGGGGTATACAATAAATGTCTTTTCCTCTTTAACTATATTAAAAATTTCAATGGACATTTCTTTTATAATTAGGGCTCATTTCATCCCAAAATTCGTATTTAGGAATAGATGTATACCCACATTAAGCTTATGAGGAGTTAGATTGCATCCTTATTTATAGAGCTTTTAACAAATGTTATTTGTTAATAGGAGCTTGAAATCATTAGTTTGTGATTCAAATGATATGGTTTAACAAATATTATTTGTTTTAACACTATCAAGTGTTAGATCTAAGTTAAATTTTAGTACAAATATTAAAAGTAAAAAATATACCTTTTGCCACAATTTGAATTATCAATATATCAAAATTTTAGAAATCATCAAAACACTCCATTTTGATGAAAACTTAACTCAAAGCTATTTCAAAAGTTTTTTAAATTTTGTTAGGATATCAATAACCTTTTTAAGTTTAAAATAAAATTTCTTTTAATTATGAAATGATTTATGCATCATATTCTATATGTAAATGATTATACAATAGTTGAACCTATAGATCATTGAAATAACTATTATAAGATTAAAAAAGATTATAATGATTTGTTACATCTTGAAGTGCTTGATTCTTTCTTGTTCTTAGCTATTTACTTGAATTTTTTTAAAACACGTTTGAATTGTATGTATGCTTCACTTCACTTACTTTGTTCATCTTTTAATTGATTAAATGATTCAATTGTTCTTTTAAACAGTTTGCCTTCATTTAAACTTGGATGCTTCAGATATTATTTAATTCCATTATAATTGAACTACTAGTATAATAAATAATAAAAAATATTAATAACAATATAATTTATTATCATAAAAAATCTTTGGTTAAAACTTCCTTAAGTTGGGTACATTATTTACAAGATCAAAGTAACATTATATTACTTAAGACTTTTGTTTATTGACTATATCTTTGTTTTACTATATATCAAAGTATTTTTCACATTTATTTCTAATAAATTATTAAAATTTAAAAAACATTCAACCAATTGATACGAACTAAACTAATCTATTCGCGTTTAATCTTTACATAATTTGGTTTGATTTAAAATTTAAAAACTATCATTGGTTTATGTCTCTAATAAAAACTTACACAAAATCACCTACTCGCACTTAGTTTATAAATTTTGTTCTCTTTTAATTAAACCTAAGCTTAAAATTAAAGTTACATTAAATTGTCTTTTCTTTAATTTCCAGAAGGGTTAAAATCTAAACGAACGACCAAATGTTTGAACATTCCAAACTAGAAGTCATAGGTTTCTACTTCTAAGTTGTCTCCTGGGCGATGACTAAAAATTCAGCAAACTTGTGAATGGTTGAGATGGTCAGTCCTCTACGAGTTTAAGAAAAACGAAGGAATAGCTACGCAGCCTCTTCTAAGTGGAGACAATTTTGAGTCGTGGATGGAAATAGTTTTACTTTGTTCAAATAAAGCTATTAGAGTCTACCTAAGCTCGATCTGGTAATTATATAATCACCAAGATGGTAACAAAAATCATATTGAAGAAAATGTGAACAAACTGATTCGACCATTCCTAATTTTCCAACTGTTTTTGATCATGGGTGGTATGTTAGGTACCGGACTAGTCTGTATTCAGCTGAACAACTTCGAGTCAATCGAAAATTAGTATCAGCAAAAATTTGAAATAGTTTAAAGTTCTTACAAGCCTTGAGAAAGAAATAGAAAAGAGAACATGACACATCTTGAACAAAGAGGAAATTTTTGCAAGCAGAGTGGTTTTCATATACCCCTCTTCGAGACAGAACAGAACTGAGAAATCTAATACATGATAAACATGTTTATCTTATCATTTCTTCACTAAAATTTCCAGAAGTGGTAAAGTCGGCTAAGATCTATCTGTATAAACTCTCAAAAACAGAGAAACGAGTGAATACATATTTACACAAGACTCGGACAAAAGCAGAATACAAGAAGAACAGATGTTAGGCAAGATTCGCAAAATCGTACAACTTTATATACCATAAAGACCCCAAAAGGCTACGAGATACAGTTATCTATGAACCTTACACAAAAGGTTCCAATTTTTATCTACGACTCGTGAAACGAGATGGGTCTTCCAGTTAATCCAAGAGGAGAGCGAGAGAGCTGCCGACCGGTGATCTCCCTGAGGACGTATCTGACCTCAGGTTGTCTCGGTGACCGATCCACGATCTTGAAGTTTGATTCTTGCTTGATCCTCGTTACTTGACTATGCGCTGGATGATTGCCGTTGTTGTTGTTGCTATTGCTTTTACTCTGCTCCATCTTGGAAGATTGAACAAGAAGATGACTCAACCCCAAGGAAAAAATATCAAATGTCTCTTCGTGCTTTCTTGTTTCTGAAGAGAAGCGAGTTACATATATATATGTGTATATATATATATAGAAAAGAGAAAGATAAGTGTAAGAATATCAAACTTGAAACGTAACGGTGCAGTGATGGTAGTTAAAGAGAGAGTTTGGTAAGAAAGATCTTAATGCCTTGGACCAAGTTTTGGAACTTTGAACAATTGACAAATCTAATATGCGTCCACAATCTTATGTTCCGTAACTACCCATTTGGATGGTATGTTCCCAACGCTCTCTCTCTCTCTCTATTTATATATTTATATATTCCCTCTCACTAGTATGCTTTTACAGTGTTACATGTAGGATGTAACTATATGCAGAGAGACGGTTTTAAAAAAATGGCTTCTTGTCCAAATGAAACTAGCCAATAGGTGTAGGTGATTCGTACTCAATTGCCTAAATAAGTGAGAACGTTGATCGGAGTGACTTTGGCTAAGAAATTAGTAATGCTCAAGGTTTACCAAAGACCAAGTCCATGAATATTTCAGGTATTAACACATGTCCTTCAAGGGAGAACAACCTAGGTAGAAAAACGAGTTTGAGAAAAGTTAGGATGAAGGGACAAAAAGGCAGTCAAAGGTGACTGGATGGAAGTTCAAAGGCTGCACCCCGTCGAAATCCAAATAATTGAGAAAAATAGGAAATCAAATCAAAGAAGGAAGCTTCAACCTTTAGCTGGGTAGTTCCGTTAATTTCTGAGAGTTGCAAGGGCATTTTAATTTTGGCGAGTGCGAAAAGAGTTTTGTAACGGTGGAGGCGGTTAAGTTTGTTAAAAGGTGGGCGAACGGATGTGCGGAGGCGGTTAAGTTTGTTAAAAAGTGGGCAAACGGCAGCTGTTAGCGTGTTGTTGATATTAATATTATTTACGACATGACATCCATTCTTGCTGTTCCACCCACCTCCAAATAACCCAAGCTAAACATAAATATAATTAAACAAAATTGCATTTCAATGGCCGTGTTTTCTCTTAGTCAACTTTACTCCTAAATTGCATTTCAATGACCGTGTTTTCTCTTAGTCAACTTTACTCCAGCATCTTAGACTAGGTACTTTCATCATTATTATTATTATTATCATCATCATCATCAGTATCACACTTAGTCTGAAATTTTATAGAGAGATTTCATAATATACAGCCTTATCTTTACATAGTAGAGAGGTTATTTCCTGCAGACTCACATGTAGATATAACAATAAAATAGTGATGCAAGTTAAAGATAAATAAGTAAAACTGACACGCTAAATAATTATGTAAATAAATTACAATAAATAAATAATAAAATATAACTCAACTTTTTAAAAATAAAATATATTTTAAAACTAAAACTAAAATATAACGAAATATATCATCTCTTTATCTGTAGAAAAGTACCAATACCTAAATAATAAGAGAGCCATAAAGCATCAAAGAATTGTAGAAAAGCACCAGTACCCAGATGATAAGAGAGTAATAAAGCATCAAAGAACTCGACTTTGGCTAAAAAAATACCATGTAGAAACACAAAATATCTGAAATCATAAGATCGTTAAGCATAAAAATTCAATCTTAACATAAACCCATCACTATTAGATGCAAAGAGATCAACATAATCAAACCCAAAAAGCATTAAACACTAAATCAAACAAAGAAACTAATATAAAAAGCAACAAACCATAAAGAACAGAAATATCAAAAACCCAACAAAACTCCGAAAACACCAAAGCAGAAGAGATTGATTAATCAAAAATCATACTTGAAAAGAGGAAGTTGTGGAGAAGGAAGAGAAAGTGAGAGCGCCAAGAAAGAGGGAGAGCAACTTTTACATACTTCTTATTCAATCTTAAAAGAGAACTACCTGTTCACATACCTCATTGAAGAAGAGGGCATAACCTTCATGACAAAAAAGGGGCGAAAGGATTGGCAGAGATTCGGTGCTTCTTCATCATATCACTCTAAAGTTTTCTATGGAGACTCGATCCTATATATTTCTTAATCAGATTCATCCAAAACCTATTATCAGCTTTTCCAATAAAGAAAAATAAGCAATATAATTTGAATAAACAAAGAAATGATGAATAGTCTGATATGAAAAATTGCATCTCTGATCTCCAAAATGGTGATCTTCTCTCGATCCTTCTTCTTCTACTCACTCACATACTTGTAATTCTCATCTCTTCCTGCTCCACCGAGATCCGATCCGACGACCGCGCCATAATTCCCCTTGATGATCATAAATCTAAATGAACTTAAAAACACATATAGTTGACCAAAAAATGCATATAATTTCCAAGAGTAAGCACGGATAAACCCAAGAGAAAAGTGAAGTTAAAAAATTCCCCAAATCGATTTTGTAACAAAAATGGTCATGAGCTAGTTTACATAACATCTGCGACTATGAAAACACAAAGTCCAGAAGAAATCCTTGATGGTTACATACAGCAAATAATACTTACAATAAAATCACAATGAGATTAGGTCACGTTTTTCATTCATATACTCAAAAGCGTCACTGCAATTATAAAAAATAATGCCACAAGTACTCATTCCAAATCAGATCACCCATTCAACCTTGTCATTACTAGCAGATCATTAAAACAAAGCACAAAGAACACAACTTTGACCTAACAATGGAGTTTAGCAACAATCAAACCCTCAATGAAATTAGTAAACGAGCATAGAAAATTCGTCGAGATCTCATCCTACACCCATGAAACGTAAGTGATTCGTGATCCACACAGAGCAAAGAAAACAACTTTAAAAGAAACCCAGATACTAAATATCATTAAGAACACACATAAAAACCTAGATCAAGAAAACAAATTTATCATAAATACGTAGCAGATAATCGTCAAAGTGGATGACATGAAAGCCCCAATTGATAAGGTCATGACAATACCTAAAAATCCAAAAGCAACCCGAGTTCAGAGATGCTTTTGATGTTGGTGATTGATGAACAAAACAGAGAGATCTAATTTGAATGTATCCATAAAACTCAGGCTCAAAGATCTAACTTGATCTTCGGTTCTAAGTTTCTCGAAGAAGAAAGAAAATGTGGCAAGATGTTAGGTGGGCTGTACGGAGACCTCCCACCACCTTCCACGGCGGAGGAGGAGAAGCTAAGTGCTGCCAACGCCTGGCTTTCAATACTTTGAAAATAAAATTTAAAAACTTAAAAAGCCTTACTTGACTTTTCTTCATCTGCCCAACAATTGCTATCACCTCATCCATCTTCCCGGAGCTTGCAAGCCCACTTATCAAAGGCTTAGCGGTGGTTAGATTAGGCACCAAACCTTTTTTCTATACTCCGATTATACAATCCCCTAAACAACTTTTTGGATGACTATAAAACCCATGAATCAAATTATACCCATCGGTGTTGGCCTTACATGAGATTTTGAGATGTGCATAAAGACATTAGATGGAGGAAAGTCATTGATTGAGTGTCTATTCACCCACAGGTGTGGTGTTATAAGAGTTAATATGTGTACTCTAATAGCTTTTATGTTGAGGTCTTGTTTGCATGTGTTAAGTATTCATCCTATAGGTGTTTCATGACATTTGTGATGAGATTCTAGGAACAGATACTATTTATGGCTTTGAGTATCGTTGTATCCTACATTTGTGTTGATCTTTACATTGTCAAATTTGTAGTCTCCTTTTCTATCAACAATAACAATTTCACCATTGAAACCATAACTAGTTTCAATTTTAAAAAGTAGTATATGCATCATAAGATTGGTCAAACAGACTGTGTTACCTAACCATTAAGAGATCCATTTCGGACCATCTCCTTAGTGGACTTTCAAACATGAACATAGCAAAGGAATTTTTGGATAATGTCTCCTAGAGGTACAGGATCTCGTCTAATGCAGAGATAAGTATCTTGATCAAGGAGTTGCTCTCTATGAGAACACTAGAGAAGGGAGAGTACGAGAATACATAATCAGGATGGTCCACCTCTGGAGCAAGCTAAAGGAGCTGAATATTCTGCTACCTGATGCCTTAGTAGTGCACTAAGCTCTAAACACACTCCCTTTAGAGTTTGGTATTCTGGTCACTATATATAATTTGCAAGATGAGACATAGGAAATCAATGCTTTGATTGCCCATTATGTTGCAGAGGAGAAGTAGCTAAAAAAATGCTCCTCATACAGCCATGTTTGCAATAACCAAAGGAAAGAGAAAGTTCAAGCCCTAAAATTTTAAAGGTAAGAAATCCAAATTCTCTCCATATATACATACTAGTCAGTTAATATCATTAAAGGACTAAAAGATGCGAAGAATATGAGGTGCTTCTTCTGTAAGAAGAAGAGACATAAAAAGTCATGTTGCCAAAAATATAAATCCTATAAGGAAAAAAAATATTGTCAAATAACTCCTTGGTTTTTATAATTCAAGAATCTAATCTTGCTATAGCCACATCTAGCTTTGGGTGGCTAGATAGTGGAGCATCTAATCATGTTGCCTTCACGATGTAGGGGTTTTATCTAATTCAAAATCAAATAAAAGGGAGAAGAAATTGACGGTTGCCGACAATGAAAAAGTTAGTGTAATGTATGTAAGGGATGTATGTTTAAACCTCGATACATGGTTTGTGCTTGTATTACAGGACACATTTTATATACCATCTTTTTGATAGAATGTGATCTCTTTATCAGTGTTAGACAAAGAAAGTTATCATTTTGTCATTGACACTTCTGTTGCACAGTTATATTTCAATGCAAAACATATTGGTACGACCTTCTTATCATATGGATTATATAGAATATGTCTTACCCCTATGAAATGTATGCTTCTTCATATATTGCTGAATAGGTTACTCGAAAAAGAATTTTGATTAAGGAAAAGTCTTACATGTTGTGGCATAAAAGATTAGCCTACATTTCCAGAAAGAGAGAGTTGATAGATTGATAAAGGAGAACATTCTCCTAACTTTATATTTTGAGGGTTTAGAAACATATGTTGATTGTTGCAGAGGTGAGTTGACCAAAATAAAGAAAAAAAGGGTCAATTTGAGCATCTGGTTGATTATATCTCATACATATGGATATTAGTGGACCTTATAGAGCTACCTTGTCTCATTCTAGATATTTTCAAATGTTCATTGATGATTATTCCCATTGTGGTTATGTGTTCTTACTTAAAGAAAAGTTTGACGTTCTTGAAAAATTCAAGATCATTAAGACTAAAGTGGAGAAACAATTGGGAAAATCTATTAAGATTGTCAGATTTGACCATGGAGGAGAGCATTATGGAAAACATGGGGTTTAGGACAAGAAAAGGGTCCATTTGCAAGATATAGGGAATCATGTGGAATAATGACCCAGTTTACTATGCCAGGTAGTCCTGAGAAAAATGGTGTGATCGAAATGTGTAACTGCACCCTAAATGACATGATGAGGCCAATGCAGAGCAGAACTATCCTACTTGATTTTCTTTAGGGTGAAGCCATCAAGACGACATTGTATATACTTAACAGAGTCCCGAGCAAGTGACTGTCGAAGATGCCTTTTGGGATTTGGAAAGGGCAGAAGCCTAGCCTTGTACATGTTCGTGTATAGGGTTGCCTTACTAAGGTACGCTTATATAATCGTTATAAAAGTAAATTGCATGGTCGTTCTAGTCGTTGCTATTTAGTTAGATACCCCAACTACTCTAAAGGCTAAAGATTCTACCGTAAAGAAGTAGAGTCTAGAATTATTGAATCACAAATAGCTAAGTTTTTGAAATATGATGTCATTAATGAGGGTGACCCTTCACATCTTTCAGATGATAGCAACACGAATACTACACTTATTTCGTATCCACCAATCATACAGTCAAATCTAGTGGATCAAGGTCTTAGTACCATGCCCGTATATGAATAGGAACCTATACCTGTACAAACAAAAGTTACTAAAGTACAAGAATCAATGCAGTTGCGAAGATCCATTAGAATGAGACTACCTATTATCCCATTTGATTATATAGTCTATTTGGGTGAATAGGACTATGATATTGTACATGTTACAGATCTAGTTACTTTTTCATAAGCTATTTTTTGGACCCCATGCAAATTTGTAGTGGGATGCAATGAATGACGAGATGTAATCCATGAAGCATAGCAAGGTATGGGAGCTAATTGATTTGCCTTGACATTACAAACCCGTCAGCTGTAAATGATTGTTCAAGACCAAGAAGGATGCTCGGGGTAAAATTGAGTGATTTAAGGCTCAGTTGGTTGCCCTAGGGTTTATTAAGAGAGAAGGGGTTGACTTTAATGTTACCTTCTCTCCTGTATTCTCTAAGGATGCATTTGGAGTAATCTGGAAATAGTAGCTTACTATGATAGGTAGTAAGATCAGATGAACGTTAAAACCACTTTCCTAAATAGTGACCTTTATGAGGAGGTTTATATGGATCAACCTGAAGGATTTCAGGACCAAGAAAAAGTCTAAAAAGGTTTGCTAATTAAGAAAATTGATATATTGTTTGAAACAAACTTCTAAATAGTGGTACCTTAAGTTTGACAAGGTTGTGACCTCTTTTGCTTTGTAAAAAATAAAGTTGAAAGATGTTTGTACTACAAGGTCAGGGGAGCAAAGTGATATTCCTATTGTTATATATGGATGATATCTTGCTTGCATTAAATGACTTGACAATGTTACATGAGGTGAAACAACTTTTGGCCAAGCATTTTGACATGAAAGACCTTGGTGAAGCAATTTTTGTCCTAGGTACTCAGGTTCATTGGGATAAATCTCGACACTTTTAAAGCCTTTTCTAGAGTGCATACACTAAGCAAGTACTGCAAAGGTTTAATATGACAGATTGTAAACCTATTGTAGCACCTATCTCTCATAGTGAGAGATTATCTTTGGCACAATGTCCAATGAATGAGGTAGAGAGAGAGGCTATGAAGAATGTGCCTTATTACATTGCAATTGGTAACTTGATATATGCTTAGGTGTGCACTAGAGCAAACATTGCATTTATTGTCATACTATTGGGTAGATATCTTACTAACCCAAGAATAAACCACTAGAATGCAGTTAAACGAGTGTTGAGATATTTAAAGGGAACTAAGGATTATATGTTGACATTTAGAGGGCTTAACAATCTAAACGTCATAGGGTATATAGATTCAGATTTTACTATATGTCCGAATAATCTTTAGGTTACATCTTCATGTTAGCAGATGGTGTAGTATCGTAGAAGAGTGTCAAGCAAACAATGATGACTTCCTCAACTATGCACGTAGAGTTTGTTGCATGCTATAGGGCTGCTACATAGACGGTTTGGCTCAGAAACTTGATTTTTAAGTTGTCTGTTTTGACTCAGTGGCTAAACCCATTTAGTTATATTGTGATAATCTATTTGTTGTGTTGTTCAGTAATAGTAATAAGAACATCGTAGGTTCTAAGAATTTGGAGGTCAAGTATTTGAACATCAAAGAGTTGATACAGAAAGGTGACATTGAGGTGGAGCTTTGGGAAGTGAGGAGATGCTTGCTGATCATTTAACTAAAGGACTTTGCCTACTTATTTTTTATAGACATGTATACAGTATGAGTGTATTGAAGTTCTTAGACAATATTAGTTAGGGATCATTGTGTTTTCTCCTTATATGTTTATATGTTTTCATGTATTATGGAAGTATGGTTGTTTAATAATAAAGATGATCATCATTTATCCTTAGTCATATGTATTACTATATATTGCCATAATATATGTGAAGGTCTTAAGGTCTGTGTCAATCTTAAGTATTGCAAAGGTCATTGGGCTTATATACAAATTGACCTTAAGTCTACGTCATTAGGACACATATAGATGTATATGTATATCAATAAATTTTGATATGACATAGGAGGATATAAGTGTTTAATCCTATGAAGATTTTTTCTAATGCAATTTAACATTCAATCAGAGAGAACATGTTTCCTCTAATGCATTTTATCATTCAATAAGAGAATTTTTTTCTCTTTGGCGCACTTAGCATATGCAGTTTAGCATAAAGTTCAGAGAAATTGAGACCTACAAACGGAAAGACGATGCATTTCAAATCATACAAATATAATCCTAGTTTGGCACACTCCCTCTTCTCATTCATGTTAGTAAGGTATTAGATGTGCGTGATTGTATTAGATCTGTGTCACACATGATACATGTATTTGATATTTTCCAATATCAAAAATCTTACAGGACAGATAGAATGATGAACTTTTATTATCTTTGGATCACATGGTTTTTTAAAACTTGGTCGACCTATACAGGGATTGGCTTAATCATATTTTAAACTAGTTTTACATTTATAACAACTATTATAATTAATTGCTATCTATATTTTCTTATGAGGTGGACAACAATTAATTACATTTGAATGGTTTTAATAAATTATCAATTAAGCTAATTAATTTTGATCCAAATAAAGATAATAAAGTAACCCAATAAAAGATCTAGGTTATTGGGCTGAAGTCTACTAAGGAAAATAGACCCTAGTCAGTGTAGACCGGACCCGTATTAAGCCTATGATGGGAGGCCTGATATAGATGCTATATATAGAAGGTTAAGATCTTTTGTAACTGCTTAAGCAAATCATAAACATACGAATATTCTGACCCATTTAGAGGTTCACGTGTTAAAAAAACTACAGAAAGGCCTTAACAACAACTTGAGGATCGACTCTCATAAAGGTCTCGATAGATTTGCACTTATTTTGACTTTAGAAAGTTCGTTTGAAGTCATGAAACTGAAATAATGTATTTTTTTGCATTTCTTCATTTTTTCTTTTTCACGTTCGATCTGGGATACATAATTAAAACTCTTGTTACCTACTACAATAATTATTCTTCATTTCTTTCAATATGCATATCCAGTGTAGATGTATCCACAAAGTATGGCAAGTGAAACATATTTATCTCATAGAGAAACACTTGGAATATACAAAATGATAAGAAGAAAGTCTTGGCATATTCCCTCAAAATACAGTTGCTATACATAATAAAAATTAGTTTACTCTAAAATGATGATGAATTAGATTGGGGCTTAAATCATTATTTCAAATATTTCTTCCTGAAAATGATTGATTAACCACTATTAAAAATTAGAAATTTTGGCATTTAAAGTGGATCACATAGTTTTCGAATGAGGTAAAATGTGTTTTATTTTTTATTGAATACAATTTATGTTTTTTGTTGTTGTTTTGAAGTGATCTATGTGGTGTTTTCTATTATGTGATGTTATATTTTTGTTCTACATTTCGATTAATTCATTAATGGTATGATTTATGATTCTTGGTTATGAGGTTAATTTTTTCATTTTGATTGGTTAAATTTTGATTTTTTAATAGGCTATAGGATTCTTAAGACATTTTCCATGCTCCTATTTAGGTCTACGTGCAATTGCAAGTTTGTGGAATGAAAAGCTAGCTTGTAACCTAAAAACAAAATCCTTAGTCATCTTATCCTTCATCTTTATGCATTTCTCTGTCGGGTTTTGTTTACAGTAACAGAAGTAGTGCTATACATACATACATACATACATACATACATACATATATATATATAAACGAATATATTTTTTTGTCTATCAAAAGAATTTTAAAAGAAAATCTAGCTAAAAGTGTGTGTGTGTATATATATATATAGACAACAAAATATATTCATTCATGTTTCCTAATTTTAATGCTTATTAAAAATCTATAATTTGGAAACTAGTGAGATCATCTAACCTGTAATCTCAGAAGTGTATGAAATAAACACGTTTCAAGTTGTAGTTTTGTGGGACCAAAGAAAAAGAGTAATTATATGTTTGAAAAGAGAACAAGACATGCTCAACTAGCTAGATGAGACACAATTAAGCAATGAAATTAAAAAGAAAAGACAGGAATGGAATTTTTTAGTACATTAATTAATGATCTGATTATACACTCATAATACGTAGTTTTGTACGTGCGTCGGTATTAGTGAGTAGTTTTACATATTGGCTTTAAGAACATATGTGAGTATGCATTATGGAATCTTTCTTCTAGGATTTGCGATTGCACCTCATGACAGATGCTTCTATATTTGCATTGGTATTAGTAAGTTTGATATACTGATTCTAAAAGCATAATCATATGGGAATCTGCTTTTCGGATTCTATCATTTAGAGATGATATTTTTTTTATATACATTAGGTATCCCAAATTTTGCTGAACTAATCCTAAGTCTCTAAGACCCCAACTCAAGAGCCCTAAAGGAGGTAAGTTTGGAACTCCAAGATCCCTCAAGTTCTTACGTAACCTGTACAATTTTGCGTGTAAGAAGTCATCACATACTGATTGGTTAGCTGCTGATTGATCACTGACCCTGTTCAGCATCAGGTTCTCAGCAACCCTCGAGTTCCCTAGTAGCTCCGTGCCATTAAATCTTGATAATTAGGCATTTTTTGGTGAAAAAAGGTTTAATCAGATTGTTTGTCTCAAGAATTTGCTAAATAAGTATAAACATTTTTGTAATTTTTGGGAGAAAGGGAGATCATCTGTTTCTATATAATACATGTTTAATATTATATATATGTTTCAGTGGTGAAGGGATGTTCTAAATAGTCTTTTAATTGATGTTTAATGATTTCTTTTAAAAGATTAAAGGGTTTTATCAAAATTTAAACTTATAGTAAAAGAAAGATTGGTAATTGTTCACTTAGAGCCATTAATTATAATAGTTTATGATTTTGAACAATTTATGAAAACTTTTGGGTGGAGACAGTTGTTCAATATTATTTTTGTATCATCGATGTGTGTCAACTATATTTATTTTAGTCGTAAGTGCACGGTATGGATTGAGCTAGTACAGACGAGTACGAGCTAATCCATCAATTTTGTCAGTTAATTACCAACTATTTGCAAGTTTTTTTTTAAAGTTAGAAATTATATTACCTTTCAAATAGCATTGATTTAGTATACAATGTAACTTGATACTAGGTGAGGGATTCCACCCGCTTTCTTAAGAAAACAAAAGACACCAAGCTAGTTGACATTGTTTTGTAGGCTAAGAGAGTAGCCATAACTAGTTTGACATTGTTTGGTCGTTATAAAAATGGTAAAAAAATTTGACTCTCTCACTAAGCAATTAGGGTACTAGTCCTAAATTTTATAGATCAATCTCCATCTCTGTGCTACTAGGATTGCATGTTCCTCATAAAGTTTAAATGTAAGAATGTGCTCCTTTATGCAATTAAAGATTGTGAAGCTTAATTCTTCCACTTTCTTCACTTAATTCTTTAATAATCTATGATTTCTTTCCAGTCAAATAGCATGAACCAAGAAGCTTATAGAAAGTTTTTCAATGATCCACTCTAGATGTATTCGTCTATAATGACTACAAAATAAGGTAAGGAGCTCCTTCCATTTCCTATTTATATGATGAAAAATCCCCAGATCAATGAGTTGTTTTAGAATTTGTCAAGAGTACTGACATTCGAAATATAAATGTTCCATACTTTCAGTTTCTTGTTTGCATAACACACATCTATTTGATACATTCATGAATTTCTTTAATCTATCCTTTATGTCCAATTTTCCCTTCACAAGTACCCATCAGATTATGGAGAGTTGCAGATAGGCTTGCTTGAACAAGACTATATCATGCCATTCAATAATAGGTACTAGGTAATCATTAGTTTTCTATATATTACATTTGTGAATATGCTTGTTTGGTGATGCTTCAAATGTATTTGATACTCAATATAGGGACTGGAGGGATTAGTATATGCCTTGTATGCTCTGATCCCCTAATGCTCTAACTATAGGCTGTCATAGCCTCCTATATTAAGGCTTTGTTGTTAAATACTGACCTTAAATAGTTGAGTTCTAGGATCCCAGATAATGGTCCCAAGTTAGACTAGTTATCATGTCAAAAGTTGGCAATGAATCTATCTCCAATCTTCTATAGAAGGCTTCTTCTCTGTTGTTCCATTAGCTTAATGATCCTCTTTAAAGTCCATGATGACCTCTATATGATCTTGATCAACAACAAATATAGAACAACTTCTAGTCCGATTCTCACAATTTCCACTATTTCTTAGATAAAAATCTCCTTTTCATTTATCCCATTTTAGATTAGTTAGTGAAAATAGGGAGCTAGCTTGTTCCATTTCTCCTCTAGAAATTAATAATTGAATTTTCCCCTTATTCATAGCTAACCCAAACATGGCCTTAAAAGATTTTAGTGCACCCATTATAGAGTAAATTTATGAGGAGTCAATTTTATAGAAAAGAAGTAGATCACCCGTAAATGATAGAGATAATTTTTTGAGTCCTTCATTTAAAATGTAACTTAAATTTTATACTTTAGAGTAGCCACTTAATCATTTTGATGAGTGCTTCCATTGCTAACGTGAATAGGTAAGGGGATAGGGAGGTCCCTTTACCTTAGCCCTTTATCTCCATTTATTAGTATAGTAGGTTAACCATTAACCAAAGCCTTATAGGACACTGTGGATATACATTGTCTTATCTAATAAACAAAATCTGTTGGGAATCCACAGGTATATAAGGTATTAATCCCAAAAGACCAGTCTAGGGAGTTAAAGGCTGTATGGAAATCTACCTTAATAGCATAATTTTTAGTATTTCCTATCATAACCTTAGAATAGCTCCTACATAATAAGTATGCTATCACCAATGGACCTACCCCTAACAAAGGCCTCTTGAGAGTCATTTACTATTAGCTCAATGACTGGTTTTAATCTAGATGGCATAATGCATTAATTTGTTCTATGAACTCTTTTGATAGGTTTTATCCTAACCTAGGAAGATCTTATAACTTTCTCTCAAATAGCTCATACTTAAACCCCCTTTATCCATATTTTGTTCTATTCACACATCACATATCTCATCTCTTAAATCTCAATGCATGAATCAAATAATTGATTCTTTCACTTTTTCCCCTTCAATTCAATCAATTATAAAAAAATATAGAAAAAACAAAAGAAACTAAATATACATTAAATTAAGAATTAATCAAACGTATTACATCATAAGGTCAACCTACCTAAATCTATATCTCACTTTTGTTATAATAAAGAAAAGAAAAGGAGATCATTGTTCTTGAATCTTGAATTTTTAACGATTCCTTGCTGAAATATTGCCTAACTTTAAAGAATGATATAATCTTGATCAATAACAAACATAGAACAACTTCTAGCCCGATTCTCACAATTTTCCACTATTTCTTAGATAAAAATCTCCTTTTCATTTTTGCCTCCCTCTTAAATCTAAAACCTTAGCTTTTTAATGAGCTACATGATCTTAACATGGGTACATGTAGCCAGCCATGTATGCTTGTAATTCTTTAAAAATATTCAATGTCAATTTTGGACACACAAAGGGATGTGTAAAGAGTCTTGTCTTATGCTCTAGGGTTAAAAAGGGATTTATAAGGCTATAAAAGAGAAAAAAAAGCAACCTATTTGTAGCATATAGGTGCCTTATCTAAGGTTCCCTCTCTAGATCTTCTAAATTTGCTTGAAGTTAGTCCAATTCTTCTCTAATTTTTCTCCTTTTCCTTAAATAGCAAGAAATAAGATTTGAAATGAAAATAATTCTCATTTTAGGCACAAAATCCTTTAAAATCCCTAAATTAAATGAAATATTCTATAAAATAGTGGTAAAAGTAATGTATGACTAACATATATCAAACTCCCTCACATTTAAGCAATTGCTTGTCCTCAAGCAAATCAAATCCTTCATTCAAACACAATAGGAAAAAAATAGTAGGGAAGTTTTTAACAAATCAAATATAACCAATAAAATACTTCATTACTCATTTAATCATAACGGTTATCGATAGATGCAAATTGACCATATTTTTACCTCATATTTGATATGTCTTCGCTTAATATTTTATGCTTAATTCGTTTCAAGTGTGTATACAGATTATAATTGCCTTTATGGACTCAAAGGAGAACAATTCAGACGAAAATACAGCGTAAATGAAGATTCGATGCACAAAAGGAATGCACAATCATGCATTTGACAGTGCACTTCTCACAAGCCATGCATTTTTACAATATTCAAAGGATTTTGGTCATGTATGGTTTAATGCATGAATGTGTATAATTCTGTACATAATGAAGAGGATGGAGATTTAAGGAAGAGGAGACGAAAGGAGGCATTATGAACTTCTTATAGTCAACTCCAGATGTGATCATGAGCCAGAGGAGCAAGAAACATGAAGATTTTATTGACAAGTCTAGTGGAATATAAGATTAGACCTCTACATTGCAAGAATATAAGTTTAAAAAAACACTCAAGGACATTTAGAATTATGATTATGTTGTTTTCAATTCATATTTCTATTTATACATGTTTGATTTCAATTCGTTAATATTTAGGTTAGATGACCTTATTTTGTTACGATAACATATGTTAACTCTTTTATTAATGTAATTTGTTGATTAATTTGTTGCGATCCAATTTCGTGTTTTATTTATGTTCCAATTAGTCAATAATATTATATCATAATTTGATTTTATATATAGAGATTGAGAAATCCTAGGTTTGAGTAGATCTACCGTCATTAGAAGTAGTTGATTGCAACCTTAGAGACAGATGACATAAATCTTTTAGATTTAGGTCAAACCTAACAGAAGGACTCATAAATCGGTTATCCTTATAAACTTTAACCTGAGTAATTTGGTTGGAAACTTTAGGATTAGTTGTTAGTAGACTCAAGGTCAGTTATTAGCATACCATAGAAGTCCCCACAGACCAATATTTCAACAAAACAATTGTATAATAAAAGATCATTCTGTTAAGGGTTTAGGGGAATTTGAAACCCAGATACTAATTTTTAGATATCGATAATTTTCTTAGTGCTTCCTTAATTATTTGTTTAATATTGCTGCCCATTTATTTTACTTACTTTAGTTTTTATTTTCTTTATTAAAATCAAAATCAATTTATAAGCTAGATAATAGGAAAAAAGGTAATTACTAGTACTCATTGTCTTGTGAAGTCGAACTGTACTTTTCAGTACTAGCTACAACTACAGCATACAATTTCGATTATTACAATATTGAATTACTCATGAAATTAAGTCAATTAAGTTTTTCGTGTCATTCCCGAGGACTTTAATATTAAGAAAAACTGAATGCTATTACTTTAGTCAATTTCATTTCATTTTATTTTATCTTTGTTTTTATTTTCTTTTATTTTAATTTTTCTTTTTTATTTATTTTATTTAGATGTATCTTACTATTATTTTTGGCTTGTTTGTTTAATTTTTTTTTGAACTTTTTTACACTGACAATGTGTGGTGGTTTATTTTAGGAATTGAGATTTAATGTCATAACCACAACACACATTGGAAGGATGGAGTGGAAAGTACTTTTATGGGAGCCAGAATATGTCTTCGCAAATTATGACATCACCATATAGGAGAGAGAAGGTTTATCACATGTTTTCATAGGCTCAACCGATATTCAAATCATGTCACGACATTGGTGAGAGTTATCATTGCAAAGATGAATGTCGAGCACTAACACCTATATGAGAGCAACTGAATATGTACAATCAACCTTATGGTACAATATACGAGAACATATATAATTCAAAGTGGAGGAACTTTTATAATTATGGATGGAACGATTACACTCCAGCTAGATATTTACAACACCAAGCAACTCCAGTTAATGAGCAAACTTTAGAAGATATGATTGCTGACTTTATTCAAGAATCAATTATGAGTGAATAGGATGGATCAGCTAGCTGAGATACTATCTGAAGAGATCTAATGGAGTTTTCCTAATGCTATTGAAATATACCCTACAAAATGTGGAATGGCAATTAGCCTTAGTAGTGAAAAACGATTCCCAGTAGAAGAAGAAGATGAAGTAAGTCTTAGAAATAAATTATTGGAAATCCTTGCTAAAATGAAAGATAACTGAATGAATTCGAGGTTAAAGAAAAGACAAAATTTGGTTTCATTAATGGAGGGACATTCCAAGAAGAACTTCCTAAAGAAGAAGATGAAGAAGAAAAGGGAAGCACTATAAATAGCATAATGGAATACCTTCCAGAACTTAAAGCTTGTCGAAGTGAATTCGAAGAAAGAGTTTCTTCACCTGAATGTCTTTAGCATAACGCAAAATACTATTTAAGCCTAGTAATGCAGCATAGTGAAGACAAGGCAAGGGTTGGCTTTATAACTGGAGTGATATTCCAAGAACAAGATATTCCAAGAACAACTTTCAGAAGAAGAAGAAGTCTCCATCCAAAAAGGGAAATTAGAGAATTAGAAGAAGGTACATGAAGAAAATAAGCTAGAAACCTTTGTCCAAGAAGAAGAAGAAGAAGACGAGAGGATAAAGGAGCTTAAGGAAGAACTGGCAGAGGGAACAAGTAAGGAAACTACTGATGAGAAGTTGGTAGTAACTTTACGTACGGAGTGTTCCCACTTCCTCAATGATAAATTTTTCGAGTTAACTGATGATTTAAGGAGTTTTATTATCCCTTATTTTATTCACAATTTTTCACTGAAAAGGGTATTATTGCATTTAATTGGTTTTACTAACTTAATACGTTATGTCCTTTTGATCATCCTACAATATTTGGATTGTTTATAGGTTATAAAATCACTTTTTAGAGAAAAGGGTGGAAGCAATACGTTGATTATTAAACCAAGATGACGTTAAACTTATAGGTTACATTGAGCAAATGGTGTTAAATAAGCACTACATGGTAGGTGACCCATGAATTAGGATAGGTTCAGTTTTATCTCATTTTATTCTATTTCGTGTGTTAGTGTATAAGATTTTATTTTTGTTATATTATTTCTTTAGTTTCGTTTTATCTTTTTCTTTTATGTTTTGCAATGATGTTAGTCTCATATTGGATGGACATAAATTAGAAATTGTTATATTCAGGAAAGTATCAGCTTAAGCCTCTCACTCATTATACATATTATGTACATAGAAGACAATGTACAACTTTAAGTGTGGGAAAGGGATTAATCATTTTAACGATTTTCTTCAAGATTATTATAATATTGATTATAAATTTTATGAAATAATATCTTCAATAATATGTCCATGAATACTATATTTCCTTATTGAATATTGTTTGAATTGGTGTGCAAAAGGATGATAGTTATAGTAAAATTAGTTTTCCAAGTCATATTTTTTGTAATCATTAAAATATTCAATTTGAATGAAATTTGTCTATTGCACACATATATACCCATCTTTTTCGTGAGCTTTTGAGCCTAAAGAGCAAATTTCAAAATTGTTAAACCTCTTGTTATTCTTTCATGTGTGATATCATGTATAGTAGCATAATTTTAGAACTTGCTTTTATTATACATATTGAGAACGTAATTGTTAAATTAGAAACATTGACATGATGAAGGCATTTAAATTCAACAACTTGTTTAGTCCTTTTTCTTTGAAAATTACCATACCCTTAAATTGACCTTTAGGAATAACCAGGTTAAGCCTTAGCCTTTTTCATTAATTAAACCCACCTATTAAACTTTATCTTGTTTTTTATGAAGACCTTTTTATTGTCTTCAACATTTAAGGTTAATTACATTATTTATTTGTTGAGACTTGAAATTTGTGAAAGGTCCAATATTTCTTGAATTGTGGTACTAAATGTTTGGTTTGATTCAAAAAAAGAGAGAGAAGAAAGGAAAAAAAAAAGCAAAATCATGAATAAGATTATGGTACTAATAAAGTTACATTGAAAGGACCTATTTATATTTGTTAACAAGTCTTGAAATATATTGTGTGGTAAATTTCCTTTAATTAACTTTTGTAATTATCCCAATCATATTATACCTAAGCCTCATTATATCCTGTATAAAGACCTCTGGAGTTTTGTTTCTAGTTTATACACAAGTGGTGGAGATGTGATTTTATTGAAAGCCTATGGTAAAAATTTTACTATGCATTAATTGACAGTTTTGATACTTTTTACCCTAAACATATGAGTGCATTGAGTGACATCTTAATGGGGGTGTAAAGATTAATGCTTTTGACTTCAATGAGATTAAGATGTGATTACTATTAATATTGCCTAGAAAAGTTAATTTTAAGATAAATTGACTCTAATTATATACTAATTTGACTCAATAAGATATGATAATGTATAGTATGAATGGAAAAATTAAGATTGATGAAGGATTGATTTTGTAAAATTTATAATTTTGATTATGATTTGCTTAATGACAAACAAAAGCTTAAGTATGGGAATATTTGATAAAATCATATTTGACCATATTTTAACCCCATATTTGATGTATTTTCGCTTGATATTTCATACTTCTATATATATTTGGTACCTAATTCATTTCAAGTGTATATACAAAGTATAATTGCCTTTATGTAATTAAAGGAGAAGAATTTATAGAAAAGCACAATGTAAATGAAGATTTGACACTCAGAAGGGATGCATGACCATGCATTTCACGATATTCATAGGATTTTGGTTATGCACGATCTTATGCATAGTTATGTACAAGAAAGTGCATCAGCCAAAACCTTAGAATTCTATATATAATGGTGTGAACATAGACTTGAGGGGGAGGAGACAAAAGGAGTTGATATGAACTTCTTAGAGGCAACTCTAGACATGATCGTGAGCTAAAGTAGTGGGAAATGTGGAGATTTTATCTACAGATCCATTGGAATACAAGATCATACCTTTACGTCGCTAGAATACAAGATAGAAGACAATCAACCAGATTTAGAATTATGATTCCGTTGTTTTCAATTCGTATTTCTATTGATGTATGTTTGATTTCGTATTTGCCAATATGTACCTAAATATTTCATTAGTATTTAGGTTAGATTAACCTTATTTTTTTACCTTAACATGTGTTGACTCTTTTATTAATGCAATTGGTTGATCGATTTGTTGCAATCCAATAATGTGTTTTATTTATGTTCTAATAAACCCAGGAATATTAGATTATAATTTGATTTCATATGTCAAGATTGAGAAATCCTAAGTTTGAATAGATCTATCGTAATTGAAAGGAGTTGATTGAAACCCTAAAGATAGGATGACATAAATCTTCCTTATAAGATGACATAAATCTTCCAAATTAGGTTCAAAGCTAACAGAGGGACTTATAAATAGCTAACACAATCCTATAAACTTTAACTTGAGTAATTCAGTTGGAGACCTTAGGATTAGTTGTAATAAACTTAAGATCAGAAATTAGCATACCATAAGAGTCTCCATGGTCCAATATATCAAAAATAATTGCATAATAACAAATAAATCTGTTAAGGTTTTAAGGGGACTCAAAACTTAGATACTAATTTTTTTGTATCGATAATTTTCTTAATGCTTCTTTAATTTTCTATTCAATATTACTGCCCATTTATTTTACTTGTTTTAATTTTTATTTTGTTTATTAAAATCCAAAATCAATTTGTAGGCTAGATAATAGGAAAAAGGTAACTACTAGTACTCTTTGTTCTTATGGGATCGACCTATACTTGTTAGTACTAGCTACATTAATGCCATGTACTTACTACAATATTGACTTTCTCATGAAATAAGGTCAATCAGTCATCAAAATGCCATATAACTAACAATTTGTATCAATTCACACGAATCACAAAATTTAATTCCATACATAAAATGAACAAACTTTAACTTTCAAACATATCCACACCCCTTATTCATAATATATGAAGTTAAACAAAGTAAGAGCATTAAAAGCTTGTTTGAAAAGTTATCAAGCCTTTTTACAAGACAGGAAACAACTTGTCATGAATTTCTCTAAATACTCAACTAGGTCATTATCTCAAATGACTACTAACACCACTCTTTAACTTCAACTTTTTATTAGTAAGAACCTACTAGCGTGAAACTATTCATGCTCATTTATTCACTTATTTATGTGGATATAAAAATAATTAAAAAATCACAATCACTTAATGCATGTGCATTTTATATAAAAAATATCATAATGCTCATCGAGTATTCATTATCTAAATTCAAAAAATGAATTGAACTTACTTATTCAGTAATACTTATAATTAGTTACATAGACATTCCAAATCACGAAAAAAGCAAAATCATAATGGATTGTCTCCAATAGTATGTTTTTCAAAGAAAAATAAAATTTCAAGAATTACTTCTTATTGAGAAATTCATGACAAAATTTATAAGCTTGAGTAGGCATATCGTATTACTCCCTCCGCCACACTTAAAATAAACATGATAATCAACGATTCAAACATACAAGAATGATACAAATAAAGAAAGGGGAGAGAAAATATAGTTGAGGACTTGAACTTCTCTAAGTTGAGTCACATGGTCGCTGTCTAAAAGAGATTCCATTCCGTTAATTTGTCATTAAACTGTTGATTGGAATATAGAAAGCTTGGGAAAAATATAAGTGAAAAGGAAAATGATATATCAAAATATATATATATAGATATAAAAGTATAGAAGATAGATAATCAATCCTGCAGAGGAGGTGAAGATTTCCGTGGCACCATATAGGGAATTAACATCCGGTGGTCCTATAGCTCATCAAATTAAAGATATCATCTATAGGTCATCATGGCATTAAAATCACTACAAAATCGAGAAAAGTAGGCTCTTCCTCTAGTGGTGCAATAATCTCCTCTGACTTTTTATAGTCCGCATACTTTGGTATTAGCTTGTCAAGCTCTCAGCCCTCATCTAGCACTCCTCTATCATCCTTGGACTCAATAAACTGGTGCTTCATCTCCTCACATGCAGCTAACTCCTCGAGTTGCAGTAATGGAGGTATAAGTGTTGTGTGATCGTCACCATGGTATTTCCCAGCCAACGAATGTAATGCTCCATATAAGTCAACATGGCTGAATAGGCTACTGGCGTAAATCTTGGTGATGATGGTGGTGGAGAGGGGGTCGGTGCTCACTCTAGACTTGGAGTCTGGGCCTCTTAGGTTAGTGCATCCTTTACAGCTCGTAGTGGTCAACCAACAAGCACGAACTGTTCTCTGCTGTTTGTTCTATGCTCTATCATTTGCATCGCCTATAATATCTCCTCCTAATAGGCGTGGCAATAGTTGCCATTTTCAGTTCCATATCATCCACTAATAGTCCCAACCGTCGGATCAGTCTTATGATGACTAAGCCTAACTGATGGTCCCAAAATTGCCCTAATTAAGGTACCTGCGTACCAACTAATGAAAGAGATATCGAAGTGTGTCCTTTTCTTCTAGAACATGCAATATGTTAGGAAGAGGTCCCTCTTGCTTACCACTTTGGTGCTCTCCCTCCTTGCATACAAAGAATGCACCAGAAGCTTGTACGCGTATCACCACAAGGAATTTGAATCATGACACCTTGGATTTTGTGGGGTGATAGCAGTGCGTAGTAGCTCCGTGAATCTGTATCTGGACGTTCCTAATATAAGGAGACCCCACTAAATGTTGAAGTCTCTGCACGATCCTTTGTGTAAAATCTAATGTGGACCATAAATTGGTTGAAGTTGAGGTTATAGTCCACGCCTCTCAATTTGAACTTAAGGATAGATGTACCCTTTTATGACATTTTTGTGTTGTTTACCTCTAATTTATACATGAACTCGAGAGTCAGCTTTTAGTAGATTAGATCAAGAATTTCAAACACATCAAACCACTCATCAAACAATATGATTCAACGTACACCATTAACAAGATCCACCTTCCTCAGTATGTCCCTCTATTAATCAGGTCGCCTCAAGTTCCCGCATCTAGAAAGTCTAACATCTCCCTCTATTAATCAGGTCGCCTCAAGTTCCCGCATCTAGAAAGTCTAACATCTCCCTCTATTAATCAGGTCGCCTCAAGTTCCCGCATCTAGAAAGTCTAGCATCTCTTTCACTCTAGCTTTGTGTTGAAATACAACAATGGGTAATTCGGACTGTTATTATAGCTTCTAAAAAGTGCTTCCTTTTTTAATAAAAAAATATAATTTTTTTTTAAAATTAATTCTCTTTAATTATAATTAAAATTAAAATTAAATTCTAATTCTATTTAACTTACTTTTAATAAAATCAAATATCTCATATTTGATTCCTAAATTTTCTCAAATTTTATAATTAAGTCCAACTTAATTAAATTAATTTTTCTTTCACAAATTATTCTTTGATGTGTGACTCATTAGGTTTCTAATAAATTGGTAATGATTATAAATTCTAATTCTAATTCATAATTAGAATTAGATAAATTAAAAATTCTTTTAATTTATCTTTAATTATGCAATTAAATAATTTATAATCATAAATTATGATTGACGTCTAGCAATATGTTATGATTACCCAAATATCAGGAATGTCAAAGTGATTTACTTAACCTATCCATGCATGACTATAATGTATATTTTAATTCTTTCGTCATTTAATATTTTAATTAGACAAAGTATGAATACAGTGTCTACTCTTATCATCAAATCATATTCGTTCTTACTAATTAATAATTGATTTATAATTGAAATTTAAAAACTCCTTTTCAAATATCAATTCACTCTGGCCAGAAAAATTCATAAATCATTACTAATTAAGAATAGTAGAATATTCTCTCTAATTACTTTAAAGCGACGAATCCTATATTGACTTACTCAACTATCGATATATGGTTCATATTATATTCAATTACTACCGACTGAATTATTCTAGGACAATTCATAAGTAGCATCATAACATTGTAATTCCTACACTAGATACTTTGGTAATCTCAAGTCTGAGTATCAATTATACAACCATCATTATGAGATAATCCATAGACATCTAAGTAATATTCCATCCGGAATTCTCATATTCAGGTTAGTTCAGTGACTTATTCTCTAATAATCACTCATACATTAGTTTAAATATTTTTATACTTTAATTTATGAGATCAATTACTTTCTTCATAAGAAAAAAAACATAATGTATGCTAGTTTTATCGTTTCAACAATATACAGTCTTAATGAAACTACAATTAGGAATATTTAAGAATAACTCATAAATGTAAATTGAATCTCATAATTATAATCTCATCATAATTTCTATTACATAGTAATTATTCCAGGGATTTTATCTTTAGTATTAAAACATAAAATATTAGTTAAATTAATACATAAAGATTAAAAAAAAACCCTTTTGATTAATTCAAAATAATGTCATATCTTAATTTGCATCCAATTGATTAGTTGTAAGGGCATAAACTAATAATTAGTGCCTATACTAGCCTTTGTTGCCTTCTTGGAGCATGTGTCCTCAAAGAGATAGAATGTCATGTCACTACAATAAAAGGGGTTTTTGGCGACTAACATTTTTGTCGCTAAAGTAAAAAATTCGTTGATAAAAAGTTTTAGCAATAAAAAAAATTGTGGCATAAATCTTTGCAAAATTAAGGTAGCAAAATATCATTTGTGACATTTTCACGAAATCTTTGTAAATTACATTTTGCTATGATGAGAGTACATTGCCAAAAGTGAAAGGCGAGGATATAAAATATTGTCGCCAATAATGTTTTGATACACTTTATTTTCGAGGCTAATAATGTTTGGCGACGAATAGTGAAATGTCGCTGATAATGATATACGTTGATTATGTTTTCATAGAAAAAAATTTTAGCTACATTTTCTAGGACGTAGCTAAAATTTATTTGCGACGTTTATATGAACGTAGCTAAAAAGTTTTGGTGATGAATTTAGAAACATTGTGAAATCTTTTTAGCTACATTTTTTAGTAAACATTACTATTAAAATTTTAGCATTTTTAATCCATCTTATTGTTTATAATATTTAGATTTTTATTTATAATTAATTAAACAAAAAATATAATTAAAAATTAGAGGCATTTTATATACAAAATCAAATGCCATTAAATGTTAATTACCAATGTTAACAAAATAGTTATGTGTAAACGAAGACTATTTTTCATCGTCGCTAGAATTTATATAATTTGAGCCCAGTATTTATTTGACCATCTTTTCAAGCCTGGCCAATTTTCGTTCATTACGGTCTAAATTTTGTTCATTACATTTTAATTTAGTTTTAACGACTAGTTGTCCTCTTGAAGATGAGCAATATATGGTCATTTTGAAGAGAATGAACCAGTTAGCTTAGGGCCAAACCCAAGACCTTTGATATAGCCGAATTTTGTACCAAACATGTTGTTGTAAATGTCTACATTTGGCTCATTTTTGTTAGACAATGGGGCTTGCAATAACTCCTACATCTTATTCTAAAATTTTAAAAATTTAATATTTAATTAAAATAATATTATTTAGTACTACATAAATAAATAAACTTAAAAATTAAACAAAATTTTATACTTACAAAATTATTCTACGCTTCTTCAAATGTCCAACATTCACCTTCCTTATAGTATGTTAGTTTGTATAATATGATCCTATCACACTCTTATCGATGTAGTTCATGCTGACTCTGTTTTATAGAAAAAAGAATTAAAAACACAATAAATAATATTGTATTTATTTATATAACTATAACGTCTAAACATAGAATTTACAAATTCATTTCGCATGATAACAAATGATTTGGAGCTAGTGTTGTCAGAAGTTTTCATTTTTCCTCTGTTAACCTTGGCTGTCTCACTTTTCTTAACTAAAAAAAATAAATAGTCATTAAATTAAATTGTATAACAAGATTAATGAAAGTAATGTGAAGTGAAAGAAGACAAACTTTAACATTGGCGAAGGCCCAATAATCACACATTTGGCTCTAATTTTCTGGCGTATGAATTCTAAATCTTGAACTTCTACTGAAAACAACTTGATTACTCAAATCAGAAGAGATAACATATTTCTCTTATTAGCATTGATTTTTAATCCTAGCTAATATAAAAACAGAATCAAAATGTTAAATAAGATTTTAGTGGATTAAATATCAATCCCAGTTAAAAGCAGTATGCCATTAGCCAAAGTCAAGTGAGTGATCCTGAGTTATCTACATTTATGGTGAAATTGGAATCTACTATTGCAAGTAGTAAGCTTGCTAAACATTTTAGATAGCCCTTCCATCATTAGGGTGAATAGGTATAGGGATAGAGGATCCCCTTGTATAATTCCCCTAGTATTCCTAAAAGAATGAGTAAGAGCTCAATTAACTAGAACATTGAAGGAAGAAATAATGATAGTTCCATAATCCACTTAACAAAGTGATCTAGAAATCCAAAACCTACTAGATAGGATAACTTCCATCCAATAGTGTCAAACGCTTTATAGAAATCAAATTTGAATATAAAGATTCTAATGTCTCTTCATAAATTGTAATATTTCATTAACTGCTATATTAGTAAGATATCATTACCAATTGATCTCCCATCAATGAAAGCTCCTTGAACAAGATTTATAGCTTCCTTCAGTGCCATCTTCAATCTGTTGGTTGATAGCTTGGCTTTTACCTTGTAAACTATATTGCAGCATAAGATAAGTTTATAATCCATCATGGAAGAAGGATATTTCTTCTTAAGAATGAGGCACATATAGATGTAGTTAATTTATTTTAGCATATTTGAGGAAGTAAAAAATTCCAAAACTACCTCAATAAAGAACTTGCCTATGATATCCTAAGTTTGCTAGAAGAAACAATCAGTTCCTGGGGCTTTGGAGAGATGCAAACTAAAGAAAACTTCTTTGACTTCTTGATGTGTAATAGAGGTCACCAAAAAGCTCTTCAAATACTGACTGATGGTGCTAGCAGAGAATCTCTTCAAATTAAAATCAGTAAAAGTGGAATCATCTATCACCATAAGATTGATAAAGAAATTCTTGGCTAGTTCTTGTAGTTTACTCTGATTACTAAATGTATTCCCTATATTAACTTGAAGCTCTATAATTTTATTCCTATTTCTTGCTAATAAGGAAAAGTGAAAAAAAAAAGGTGTTGGCATCTCCCTCCCTTAACTAGTTAATCCTTCCTTTTTGCTTTAAATTGAGATGACAAATAATTGATCATCTAGTAAGGAGTCATATATTGATAACTCATCATATCTATTTTTACATTACTCATTCTACAATATAGGAAGATGGTTAGCCACTAAATTTTTTCTTCTTTTCTTATCTCGAATCTCTAAGTTAAACTCTTGAAGGAGAAAATTCCATCTAATCAATCTTGTCTTTGCTTTCTTCTTGTTTAAAAGGTACGTGATAAGGAAATGTTTTACATAAATAATTATCTTCGACTCGACTAAGTATGACATGAATATATCAACACCACCACTAATAGTTCCTTCTCGGTGGTAGAATAATTTACTTAGGCTTAATCCAAGTATGAATTGCATAATAAATGGAATGCACTTGCTTGTCCTTTCTTTTTCCGAACACTACTCCTATTGCATAATCTCTTGCATTAAATACAACCTTAAATAGGAAGTTCTAATCTAAGGGGTATGAAATTGAAGTAGATATAAGTGCTTGCTTTAACTTGCAAAAGGTACCTAGACAATCTTTGTCAAAATTGAAGCTCACATCCTTGAAAATCAGGTTAGCTAAAGGTTTAGCAATATTTAAAAAATCTTTTATAAAGATGTGGCCTTAAAACTCCTCATATTGTTAACATTGGTAGGTGGTAGCATCTTCTCTAATACTTTAATATTTATCTTGTAAACTTTAAAGCAATGACACTTTTCCTAATTTATAACTATGTTGACTTTCTCACTTCACTTTAGTACTTTAGAAAAATTAGTTAAACATTCATCAAAAGTAATACCATATATGAAGAAATCATCCATGAATACTTCCATATTATTCTTAATAAAATCATAGTAAATAGCCATCGTGCAACTTTGAAAAGTAGCAGGAGCATTACAAAGAAAAAAACATTCTCTAATAAGAAAAGTATCTTAAGGGCATGAAAACATGGTCTTTTATGGTCTTATAGAAACATAAATGACCATATATATAATAAAAATAGGAATACTTTATTAACATTTCGAGCATATGATCAATAAGGGGGAAACAAGCTTTTCGGGTTATTCAATTTTCTATGATCCATACATCCTCTAACCTGTGACAATTCTAGTAGGTATTAATTTATTATTCTCATTCTTTATAATAGTTATGACCTACTTTTTAGGAACTACTTAGACTGAGGTAACCCAATCACTATAAGAAATGTGATAGATTATCCTAGAATCCAATAGTTTGAGCACCTTTGTTTTAATCACTTCCTTCATATTGGGTTCAATCTTATTTAGTGTTTTGTGAGGTCTTACGATCATCTTCTAGCAATATCCTAAGACTGAAAGGAATAATTTTAAGTTCTAATTTTGGAGTTTGTACTTTGTTTTTATTAATTAGGGAGTCAGTTATCACCAAGCATTCTTTAAATGGATCGTCTAGTTCATGCTTAGGTAAATTCTCTCTAACTGCTTATTCGATCATGTCAACCTTATAAAAAAAGTCTCAAAGAGAAGGATATTTAATAGCGTTATGTAAATTAAGCTCAACCTTCTTATTACCAACACTCAAGAAAAGCTTCCCATTCTTCACATCAATAATGTCTCTAGCTATAGCTCAGAAAAGCCTCCCAAGAATGATAATGATTCAAGTATCATCCTTTAACTCTAAAAGGAAAAAATCAAAAGGAATAAAAACTTACTAACCTTGATAAGTACATCTCCAATATACCTATCGGGTATTTGATAAAATAGTCTAAAAATTGAAACGTGATAGTGGTGGGAATTAGATCTTTTAACTCGAGTTTCCTATAAATAGACAAAATATGAGACCTACACTTACCCCTAAATCATACAAAGCATGATTAAAGCTCATATCACTAATGACATAAGGTATAAAGGAACTATCGAGATCCTTGAGTTTAGGAGGCAACTTGTTTTGAATTTTAGCACTACAGTATAAGCTTAAGGCTACAATTTCACAGTCCTCGAGCTTTCTTTTATTAGATAATATTTCTTTTAAAAATTTTACATAAGAAGGAATTTCTTTCAAAGAATAGTTAAAGGGGATACTAATCTATAAATTCTAAAGAACGTGTAAAAATTTCCTAATTTTTTATAAATTAAATGAGAAATCTTTATTAACACTAGAAAAAGTTATTACAACATTATAAAGGAAGTCTAGTTACATCGTAGTTCCAAGAACTTAATCAAACCATCATAAAAATTACAAGCAACTCATTTTAACGATTCCATCTACATTTCATGCTAGGAGAAAACATGTTGTTTGTATTTTTTCTATTATGAGCTCTCTAATCATTGAGAGTAGTATCTATAAGTGAGTACTTTCTAATGTCTACTCCCTTATAAATTCTATTGTTCCTTTCTCTCTAAATGGAGTAAATGGTAGTAGTGAAGGCAGTTTTGATAAGCACCACATTCTGCTTCAATTGATTAGCATTTAAGATGACCCAGGCTAAGACTCTATTCCAATTATAACTTTTGCAATGCTTCACTAGCATATGCATCACTCTAATCCATACTACTTTAGAATGCCTGTATTGGAAAAACAAAATTTCCTATCTTCCTCAACTTCCTTGTATAAAACATATATTCGCTTATAAGCTCCAATCCGTCTTTTTTGTTATGATTTTACTTTTTTATCATAAGCTAGGTAATTAAAAGGCCCTGGGGCTCAGCGAGTCCTTCTAAATAATATATACCAAAGAATATCCCTAAACATGTTTTGTAAATTGTATAACATGATTTATTTATAAAGATACCTTTAGAATTGAAAATCTTTGCAATTTTGTCCTGTCCTTACAAGTGTTGAAGTTGAGGTAAGTAAGTTGCTATAGAGGAGAAACCTCTCATGTTAGTAGACCATTCTCTATGTTGTTTGAGAAAGGAGAGTTTTAAATCAATAGTGATTATGTTTGTCAAGTGCATAATCTCATTACTCGAAATAAAAGGACTAAAGTTTATCCAGTTATTAAACCATAACCAAATATTTTCCAATTTGCTGGTTTATGTTTTATCCAAGGATATATAACTAATTCCGTAAGCTTAGCATGTGTTTGAAGTTCCAAGAAAGTTCCCTATTATTTACCATCTACCAAAAATTATAATTTTAAAGGTAGAATTCATTAATTTGTTTAATCAATAAAGCTCCCTTATTAATAAACAGTCTCTATATCCTTTTTATTCAGAAGGAATTTTTTCATAAGGGATATGGGATTATCCCTAAGCCTCCTTTCTTCTTGGGAGTAACTAGTTCATCCTATTTAACTTTTGCACACCCTTTGAATTTTTAGCTTTACTAAACCAAAGGAAGGCCTTTATAATTCTATCAGTCTCCTTAATGGAATAAGAACTGAGTAGTTTAGTGAACATGTAAACTGAGAATTGAATTTATGAGAACAAGCCTAGTTGCATAAGATAAGAACATATTTTGCCAAGCATTGATTCTAACTTTACAAGCTTCAATAAGGGGAATGCAACCAGAAAATCTAGGCTTAGAAGAAGTGATATGAATGCTAAGGTATTTAAAAGGAGCAAAATTAACACCAAACCCTGAGCTTCTACTTAATTCATCTTGATTTCTTACATTAGAAGAGACATAGAAAGTAATCTTACTATAATTAAATTTCAAGACTCACCAATCTACAAAAAGGCTAAAGATATTTAGCAAGATTTAAGTAGAATGAATGTTTACCCCACTAAATATTATAAGATCATCAATAATCACTAAATTAGTTATCTTAATCTCTCTACATTTGTGATGAAAATTGAATTTGCCACTGCATTCAGTTAACTTGCATAGCATTTTAGAAAGTCCTTCCATCACTAGGTTAAATAGGTAAAGGGAAACTGGGTCCTATTGCCTTATTCCCCAAGTATTTTTAAAGGATAAGGTAGGGATTCCATTCACTAAGATACTGAATAAGCAAGTATTGATACAATCCATTATCCATTTAACAAATTAAGTTGGAAATTTAAGGGCATTTAGGTAGGCTTAAATAGAACTCCATCTAATGGTGTCAAATGCTTTATAAAAATCAAAATTGAAAAGAAACTTCTAATGTTTCTCCCTAAAATATAGTCTTTTGTTCACTCCTTAATGAGAAAGATATTATCACCAATGGACCTCCCAACAATAAAAGCTCCTTGAGTAGGATTTATAACATCAGCTAATGGCATCTTCAATCTATTCGCTAAAAGTTTGTAAATAACTTTGTAGACTATGTCACAATAAGAAATAGGTATATGATCCACCATAAAGTAGGGATTTTACTTTTTAGGAATGAGGCAAATATAAGTGAAATTTAGTTCTTTCAACATAGTTGAGGAATTAAAACTTCTAAAAGTGCATCAATAAGGAGATTACTTGTGATGTCCCAAGTATTTTGGAAGAAAAAAGTAGAAAACTCATCAGGAGATAGGGCTTTATAGGGATGCAAATTGAATAGAGATTCCTTAACTTCTTGATGAGTGAAAAGGAACACCAAAAGTTCCTTCAACTCGTAGATGATGGAGCTATAAAAAATCTCTTTAAGTTGAAATCAAATACTGGCTTTAGAGAGGATTTACCAGATCTAATAAAATTGATAAACAATTTTTAGCAATTTATTAAAGTTTACTTATGTTTGAAAAGGAATTCCCCCAATCATCCTTAAGTTCTGTGATCTTATTCTTATTTCATCATGCAACAAAGGAAGAGTGAAAGAATTTAGTATTGGTATCTCCCTCTCCTAACCAATTTACTCTAGCTTTATGATTTAAAATAGAATTGTGTAGTTTAAGAGCTTCTTGATGATCCGTAAGCCTCTGAGTTTTAATAACTCAAAGAATTGATATAATGAAACTTGTACCAATAATCTTGAGCCTTCTTTAAATTGATTTTATTATCAGTAACATTAGAAATATGATTTTTGGCTAAGCACTTAAAAGTATGCTTAACTTGTTCAAGTTACTGCATTAATTGGAAAACCTTATAGTCTATCACTGGATAGTTCCAACTATTAAGGATTGCCTTTTGAAAGTCTTCTTTGTTAGTTAGTCCATTGAAGAACTTAAAGGGAGCACCTACCTTTTAAAAAAATGATTGGCATATTACTTTAGATAAAAACTATTACATCATTACAAAAAATAATATATTCAAGGCTAACAAGCCTAAAAAATGATTACATAGAATCTAATAGAGTCTAAGAGTGTAAGTTATTTACTAAATCAAAGTCAGAGTCATCAAAACACAGTCGCCATCTGCTTTTCACATCTACAGAGAGAGATTGATGCACTTGTTTAGCAAATATACTAGCTCTAATTTGATTTATAATTTTGTCCGCCAACTGATATTTATCCTCCTTCTTATCCATAAATCTTCATCAATTTCTTTCCCTCCAAATATTATGGATAGCTATGGTAAATGTTGCTGCATATATAGTAGCATTATGAGCTCCCTTCTTGGTTTTACCAATAGTCCAATGTAGTACAGTGGGCCAGTTATATCCAGCATCAAGTGATGAGAACATGTATAGGACTCAACTCCATATCGCCTTAGCATAGTTGCAAGTGAGAAAAAGATGCTCACGCTCCTTAGAAGCCAAATTGCATAATATACGCAATGCATCGGCTCTATCATGCTAGTGCTTCCAAGGAGCACCTACCTTTTCAAAAAAAGAATATTCTGAATGAGGATGTAGAAGTGGTCAAAACGTGCATTTTCACCGAAGTAAGCATATGATTGCAAAATTTCGTTTAGCCAAAAATGATTAACCAATGCTCTGTCTAATTTTCTCCTTATGAAAAAATCACCTTGCTACTTGTTAGACCAAGCGAATAATCTATTTGTAAAGCTAAGATCCACCAAATTGACATTTTGCACAAGATTAGTTAATTCTCTATAAGTTCCCAAGTTGTAACTCCTACCTCCTTCAGCTTCTTAAGATTAGAGAGTACAATTATAGTCTTCTGTTAGTAACTAAGGTTACGATATTCTAGCATGAATAGGTTGGAGATCTTCCCATAGCTTCTCTTGAAATGAGCATTTGGAAGCCTATATCATAGTCAGCTTGAATTTAATGTGTAAGCCAACCAACTGACATTTCAAAAGCATGAATTGATCATTTTTGTTAAGCCCCATTTTCGGAGCCCAACAATCTGGAGTTGTAGAGCGTGAGTGGGTTTCCCTATAGGGTTATCTCCAAAAACTCCAAAATGTTGGACCCCATTTCTGAAGTCCAATAAACATTTCGAATATCATAAGATATGAGCGTATTTCTCTGTAGGGTTATTTCAATGAAATCTCCTTAGTCATTATCTCACAACGGTGGCGTGCCCACACTTACCAATCACCAAAATTACAATTTGACTTCTAGAAAACAATTATATGTCTATGTCTCTAGTTTATTTTGAAATAAGAACCATCTCATTCGGAGCTCTATAGCTCAAGATAAGCTTAAAAATCCAAAGTGTGTTCATAACCTAGTCATGCTCTCCCAACCGATGCCTCACTTTCTTTCCATCAATCTTTTTCAAATCAACACCAAAGACTACCAATTTTTATGGAGAGATAGAAAAAATGTGTAAGGAATCTATTGCTTCAAGAATCACTTCATTTGGAGGTCAAAAGGTGAAGTTATGTCCAAAAGAATCAAACATAATTTTGTCCTCAATCACACTAAACAATTCCGGGACAATTGCCATAACTTTCACTAAAGATATCATATTAACGTCATTCTTAAATGATGAACTTATACAACTTTTGTGAAGACTTTGAAGTAAGATTTTGTCATTTGGAGGGTCAAAACACCGACTGTGTGAATATACATGGTCAAACCATGTAACTTTCGGGTCTGGCAAATTTTCAGCATCAGGAATACACGTCCAGTGTCTTTATACACAACCTGACCGTGTAACCTTTGGGTTTTCTAGGCAAAACCCCCTCCAAGACCCCTCCAATGGATCCTACATCCATCCTAACATCCCTTTTACTCATAATCTTCCTAAATTGAACTCTCCTAGTGCAATAACACTTCATTTACTCTAGTCGTTCGGTATACACATCTTCTACGACATTCTAACTTGTAATGATCATAACTCTCAGCTCCAATATCCCATAATTATATACTTTATACCGTTGCAAAGCTAAGAGGATAAGATATAACTTTAATGAAGACAACTTTGGCTAATTCTACCTAGATCGATACAGTTTTCCTTTGAGTTCAAAACACAATTTCTATACCTATGAAAGCTTGCAAAATGCAATATCTCTTCATATCACTTCAACTACTAAGTACTTTTCGTTAAACTTTTGAATCTCACCTCAAATGATTCATCACATAAAATCTTTCCAACTTTAATATGCTATTATAATACTAGCAACAATTTGCAATCTCAATAAGGAGAATATGTACATACACATTCCACTTCCATCATACTCAACCTTTACAAATAACATAATCATACACAAGTGGAACTTCTCAAATTCTCATTCTCATTTCTAAACAAAGTAAATGTTGGAACAAGATTTACTTTCATATCAACATACCCATCAAACTTAATACAAATTACAAAAGGATGCCCATGTTTGATATGCCTATAAAGCTATCCAAAATAATCAATAGCTTAGTGCAAAAGATTTCTAGCTATCTTGGAGTTTCTGAATGCCTTGTAAGGATCACTAATCTTCTCTTTCTGCACCTGAGGAGGAAAAAATGATGGGTTAAGCTACACAGCTCAATGGATAATATATTTGTAGCCAGTGGCAACGAGCCACACAATCAAACACATATGTGAATATTCATATAGGCATACATGTCTTGTCTTAATCTAGCAATGTAATTTTAGCATTCACATCTCATAATTCATTACATCATCACATAAAACATATTGGATGTGATTTACCATCAAAGCATAACACTTAAATTGCATCATAACTTAACGTATGAAAATGCAAATGAACAAACAAATGGCTCAAGGGTTCCGTGGAACAAAATAGAGAAACCGAAGTTTACACCGTGAACAAAACGAGTCCACTTTTCGAATCTCGTATGCCACAAACAGGTAGCCAGGAGAAGGCTTTATGTCGACGTGCACGTGATTACGAAACAGTTCCACTCTTGCCCAAATACATTCATCTCTCATACTCAATTCAATCAATCACAAATTCATCTTCTCATGCTTTTTCTTCTTACCATTTAAATCAAAATGACATGATACAATTCCAAGGTATAGCATGGTCATACTCACAAGTCAATCATATCAAAATGTCATACATCTTTCATTGCATAACATAAAACACATCATAATGCATTTTTCACATCACAAAAATTCGCAATTTAGAATTCAAGCATATGCACATACATAGGCACATTGCCCATTTACACAATAACCATAAATATTTTACCCACCTTTAACTCTTGAAAATCTAAACTCAAATTGGCCCTTCCTCTTGCTCTTAGGTAGGATTTCCTTAATTTCCTAAAACAAACCAATTTTCCATTAAATTCCAATTCAATAAAATCCCTAAAACTTCAAATTCACAATAAATGAAATAATTGCTAAATTGGGTTTAGCAATAACTTACCTATGGTCTATCTAGGTTAGAAAAGCCAAAACCTAGTTTAGAAACCCTAAAAATCAAATGGGTCTCTCACTCATCTTCTTCCTCCATTCATTCCCAACACAAAAACCCATTTTTTTTCTACTTCCTTTTTCAAACCAAACAAGAAGAAAATAGCATGGAGCTTACCTTAATAAGATGATTCCTCTTCTTTTCTTCTCTCTTCTCCCACGATTTTTCTTCTTCTTTTTCTCTCCCATGTTTTTCTCCCTTCCTCTCTTCTCTTGCACGACTTTCTCTATTCTCTTCTTCTCTTTCTTAATTCAAGACCATTTATTTGGTCTTTTCCCATTTTTGCCCTTCGCCCCTTTTTTTTTCTTTGATGTCTCTAACTCCTTTAATCCACTTAACACCACATTAATTCTAATTAAATTCCAATCTTTCCATCTAATTTCAATCTCTATTTAATGCATCAATTCTAAAAATAAATAAATAAACAAACATAAATCAATAATTAAACAAATAATAAGTGATTTAGAAAAATTTTCACGATCCAACAACTCTCCTCCCTGAAAAGAATTTCGTCCTCGAAATTCTTACCTAAGTCATTGAAGAGGTGTGGATACTTCTCCTTCATTGCTTCTAAAGGCTCCCATGTTGCCTCCTCTCTTGCATGGTTCTTCCATAAGACTTTAACCAGCTTTACAATCTTGTTTCTCAAGACCTTTTCCTTTGAATCTAGGATCTCTATTGGTTGCTCCTTATATGTCAAATCCTCCCTTAATTGGACTTTAGAAGGTTGAACTATATGTGAAGGATTTGATCAGTACTTCCTCAACATTGACACATGAAAGACATTGTAAATCTTAGACAATTCCAGTGGCAAAGCTAACTTATAGGCTAAAGGCCCAACTTTTTCAATGATCTCATAAGGGCCTATGTATCTTGAACTAAGCTTGCCCTTCTTATCAAATCCCAAAACTCCTTTCTATAGAGAGGCTCTAAGAAACACTTTGTCTCTAACTTCAAATTCCATCTCCCTTCTATGTGCATCTGTATAGCTTTTCATCATATCTTCAGCCGTTTTAAGTCTCTATTTCACCACTTTAATCTTATTAACCGTGACTTACCAATTCAGGCCCTAAAAGCCTCCTTTCACCAATCTTATCCCAACAAATAGGAGTTCTACACCTCCTACCGTACAAAGCTTCATAAGGTGTCATTTGAATTCTTGAGTGATATGTATTATTATAAGCAAATTCAATTAAAGGCAGATGATCATCCCATGAGCCTTTAAAATTCATCGCACAAGCTCTCAACATTGCCTCTAGAGTCCATATTGTCCTCTCCGATTGTCACGTTCCCATTTTGAGGCTCCCCAATTTCATCAATTATTGCATCTCTTTATGATTATATTTCCATATTCCCCTCTTTCTCTATGTGATGAGTAGTTTCAAAATTATCCAATCCCATGAGTTCTTCATACCCTCCTCTCTTAAAACCTTCTCTCCAACTCTCCATTTCCTATTAACATTGTTAGGCTTTCACAGGTAAGTTATGGGGATTTCAAATCTCATAATTTTTCCATCTTCTCCTAACTTCATGATTGGAATACTCACTAGCAGCTCATAATTTCTTTTAACCTCAACAAATTTTTTTGCAGAACAAATCATTTGATATTAAATATTTAAGAATCTATTCATATTAGCTTTCCAAGGGAGTTAGCTATATAAATCAATCCTTCAATTGTTCAAAATTCCTAAGGGACATTGGGGAAATTAATCCAGATAGGGAATATATCTATGTTAACTCTTTCACAATTTGTCCCTAGTTTCCATTTGTTAATAATCATGGGTTGACCACCTACATGCCAAGGATAAAATCTCATTTAAACAAGAATTTGCATTGAAATTGAAGAGAAATGATCCATCTTCCACCAACATTGTTTTTTCCAATACCTTTATACTCCATCTTGTAGTTGTCCAAGCATAAACCACTGGGAATGCAAGTCTTCAAGTCCAAAAGAAACTGATTAAGGCTAAAGACCACGCGTTTGCTCCATCTTTAAGCAACTCTATAGGAGGGGTAAGAACACCATTTTATATAAAATCGTGATAGTGTTTTAGTTTCGCTACATAATCTTTTACTAAAATAACAACAAATAAGAACAAGGAAGTTTTGTTTCGAAAAAAGGAAAGTTTCAGGGGTATAAGCATAAATTAGGAAGAGAGAAGTTAAAGGAAAATCAATAAGAGAGAGAGCCTGGGAAAGGGTATAGGCGATTTATAAGCTATAAGAGGAACATATTTCGTCTCCTTATTCTCTTCTTATTATTCCTCACTAGTATCAACTTTCTTATTAGCTTTCTTTTTCTCATTATTCTCTCCATTCCCAACCTCCCTCATCATAGAGGTCTCTAATAGCTTACTGGTGCATGCCAAACACATTAGGAAATAAAACCTAAATTTGCATAACTAAATTTGTAGTAGTTGTGAGAAAGGTTCGCTTCCATAGAGAGTGTGTGATTAGCATTTATAATAAGCAAATTAGTGTATAGGATTGGGGGTTTGGTTAAATGTAATTAATAAAATAAATTAAACTATAGAATATAAATCAAATCGAACAATAAAAAATTATAAAAATTAATCAGTGGGTTTTAATTCCAGTTCTCAGTTCAATCTTAACCTTCACACAAATATGTTGATAAACAATTAATTAACTATATTTATATACCCATATTTTGTTGGATCGAAAACTAAAGCATGTACAAGTAGATTTCAAAACTTTTTAGAAATCAAAATTATAGCAGAAAAAATATAACTAAATCAACATGCCAAGCCATACATGATACAGTATAGGAAAATAATTTACATAAACAACAAGATGGAAATTATTACTGACTCCTTCACTACAGCTTTAACTTCTCACTGTGCTATCCTATCCTCGACAATGTATCTACTCTAAGGTAATGTATCCTCTTCTCATTATTGTATCCTTGACCAATCCGATCTACCACGTCTTCTCCTTGGATAACTTGGTTAACAAGATCCTTTGGTGGGAAAGGAGAAGAAACACTTGAAGAGATTTTTCCTTAGAAGAATGAAGTCAAAGATGAGACACCTCTCATGCAATTTTCGGCCAATGCAAGATAGAAGAGAGAGAGATAAAAATTCAACTACACCTTTTCTTTGTTCTCTCAATTTCTATTATTGTCTCAAAGGAAGAAGTGTAGTGCAACCAATGCATCACATCCTTCCTTAATCAATCATAAAAAAATCCAATAATTGAGACTCTTCTTATTTTTTGTAAGATGGCTATATGAAAAGACCAAAAACCTAAATGACATCTCTCATTTTCAATTTTGTGTTGATCAAAAGCACCTCTTTCTTCTTTAATCCAACGAATGCTAATAGGTTACATGCTATCATTAAAAGACCACCATTAAACCATTTAATGATAAGATCATAACTCCATTTAATGATGATAAAAACATGTTAAAAACCATCTTTAATATAGCAAAACAATGTTAAATGTGCAGCTGAACATTTTCCCCATTAAAACCAAAAATCCATAATAACTTTGTTTTAATTTAATTAATCAAATTAAACCAAAGTTTAGCCCATTTCTAAATGTTCATATGGGCTTCTAATTAAAAATTAATTAAAGTAAGCCCAATATTCAATCATAGGCTTTAAAATCTCTATTTGTATTTCTTATTTTGCTTAATAACCTTCCTAGAAGCCAAATGGGGAATCTAATTGGACATATATAATTCAAGCTTCAATAAGTCCGGAATTAATTTAATCTCATTATAATTAATTCCAGCTTATTAACTAAATGTCATTCTACTAAAGAAAATTAGATGAACTCTTTAATTACTAAATATTATGAGAACACATGTTTTAAATAAAACGTCCGATTACAAACTCTATACCTAAAAGGAAATAATGAATTAATTAATAGTAAAGATTTAAAAGTTATGCGCAAGTTACAAAAGCTAGCCAGAGACAGGCAGGCCATGCACAGGCAAAAGGACCTTAACATAGAGGATAAAGGAGTTAACTGATAAGGGTCACTCACAGTTGGACACGTTTTATGAAGTAGGACGAACAAAATCAATATACAGATAGAATTCATAGTTACACATGTACCATTATCACTTTCCAAATGAGCAGAAAGTAGGAGTCTGATGAACCAAGTTAATCGGGGGTGTCAAGCTTCTTCCCTGATCACTATTATCTATTCTCTATAAATCATTCTCTTCATATCACTATTGTGGATGCTAACAATCTCTTCCTTGTTTTCCAAGTATAACCCACAATTGGAATGGAGGAGTCGATGACCACTGGTACTTCAAAGGTACTCTCTCAACCAGGTGAGTAAGATGCACAGTATGTCCTATATAAGGCTTAGGAAAACGTGAATGTACGTCGGATCCTTTGACTCCATTGTATTGGTAGTATGTAAACATCAGGTGTTCCCTATTTTACACCACAGCAGATTACTCCCTTTCTAACAAACTATGTATGTAGCATTAACCAACCAACGTACCCACGCAACACCTCTGTAAATAATTAATAACAGAATTCATTAGTTGCATGTATATATATACAGTTTATACAGTGAGTTTTAGTAGCGATATATGAAAAGTTATTTTGCTCCTCTCTTCCTTTCTTATTCATTGGTTAACAGTGAAGATACCAAAGCAAAGTTCGCATGGTATCAGAGCAAAACGATCCATACCCTTACAAACACCTACTCTCTAAATAAAAAGCTTTAATCAACCATGGAAGACAACAGTCAAACTAGTTATGAATACCAGGATCAACCAGACGATCTTATCCTCTCCCCAGCCGATAGTCCGGGAACAGTCATCATGACAAATGCCCTTGACGAAAACAACTACCTAAGTTAGAGCAGATCGATGACCATTTATCTTAAAGCCAAGAACAAGTTAGGATTCGTGAACAGAGAAACAAAAAAAAACAGAAGCAAACATCACTCCGATGAAGAAATGGATCACTGCTGATAACATGGTCATTCCTTGGCTCTTAAATGCTACAATCAAAGAGATTCGCGATTCCTTCATGGTGGTAACAACTACACGAGATCTATAAGAGGAGCTACGAAGCCGATACGGTGAGAGCAGTGGTCCTCACCTATACCAGATAACGCAAGAACTTAACAACCTGCAATAAGGTAACGACACCGTAACACAGTATTTTTCAAAATTAAAGAAGTTATGGAATGATATGGATAGTTTAATGCCCATAAAGAGATGTGTGTGTGATGTTGTGGATCATAATAGGGAAGTTGCATATACAAATAAATTGATGGATTTTATGATGGGTTTGAGGGAAGAATTTTCCACTGTAGCCAGTCAAATTATGTTGTTGGAACCATTACCATCTGTTGGTAAAGCATTCTCCATGATCGTTACTATTAAAAAACAAGAGGAACATTAACAATATGTCAAAAGGTGTGAATAACATTAATATTGCTCTGTTAGCAACTCCTACTGTACACAGTGGTCCAGCAACTGATAAACGATAGCATTAGAGTAAAGATGGTGGAAACAAAAGAGTTTTTGTTAAAAAAGACGACAAGGTATGCAGCTACTGTCATGAAACAGGACATCTCAGGGAAACATGTTTTAAGCTGCACGGGATACCGGAATGGTATAAAGAACTTCAACACAAAAAAGAAAGGGTATATTTGCAGGAGTAATAGTCCTAGACAGTCCAATTAATTAAGGACAAGAAAGGTAGGAGAACCAAATGGATGTTGCCACACTCGCAAAACAAGTTCAGGAACTTATGCAAATCATCAAAGGTAAGCAAGTCGCTAAAGCACATCATGTCGCTTACAATAGCTGTGCAGGTAACTCCTCTCCCTCTAACAGTTCATTTTGCAGCAGTGACAAATATGATAGTGATTCATGGATAGTAGATTCGGGGGCCTCTATGCATATGTGCTTAAAACCTAGCTTATTAGAACATCTCACAACGGGACATATCAAACCAGTATTCTACCTGATGGTTCCTATAGAAACGTTACTGTTGTTGGGAACCCAACACTGACTCTTTCCAATGCCTTATGTATACCGACTTTTAACCAAAACTTGATGTCTGTTCATAACCTTGCCACCGAAAATAACTTGATAACCATTTTTGCTGACAACAAAGTTTTTTTACTGGACCCATGGAGTGACGATATTGTGGCAATAGTTAAAACGGAAGGAGGTATTTACCGTCTTACTACCCAAAATTTTACAACCGACTTAAAAGGCTCATCTCTTAAGTTTTATGTAAATAAATCATTTGCTAATTTTGTATCCGATGATTATACTTTGTGGCATCATCGATTGGGACACATATTTTCGAGTAAACTTTTTCACGTACCAATTTCTATTTCAAAAACTCCTACTGACTTTTGTTGTGACATTTGTCCTCTTGCAAAACAAGAAAGAAAACCTTTTTCAAGACACAAAATCATAGCTACCAAACCCTTTGAACTATTGCACATCAATGTTTGGGGCCCATACAATACTCCAAACATCGATGGCTCAAGATTTTTCCTTACCATCGTTGATGAATTTTCACGTGTTACATGGACTTACTTACTCAATAGTAAGGCCCATGTACACGACGTACTCACAATTTTTCTCAACATGATTGAAACTCAGTTCTCATTAAAATCTTTATGCATACGAATCGATAATGGCACCGAATTCACAAACCAATCTTGCCAAAATTTGTTTTATAAAAAAGGCATCATTCACCAACAATCCTGCGTCTACACACCAAAACAAAATGGTGTTATTGAACGCAAGCACAAACATCTTTTATAAATTACCCGAGTACTCATTTTCCAAGCCAAACTACCTATGATATTTTGGGGGAAGCTCTCCTAACAACTACTTTTTTAATCAATCACTTACCTACCAAAATACTCGCATGGAAGACTCCATTTGAGAAACTCTACTCAAAAAAACCAACTTATGACCATTTACGCACATTTGGATGCCTTTGTTTTTTAACAAACACCAAACCTTTCAAAGACAAACTTGAACCACATGCATCAAAATGTATCTTCATTGGCTACATGTCTGGCTAAAAGGGATACAAATTATTTGAGTTGGATTCTTAAAAAATCATTATCTCAAGAGATATCACATTTCATGAACACCTATTTCCATACCAAAACACACCTACTCCACCTCAAGCCAAATACCCAAATAAGCCCATATATCAACCTCTTTTTTCTCCTCGGCCCATTTTCCCTACCTCTACAACGCTTAACAACCTTAATCCTACAAGGCCCACTAACGGTGAAGATACCAAAGCAAAGTTCACAAATTAGCTATGTGAACTTGCAGAAACTGGAACTTGTGGTTTTCCTACTGCTTCCCTTTATAATGCTTTAGGGACTGCATCTCCTTAACCACTGTGTAATCTTCCAACTAGGAAAATATTCTCTTGGGCCCTCTTTGAATTATGGTCCTGATGTATTGAACCATTAGCCTATATCTTCCATATTCCTTAAGTCCCCATTCAACTGATATTGGGACAATTCTCTTGTCTGCCTCTATAGAGAAGTTATGTAAATACGTAGCATATATTCAACTCAAAGATGTTCCAAAATGTTTTACGAATTCTCGTTAAAGATGAAGTTTTGGATATGAATGGCTCTGTCTCTGTCCTCCTTCCTATGTGGTGGGCTTTCTCCTGCATTTTCTTCAGCTTCTCAAGTAGTGAGCTTCCTTCTTCTTCATATGTTTGTTCTGGTTCTCTCTCTTTGCTTTGCTTTCCTTCTACCGTGCCTCTCTTGCCACCTTGTGTGCTCCTTTTTTTTCTGCTGCTTAGTTTCCTTAGAAGGGGAGATTGGTGATTCTCCTTTAATTTCTATTTTCCTAGTTCCTTTTTTACCATTTTGGGCAACGGTATTTTACCTTTGCTTCATAAGAGCTATTTTCTTTCCTTCCCTGTCTCCCCTGCTGTCATGCAGTCTGTACCATATTGCGAACTCCCCAATTGCCCCCTTCCTAAACCGCTATGCTCACTCAGCTGCTCACCGTCAAACATCTTACCCTCGTCCTCATCCCAAGGTGATCCAAAGGCTATTGCTTTTACTAAAAACACTCCAGGCTAGCTTAGGAATGCCAGGAACCTGATCTTACACTCCAATTCTATCCCCCTTAAGGAGCAAGAGGGGAGAGCTATTGTAACACTAGATGTTGAGATCCTTAAGGCAGGAGTGCGTAGTTGGGAATCCAATTTGGTTGGTTACTTTATGGACCATAGGCCACTTTTTCCTATTGTCCAAAGAGGGTGCAAAATCAGTGGAAAATTATGGGACTTGTTGAAGTGCTTTTTTTAGGACAACCTCATTCTCTTCTCCTTTTCTTCACAAACAAAGGCACTCAAAGTTGTTGAAGAGGCCCCCTGGCATGTTTCTCATCATCCTTTCTTTCTTTAGTCCTAGCAGCTTAGAATTAACCTGTATAATGTTAAGATTCAAAGCATTCCTCGATGGATCAATTTTCATGATGTCCCTCTAGAGTATTCAACTACTCAGGGACTAAGCTCATTGGCAAGCTTTATCAAAAAGCCCCTATATATGGATGAAAATAGTGCAAAGAAAACAAGAATTGTCTATGCTCGTATTTGTGCGAGTGTTGATCTCTCAAAGGATTTGCTGAATGTGATATCGACAATGAGGTTGGGAACAGAAAGCAATCTCTTTGAAGACAGTGTCATGATTTCCTACCAATGAAAGCCCCCTGTCAAAGCTCTGAGGAGATTTGGAGACCTACAAGTAAGAAATTTACTAAGGGAGATTACAATGAGCTTACGGATTGGAAGGATTTGAGGATAATGTTCCTAACTCTGCTAAGTTTTTGGAGATACAAATGTAGATCCTACCTCTTCTATTCTAGTGGAAGGTGCTCCTAAACATGTTACTGATGAGAATGTTATTCCTTCATAAAGCAATGTGGAGGAAGTTCCTGTAAGTAATGGTGTAACTCTAAAAGGAAGTTTGAAGCAAAATGTGAAGAGCATCAAAATCACTGCTATAGCTTACATTCAAGTCACCATTCCTAAGGGTGATATAAGAAATGATGAGCTATTTCGAAGTTCTACGAGGAGAAAAACTCATAGGAGCAGTAGAAATAAAGGCATCAAAGGTAAACTCAAATAGTATGACTAATGTAGTAGTCCTAAATTGTCCAAACAAGCTTAGTGCTTTGTGGGATTTTATCATAAATGAAAAGCCTTTGGTCTTAGGTTTGTTAGAATCAAAGATAAAGCTAGAAAATTTTAATAAATTGGAAAGAATGGGGCCTCATTGGAAATTTCTCTCAAATCACTCTTTTTATAGCTATGAAAGAATCGTTATTTGCTATAATACTGATTTTGTTAAGTTTGAGGAATTGGGATCCAATGAGCATGTTATTTTGAAATTTTTTTCCCTAAGAAATGTCACAATTTTTCTTCTTTTATGTATGGTTGCAATCTTGCTTTTCAAAGAAATAATTTATGGAGCTGCTTAAAAGGTATGTGTGGAAGATGTAATGGTATGTGGTGACTTTAACTATATCTTATTCAGATCAGAAGTTGAGGGTAATTGCAATCTAAAGAATTATTCTAAAGATTTTAAACACTGTGTAGATCACTAGGGATTACTGATTTGAAGTATGAATGCTACACTTTTACATGGAGCAACAAGCAAACTGCTAATTGATTCATCAAGAAAAAGTTGGATATGGCTTTGGTTAACCTTGATTCGCTAACTCGATTCCCTAAAAGCAACCAACTTAATGAACCTCTTATTTTCAAATCATGCACCAATTAAGATTGGAGATTTGTTCTAAAAGTTTATTAGACACTTTCCCTTTAGTTTTAATAACTTTTTAGTGCAAAACAGTGGATTTTAGGAAATAGTTAAGTTTCCCACCTCTGGTAAAAAGCAATATATTTGTTTTCAGAAGTTAAAAGGCCATGAAAAGAAAACTTAAGAACTTAAATCATAAAGGGGTTCCAATAACAATGAAGTTATTGTAAGAGCTAAGGAAAAGTTAGTTACCACTCAGTCTCTTCTTATTGGAAATCTTGTGGACTCTTCACTCCTAAATACAGAAAACCAATTGAAATCTTGTGGACTCTTCCCTGAACATGCTATAATTTGTTTTTTAACATTCGACAAAACTTGAAGGGACTTTCCAAAGGAGATAAGGCATTTAGTTCTTGTTTATGCCCCTAAATCTTCTTTAAAAGATTGTTTCCTTTGGTATGATAAACCTGTTATTCAGATTTCTAATAAGGTTTGTAAAGATAGGCTTAAAGAAAAGGGACCTATGGTAAGTTGGCACAAGATTGTTTGGTGTAGGTCTATAATGCCTAAAATAACTTTCTTCTTTTGGCTAGCTATTAAAAACTGATTAACTAACATGGATAGACTTATTGGAATTTAAAGAGAACGTGCTTGCTGTATATGGATGTATATGAGACCAAGGATCACTTGCTTTTTGACTACACCTATTCTTCTGCTATATAGAATGTAGTCAAACGATTATGTCACTGGAATTTCTTTGGAAAAACATTGTAGATGCTATTTAATGGCTTATAGATCATCCGAATCTGCCAAAATCTACTTAGTGGTAGACACCGTAGCTATGGGAATATGTGTGCAGGAGAACCCTTTCTTCTATTTCACACCAGAAAAGTTGGAAACAAGTGGTTGGTGGCCATTCCAAGCTTCCCTTGAATTATTGTCCTCCTAGGAAACTGGAAGGAAGGCTTGTGGTAGTGCCAGAAATTGATATTTTAAAGGAAGGAGCTGGTAGGTGGGAAGCCACTATAATAGGTTTCTTTATAGATTGCGGGACAGCTTTCCCCTTGATCCAGGGATGGGTGCATAATCAATAGAAGGGTAGAAGACTCATTTAAGTTCTTCTATTAGAGGATATTCTTCTTTTATTCTCCTTCTCCTTGAAATCTGCTACTCTTAAGATAGTTGAGTAAGGGCCCTATTATGTTTCTCAACTATCTTTGTTTCTCCAAGTATGGCAACTTGGTTTTAGATTGGAAAATATAAAATCTAGTAGCATCCCATTCTGGATAAACATATATAATATAAAATTGGAGTATTGGACAACAAAAGGTTTGAGATCGTTGGCATGTTACCTATGAAAACCTACAAATATGGATAAGAACATAACTAAGAGCAGAAGAATAGGTTCAAATTCCCCTAAATGCAATTTATGTTCTATTTGACGTACGGAAGGAGGGGGAGCACTAGAGTTATGACTAAGAGGGATCTATTCCTATTATATTGCATGTATCAGAGGTAGAGAACACACACTCTAACGTCATTTTTAGAAAATTGGTTCGATGGTGTTTAACTAATACAAATCCAAGATCGTTGGTAAAGGTTTAGTAATTGCATGACTATCGCATAGGCTCAGAATTCCTATTGATGATACAGATCTTACGGTGGCAGCCACTCCTATGTTTATAACCATAGAGATCCTTAAAATGATACAAATGATCAAGTTGATTACAAATAGTTAAGGTTAATCTTGATGATAGTAAATGCATCGTGGTGAGTAGATGAGCAAATGTCAACTCAAGACGATCAAATTGTAGGACCTGGTAGAGTGTTATCCATTGGCATTCAGTTTCCAGTAGGCTAGAATTTCAGTTCTAGTAGGATTTTTATTCAATTCCAGTATAGGACTTTAATTCCTGTCTTTTAGCAGATTATTTGCAATTGTTCTTATCTATCGTGGCTAACTTTATTTTTTCAATTATAGTAGTTGATTTCAAGTAGGAATGTTTGTAAGCTTTCATTATTTAAAGGCTTAAAAGATCAATAAAGTATAGAGAGTTTTTCAAGTCGAAAACCCGATTCTTTCTTTTATTCTCAACAACCTTTTTGAATCTGTTTTCACAGCAGCATCGCTGCAATTATCCAACAGTGATATCAGAGCTACAGTTGATCTTAAAAGGACCAAAGATGATTTAACTCCAAAAAAAACCAAACCTTTTTTTTTTAACCATCGAAAATCAAAATTGTTAAACCCCAAAATTGATGGCTTCCAACAACCATTCTTTGAACCCACCGATTATTTTTTCTGGTGAGAATTATCATGTCTGGTCAGATAGATGCAAGCTTTTTTAGAAGCTTATGATATATGGGAAACTGTAGAGTTTGACCAACCTATTTTTGTTTTACTTGCAAACCCAACCTTAGCACAGATCGAACACCACTTTGAAGAGAAAGCAAAGAGATCTAAGTCCAAGTCTGTGATCCAAAACGCAGTCTCTAAATCTATTTTTTACAGGATCATGGCATGTCAAACTGCTAAGGAGGCATGGGACAGACTAAAGGAGGAGTATCAAGGAAGTGATAAGACTTGCCAGATGCAGATTTTGAATCTGAAAAGGGAATTTGAGGCTTTAATCATGCAAGAAGATGAAACCATCAGCAAGTATGTTGATAGGATTTCAATGATTGTCAACAATATCAGACTATTTGGAGAAGATTTTTCTGACAAACGAATTATTGAAAAGGTTCTAGTAACTCTTCTAAAGAGGTTTGAATCAAAGATTTCCTCTCTAGAAGAGTCTAAGGACCTGAACAATATTTCCCTGGGACAGTTGATAAGTGCTCTTCAAGCATAAGAGCAGAGGAGGACTATGAGGCAAAAAAGGAATGCTGAGGTTGCTTTTAATGCTCAAAAATTTCGTGAAAAAGGAAAGAAACAAGCTAATCAGAAGGTTAAAGGCAGTAGCAATAGTAATGGTTTAACACAGAAGAAATTTCCACCTTGAGTGCATTGCAAACAAACCAACCACAGTGAGAAGTATTGCTGGAGGAGACCTGATGCACTCTGTGGCAGGTGTAAGCAAGTGGGGCATGTTGCTGGGATTTGCAAATTTAGAAACAAGGATTCCAACTCTTAGCAAGCTCAAGTTGTAGATGCAGATGATGTTCAGGAGCAACAAGTGTTTGCAACTAACCATATCTCTTATGCATGGCTTATTGATTCGGGTTGCACTCACCATCTCTGCAGTGATGTAGACATGTTTAAAATTTTGGACAGTAGCTACAAATCCAAGGTAAAAATTGGCAATGGAGAGTGGTTGGAGGTCAGAGGCAGAGGCTCAGTAGTTGTTTCAACAAACTCAGGTATAAAAACCATCCCAGATGTTCTGTACATACCTGATATTAGTAGAAATTTGCTTAGTGTTGGGCAAATGCTTGAAAAGAACTACTCACTGCATTTTAAAGATAGAAAGTGCATTGTTTATGATCCTTCTAGATTCGAGCTATTCTGTGTTAGAATGCATAGCAAGAGCTTTGAGGTGGATTGGGAGAAAGTGACAAAACAGGCATATGCTACTGCTGCACAGAACATTCTAGACCTATGGCATAAAAGGTTTGGACATTTAATAAAAAAAGGATTACTGAATTGCAGTCCAAGAATCTGGTGGAAATTTTGCTTGATTTCACCAGTGATGCTCAACTGTGTGAAGTTTGTCAACAAAGCAAACTTGCGAAACTACCATTTCCAAAGAACAGGGCATAGAGAGCTTGCCAGAAGCTTCAACTAATCCATACAGATGTATGTGGCCCTATGAAGACTGCCTCTCTTAGTGGTAATAGGTATTTTCTTCTTTTCATTGATAATTTTACAAGATTTTGCTGGGTTTACTTTATCAAGTCCAAGGATGAAGTGTTTGGTATTTTTAAGCAATTTAAAGCACTTGTTAAAAACCAATGTGATTTGAACATCAAGGCTATAAGGTCGGACAATGGTAGTGAGTATGCTTCCATGGAATTTGCAGTCTTCTGTAACTCTGCAGGCATTGAGCATCAATTCACAAAACCTTATACTCCTCAGTAGAATGGAGTTAGTGACAGGAAAAACAAGACTATAATGGAGATGGCTAGGTGTTTGTTGTTTGAAAAACAAATGCCAAACTTTTTCAGGGCAGAAGCAGTTAGTACTTCTGTCTATTTGCTGAATAGATTACCTACTAAGGCTCTGCAGAATAAAACTCCATATAAAGCATGTAATGGAGTCAAACCAGCTGTCAATCATCTTAAGATTTTTGGGGGCATTTGTTTCTATCAAGTGCCAGTAACAAGGAGGAGCAAGCTTGACAATAGGGCTCAAAAGGGAATCTTTATTGGTTATGGTTCTTCTGTTAAAGGCTACAGGGTTTATGGTCTTCAGACTGAGAAGATTATTTTGAGCAGAGAAGTGAGGGTTGATGAAGCTGCAACCTGTAATTGGAAGATGAAGAAAAGTGAGCAATCTAATGTCTTTCCTGTTGATGTTGCTAAAGAGCAAAACCAGTTGGCAGTAGGAGATTTGGTAAATGACATTCCTGTCAGAGGTACTAGAACCCTTTTTGACATTTATCATAGGTGCAACTTAGCTATCAGTGAACCTATTAATTATGCTAAAGCTAAGGATTCTGAAGCCTGGTGGAGTGAAATGCAAGTCAAAATCGACATGATCAATAAGAATGGCACTTGGCAACTTGTTGATAGACCATCTAACAGGAAAGTAATTGGAGTTAAATGGGTTTTCAAGACCAAACTCAACCCAGATGGCACAGTTTGCAAGTACAAGGCAAGGATAGTTATGAAAGGATATGTACAATAATATATAGTGGATTATCAGGAGACTTTTGCTCTAGTTGCAAGGTATGACACAATCAAGCTGTTATTTGCATTTGTTGCTCACAAATCTTAGCACATTCATCAACTTGATGTGAAGTCTTCATTCTTGAATGCCCTGCTTGTTAAAGAGATCTATATGGAGCAATTAGATGGATTTGCTCTTGCAGGAAAGGAAGACAAGGTCTATTTGTTGAAAAAGGCCTTGTATGGTTTGAAAAAAGCCCCAAGGGCTTGGTATGAGAGGATGGATAGTCACCTCACTCAACTTGGCTTCAACAAAAACAAAAATGAGGCTACTCTTTATGTGAAATTCATTGGTATTGATCAATTAATTGTTTCAATTTATATTGATGATATGTTGGTGACATGCAGTAGCAATGAACTGATTCAACAGTTCAAAGGTGAGATGGAAAAAGTTTTCGAAATGACTGATCTTCGTCTTTCAAAATACTTTCCTGGAATGGAGTGTTTCAAACAAGAGATGGGATTTTTGTAAGCCAGCAGAAGTATGCATCTGAGAAGATAAATGATGGAATATGCAAGAGCTTAGTGGGCAGTCTTTTGTATCTTACTGCTACAGGACCTGACATTTTGTTTGTTGTGAGTTTATTTTCTAGATTTATACATTCTCCTAGGGTGGCTCACTTCACAGCAGCCAAAGGAGTACTGAGATATGTTAGAGGCACAAACACTATTGGGATTTTCTTTCCAAAGTCAGCAGATGAGACCTTAAAGCTAAGTGGCTACACTGATAGTGACTGGGGAGGTTATGTGAATGATTCCAGGAGCACTTCAGGTTATCTGTTTTCTTTGGGTTTAGGTTCTTTTAGTTAGAGTTCAAAGAAGCAGGATACTATGGCTCAATCCACAGCTAAAGCAGAGTACATTGTTGCTGCATCAGCTATAAATCAAGCTCTCTAGCTTAGGAAGATGTTGACTAATTTAAAATGTGAACAGAATGAAGCAACACAGATTTGGTGTGATAATGCTTTTGCGGTTTCAATTTCTAAGAATCCTGTGTTTCATGGCAGGACTAAACATATCAAGATCAAATTTCATTTTATTAGAGAAGTGCAGCAATCTAATGAGACTGATCTTGTGCATTGTTCATCTAAAGTGCAGTTAGCAGACATCTTTACTAAAGCATTGTCCAAGGAAAGATTTGAAAATATGAGGGATGCAATTGATGTCTGTTATCAAAATGCCAAGGAGGAGTGTTGAGCATTGGCATTTAGTTTCCAGTATGCTAGAGTTTCAGTTCTAGTAGGATTTTTATTCAGTTCCAGTATAGTACTTTAATTCCTATTTTTTAGCAGATTATTTGCAACTGTTCTTATCTATTACAGTTAACTTTATTTTTTTATTATAGTAGTTGATTTCAAGTAGGAATGTTTGTAAGCTTTCATTATTTAAAGGCTTGAAAGATTAATAAAGTATAGAGAGTTTTTCAAGCCCAAACCCCGATTCTTTCTTTTATTCTCAACAGCCTTTTTAAATATGTTTTCACAGCAAAATCGAACATAGACCTCTTACTCCACTAACACCATCTCGGTCACCATCTACATCAACAACTCATCTAGCTAATCTAACTTACATTAGGCATAAATGCATTGGATGGATGACATTATGGTGTTGATCATATAACATTTAAGAGTGGAGATCTAACATATATTAGTACGTCTAGGGGAGATAGTTTCAAGGTAAGAGATGGAGCATAATTTTTGGGTAAGAGATGGAGCATAAGTCAATGACAAAAAATGAAGAGTGAGAGGAGCCCAATAAGCTTAAGGGACTAAGTAGAGAGGAAGATTTCAAGGATATTAATCTTAAAGAGTCGGAGGAGAATGTCTCCCTAACTTAAAAGGAGATCGTTATTCTTGATGAAAACACGAGGTTACTAGTGACAAAGTCCTCCATAAGGAGCCTCATGAAGATGATATTATTTAAAGATCTAGAGGAGAAATTGGCGATAATGCTATATATGCCACCCCGGATGCCTCCACCTACTTAGGACCCTTAACTTGCCTTTTGTATTTTATTTTTTCTTTGTTTATGTGAATGTTCTTAATCATGTGTATACATTTTTATATTATCACTTCATTTTTACTTATCTTTTTGTCAAAACTCTTTTTTATTCCATTTAGCGCTTTGATCACACATCTATGGAATGGAATCACATCTTGACTTGACACATATGACTCGAGGATCTGGAAAGTTCAATTCCTTTTTCTCTCTTTCCCATTTTTATTTTTATTATTATCTTGTATATTTGGAAACACTAAGGATAATATTTATTTTAAGTGTGGGGGAGGGATTTATAAGAGTACATTTAAGCTTATCAATTTTTTCATAACTTTCTCAATTAGAAATAATTCTTAACAATATGATTTTCATTGAAAGGATGCTATTAGAGATAATTTATTATGAATTTAACTATTTTGTTTAATTGGATTGCCTATGTAACTAGTTATTAGTATTGATGAACAAGTGAGTTTGATTTGTGTTATGAATTTGGAGAATAATTGATGATCATTAGGATATTCTTTCTATAAGATACATGTGTATAAGTAATTCTAACTTCTTTTCAACATCTTTATTATCCAAACTGAAAAATGTGAATAAATAATCATAATAAATTCAATATAGTAGCTTTGTATTAATAAAATGGTCAAAGTTAAAAAGTGGTGCTAGTAGCCATTTGAGATAGTGACCTAGTTGAGTAACCGGGGGTATTCATGATGAGTTGTTTACTATAGTGAAACTATGTTCAACATTACAATGAGGTCTCCACTAGGAGAGTCAAAATATATTATTATGGCCAATACACAAAAGTTAGGATAGTGGAAAAGCTAGAGTAGTGAGTTATAAGTTCTAGTTTAATTTCTTTCTATTAGAAAAGTTATAGACTTCATCCTTTGCTATGACAAGTGCTTGGATTTCATCGATGATGTGCACAGCTAGTTAGTATTTACATAGGTGATCCTTTTTGTATAAGCTTTTATTTCTCTCCCTTTACATATTGTAAATTATAAGTGTGAAAGTTGTTTTCAACAGGATGCCATCCTTCTTCCTTTACTTGGAAACATTGATGAGCCAACTGAGCATAGTAGACCAGTCGTAGGAACTCCAGAAAACATCCAATTTGTGGAGTAGTTGGCTCCATACAGATTTGGAGTAAATGCAGTTGAAGAACAGGTGATGCCTATCTCAGCTACCAATTTTTAAAGGTCACGTATTGGATCATAACTTCCATACCATTTGTCCTTAATGCTTAACCTGTTAGAGTAGTGCCCTAAAGGCAATCCCCTTTAGCGCATTTTGTTCATAGTCATGTACAGACTTTATGAATAAAT
>JANSVA010000007.1:12921103-12931539 GCA_025504915.1 Erythroxylum reticulatum | reverse complement strand
GCAAGTGACCCATTAGGTTCTCGGTTATGTTGAACATTTGAATTAACAACTAATTTAAGCAAGTAATGGGTGGTATCTAGCAGCACATCATAACCCCCAATTAATCGAAAAATCAATGGTTTAACTACAAACCCTTCCATAGACAATGTTCCCGTGCAATTCGTCCTTTCACCACCTATACCCTACTTAATTCAGAGTATGGTTAAAATATCAACTCTCACTATACTGGCTACGTCACACCTAGCTTAAGTGATGTTACTTCTTATCCACAAGGCTCATTACCCAATTGGATATGTCACTGAAGACTATCTTCATGACATTTCCACTCTAGTTAGAGATTCCCAAGTAATGACCCGGCAAGAGGTCGTGGGTATCATCTCCTTCTATCAGGAGTAGTGAATCCTTTATTGGTTACTCAATTACCTTCGAATACCTCAAGTTGTACCCAATCACCACCCTCTTAGCAACCTCTTAGAGGAAACGAGGAATGGTGTCAAAGTAAAAGATCAGTATCTAAGATATCCTTGAGCACCTTAATTCTCAGGATATTTGCACCATTGCTATAATGAGACTATCATTGACACTAGAATAGATTATCCATATGATTGTCTCATTACAGCTCATCCAATATACTTACTACTCTTAGTAAAGATCCACATGTTAACTCTAAATAACTCATGCTTACAACTTATAAGATCCACTACTTAATCCAATCAAGGAGTATAACATGTGCTAGTCTATCTGGGTTAATAATGTCCCATCTTATTAATCCTATGACTAGAGATAACTTAGATACTAATATAATTACACATGATAGGAATCTCATTATCATAATCTCATTATAATTTCCTTCATACTACGTAATGTATCAAGGACTTCATTAATTTGATTTAAGATCATTATCAATTCATAAAGAACATGAACATCAAATTAACGAAAATGCATTTTTATTAATCATAAAGATTTGTACAATAAGTGTTAAAGGTGATTGCCTTTAGAGCACTTATCTAACAACATCCCACTTACACTAAATTCAATCGCCCTTGTATCTAATGCCATAGGCAAGTATATACGAATCATATCTTTTTTCAGGAATCGACTTAGTCAAAGGATCAGCAATATTCTGATAAGTGGGCACTCTCTCTATCTTGACATCATTTCTACCAACGATTTCTCTTATCAAGTGGTATTACTTGAGTATACATTTGGATTTCTGATGAGAACTTGGTTCTTTTGCTTACGCTATGGCACCATTTTTGTCATAATACAACTGTACTGGGTCAACAATCCTAGGAATCACTCCAAATTCCATAATGAACTTCTTAATCCAAACTGCTTCCTTTGCTGCTTCTAAAGCAGTAATATACTCTGCTTCTGAAGCGACAATGTACTCTGCTTCGGTTGTTAAATCTGTAGTTGTCTCTTGTTTGAAACTCTTCTAACTAACTGCTCTACCATTCAGTTTGAAAATATATCCTGACTTAGATCTGGAGTCATCCATGTCAGATTGGAAACTGACATTTGTATACCTGCTCACAATAAGATCTCCTTCTCCATATACTAAGAATACATTCTTAGTTCTTCTCAAGTATATAAGGATATTCTTGACAGTCACCCAATGACCCTCACCAGAATCTGATTGGTATATGCTCGTAACATTTAGAGCATATGATACATCAAGTCTTGTATATAACATAGCATACATGATTGATCATATAGTTAAAGTTTAAGGGATTAAATTCATGCGAGTCCTCTCATCTTATCTCTTGCACATGTAGGAGGCTCATTGTCTTCTATAAGTAATACGTCATTATATTCACTTATGATAAATCCATATCTCTCTAGAACATGACGTATCCTACTTGACCTACAAACTTTTTATGTGTCAGAAGGTTGAACTATTGTTTCATCATATAAATAACAGTCTCGGGTTCAGGCAGTTGATTTACGTCTATTTGAGCATCTTGAACTTCCATAAGTTCAATTTTGCTCTCACTGTCTTCTTTTATAATAAACACTTTCTCTAAAAAGACAACATGCTTTGAAACAAACATTTTTTGTTCCAAAATATTATAGAACTGATATCCTATCATTTCTTTAGGATATTCTACAAACATAAACTTGTCAGATTTAGTTTCTCGTTTATCTGACTGAATTCATTTCATATACCCAGAACAACCCCAAACTTTCATATGAGAAAGATAGGATTTCTTATTATTCCACATCTCATATGAAGCAACATCAACTGACTTTGAAGGAACTCTGTTTAACACATAAACAATAGTGTGCATATCCCCAAAAGGATTTTAGCAAATATGCTGAGCCTATTATTGACCTCACCATATCTAACAAAGTTCGGTTTCTCCTTTCTACTACACCATCATGTTGCAGCATGTAAGGTGGAGTCCACTGGGATACTATCTCATTATCTTTAAGATAATTTAGAAACTCTTGTCTTAAGTATTCACCACCTTAATCTGATCAAAACGTTTTAATACTTTGTCCTAGTTGTTTCTCTATTTTATTTCTAAATTCTTTGAACTTTTCAAAATCCTCAGATTTGTATCTTATAAGATACACATACCTATATCGTGAATAATCATCAATAAAGGTAACGAAGTATATGAAACCACCTTTGGCATGTATAGATGTTAAACCGCATACATCTGAATGTATTAAGTCCAATAGCTTAGTAGTTCGTTTACCCTTTCCCTTAAAAGGTAACTTTGTCATCTTGCCTAATAAGAAAATTTCACATGTGTCATATGAGTCAAAATTAAATGACCCTAAACTACCACACATGTATAGTTTAGTCATGCATCTCTCACTTATATGGCCAAAGCAACAATGCCATAAGTACGATGATTTTATATTATCTCGTTGTTGTCTTTTATTGTTATTAATATTTAAAACTGGATTGGACATATCTGATATCTATATCCCATTGCATAATGTACCCATAGAATGAAGCATTCCATTCAAAATAATAGAACAACCATTATTACTACAATTTAAATGGAAACCAACTTTATTAAGACTATAAATTGAAATAATATTCTTAGTCAATACAGGTACATAAAAACAATCATCTAATTCTATTACAAGCCCACTAGGGAGTGTCAATAGATAAGTTCCTACAAATAATGCAGCAACTCTTGCTCCATTATCCACGCGTAGGGCCAACTCTCCCTTGTTGAGTTGTCTACTGTTCCTAAAGCCCTGTATATCAGTACATATAGGTAAGCCACAATTGGTATCCAATACCCATATGTTATTATTAAAACAGTATTAATATAAATAACAAACATACCTATAGTAGATGGCACATCTAACGCCTTTTTCTACTTCAGTGACTCCAAATAGGCCTTACAGTTCCTCTTCCAATGCCCATCCTTGCCACAGTGGAAGCATGTTCCCTTAGGGGCAGTCTCCTTAGCTTTCTTCTTAGTCGCACCTCCCTTAGGCCTTATGGACTTCTTCTTCTTTTGGTTCTTCCTCCTCGAACCAGAAGAGTCCACCAGCATCACTACCTTACTATCCTTCCTAACAAATGACTAAACTATTTTGAGCAAGTTGAACAATTCAGAAATCATGGTGGATATCTACTTCATCCTATAATTAAGCACAAATTGTGAATAACTATTAATCAAAATTAAGTCTATACTTAATTCATGATCCATTAGGAAACCCAAGGAGGTCAACCTCTCAATATAGCCATTCATCTTCAGTGCATATTGCATTAGAGATGTGCCCTCAAAAATTTTGGAGCAGAAGAGCAACTTCAAGGTCTCGAACCTTTCAAACCTAGCTTGCTCATCAAACAGCTCCCTCAAATGATAAAATATAGTATGAGCATCAATATCCTCATGTTTTTTTTTGTAATTCAGGTGAAATAATGGCCAACATTATGCAACTAACCATCTCACTATCATCGAGATGCTTTATGTATAACTTCAGATCACTATCAGAAACATTAACAGTTGGGGGATTGGGAAATGGTTCTTTTAAGATGTAGCCTAGTTTCTTCAACTTGAGAACTATTCTTAGGTTCCTAGGCTACTTTAGGAAGTTAGGTCCAGTCAACTTATTGGCTTCCATAAGTAAGGGTAGGTTCACACTAGTGCTCATGTTGTCAATTTTTGTGTGGATGTCAAAGAGAGAAAAGGTGTTAGATTGTACGTAATTGCATGTCAATTAAGACTTTACTAACACGCATTATGGCTCCCACTATTTTCTCGTGAATCCATAACTCTCAATATAAATCCATGAGAACTTGTATAGAAGTTCTCCTGGTGGGTCGATATCCAATATCTCTAGGAATGACTTTCGGTTTACCCAACAAGCCACCCTAGGTCAATCGATAGATATCAATCATACCAATTGCATTTATAATGCAACTATCAAATTTAGTGCTATCAACTGTTGATGTGTGTACACACATTAAGCTATCAACTTTTGATGTATGAACATCTCATATACACCACCCAACTTCACCTTTGTCTACGTTGACCTTGGGTTTGCTTAACGAATTAACGCTTCTCCTTAAAACCGTCCCATTAATCTAAAAATCCTATTTTCATGGTTCAAACATATTCATGTACAGTGGGTTTAGGTTTGCCCAACAACCCTAACTCTAAAAGGACTATGGTTCTCACCATATTAATGGAAAGCATTAGTTTTAATATTCTAAATGAGGGGTTTCTAGTAGGTCTCATCTAACTAGAATGGTCTTGTATATATATATATATAATTTTGATGTGTTTAATTATATGCAATAGAGGATGCAAGTTAGGAGCATGAGTGGGCTTGCATGAAAGATGGTTATGGACTTAAGCCTAATATGATTGGGGTGTCCATATAATGCCATATATATATATATATATAGTTACTATAACTATATGGCATTATATGGACACCCCAATCATATTAGGCTTAAGTCCATAACCATCTTTCATGCAAGCCCACTCATACTCCTAACTTGCATCCTCTATTGCATATAATTAAACACATCAAAATTATTTGTGATAAGTTATGGATCCTACATTTTGGAAGTTGATTCAACTCTTGAATCGAATTTTTCCTGAGTGTTATCTTGGCTAAATTTAATCTTATATGTCATTTTGATTTAGAATTTAATATTAATCAAATTAAATTAAACTCTTAATTCCAGAAATTAAGCCACCTTAAAATTGATTATTTGATGTCAAAATTAAACATTTTAATTTTGTTTCACGTATCAATTTCTAGTTTTACTAGAAAATAATGCTCAACTTAAATTAATTCAAAATTTCTCAAAATTTCCAAATCAGCAAATCATCATTTTATGCATCTCCAGGTCATTTCAAGTTTAATGAAATAATTTTGGACTCACCCAAAAATTATCAAGATAAATGAAACACCATTGAGATGCTAAAAATGATAAATTTGACATCTAAATTTTTTTCAGAAAACCTTAATTCAATCAAAATCATTTTATCATGCTTCATTCATCAAAATAACATATTTTTATCACATAAAAATATTTTTTTAAGGTTTTGGAATCGAAACATAAACCTACAAAGTTATCAAATAAAATAAATCCATCGATTTCTTCAAAACCGACCAGATCCAATTACTATTTGAAAATTTATTAAAACAAATTTTGGAAAATTTCTAGAGGCATAAACACATTAGAAATATGTTTATATAAAATTTCCAAAATCAAATTCCATGAAAAAACATGTTAAACCTCATCAGTTTAGCTAACCAACAACATATGTTCAGCAAAAAACAGTTTTCCAGTATATTGTTAGAAATTTGACAATAAATATTTCAATCACATTGAAATCAATTTTCAATCATTAAAATCATCTACAAACATGTCATGAGCAGATCGGTGGAAAAAAATCATGAAAAAGAATTTCATAATTTAATTTCAAATTTCCTAAGAATTAACTCGTAGTTGTCACAACCATGCAATCCTATTACCTATGTAATAGAAACTACATCTAATAGGCACAAGATGGCTCTAATACTACTGTTGGGTTTCGATTATGCATCACATGCATCATATATCAGAAAATACATAGCAGAAAATAAAACGAAACCCAGAAAATATAGAATCAAACATGTGTCATTAGATGTAGTAAAAAACATGAATTTAAGATGTATACCTTACAAACTCCTTCGTTCTTCGTTGTCTTCACCTTTTCAGGTTATTGTAAACCACAACGACTAAAGGAGGACATCTCTGATGATATCCACACGAAGAGTAAAGCTCAAAACCTCTTAGGAGGAATGGTTAGAACACACACAAAGTGCTAGCTTTTATGTATGTTCTTGAGATAATAGTTTAGAGAATAAATGTGTGTAAGACAAACTCTTCACATTTCTCACTTATTTTCTTACAATAGTATACTTATAAATGAGTGAGTTTCTGCCAACTTTTGGCCTCCTCTAACCCCCATCGTGAATGGAGGAATAATGGGAATTAAATGGCCATGAATGCCACTTAATTTGGCTTGAAATGTTTGCTGGAAATCTAGAAATTTTCTAGGCTAGCAGCCATGCATCACTTGCTTTCTTTCATTCCTTTACAATGTTTCTTATCACAATCATATCGCGATATAATCTCGAAACATTCTCTCATATCTTGGATCACTATCCAAACCTATTTTACTCATTCTTCACATCTCCAATGTGTATGACCCATTAGGTTCCCAGTTATATTAGTCACTTGAATTAACACTTAATCTAAGTAAGTCATGAGCAGTATCTAGCAACTCATCATTAGCCCCAATTGACTGAAAAGTCAGTGATTTGACTACGAACCCTTCTATAAATAATGTTCCCGTGCAATTCATCCTTTCACCATTTATACCCCATTTGGTTTAGAGTATGGTTAAATTGTCAACTCCTATTAGACTGACTATGTCACACCTAACCTAAGTGATGTTAGTTCTTGTCCCTGAGGCTCGTTCCTCAATTTTATATGTCGCTAAAGACTATCTTCATGACATTTCCACTCTGACTAGAGATTTCCAAGTAATGACTCTGACAAAAAGCTATAAATATCATCTCCTTATATTAGGAGTAGTGAATTCTTTATTGACTACTCAATTACCTTCGAATACCTCAAGTTGTACCCAATTAGTACCCTTTAAGCAACCTCTGAGAGGCAACAAGGAATGGAGTCAAAGTATAAGATTAGTATTCAAGATATTCTTGAGCACCTCAAGTCTGAAGATATTTGCACCATTACTATGATGAGATCATCATTGACAATAGAATAGATTATCCATATGATTATCTCATTACAGGTAATCCAATATATTTACTACTCTTAGTAAGCTTCCATATGTTAACTTTAAACAATTCCTGCTTACAGCTTATAAGATGTATTACTTGATTCAATCAAGGAAGTATAACATGTGCTAGTATATCTGAATTAATAATGTCCCGTCTTATTAATCCTATGAGTAGGGATAATCTAAATACTAATATAACTACAAATGATAGGAATCTCATTATCATGATCTCATCATGCTTTCTTTCATTCTATGTAATGTATCAAGGACCTCATTAATTCAATTTAAGACCATTATCAATTCATAAAGAACATGAACATCAAATTAACAAAAATGCCTTTTATTAATTATAAAGATTTGTACAATAAGTGCTAAAGGCAAGATTGTCTTTAGAGCACTTCTTTAGCACCTACACATCCCTATTTTGCCCTCTGAAACAAGAAAATTGTACCTTATGTGTTCTTGTGTAGGTACTTGCATTGACGTTATTATTTATGAAAAAAAAATCATAAAAGATAGGGCCAATTATATGGACTCATGTTGGGGGTTACGTAACTCATCAAAAGTTAGGGTTTTAGGTTTTAAAGAAAATAAGAGGTATAAAAAGAGGGAGTTCTATCGCCAAGAAACATCCTAAAGTCACTTTAAAGTACATTAGTCTTTATCAAGAGTTTATCATTCCTTAGGGGGAGAGAAAAACTAACAATTGTTTGGAGATTTAAAGATTCAAGAACATTATTTGTTTATATTGTTTTCTTTTATTGTTTTTATGTTTATATTCTTTGTTTGATTATGAACTAATAGAGATACAAATGTATGTAGGAATATATATACTATGATTCATTTTTGGTTTAATGAAATTCTAGTTTCTTTTGATTTATTTATACTTTTATATTGTTGAATCGAAAGATCAAAATTAGAATATTCATTATTTGATTCGCATATGAGATGTATAGTTAGGTCACAACTTGGATAAAGAGGATTAAGCATAAGCTATTCAAGAGAAAACCCTAAGATCTTCCCAAATTAAGGTAAAACGTATCAAGAGAGGTCACAGAACGAGCTAAAGCATTCTTAGGTTGTATAAATTTGAAAGAGATTTTAGTTGATTACCCATTGAATAGGGATTGTATGTCTCGAGAAAGAATATGATGGTAGTTTTTGTACCTAGATATGGTGTTAAAAAATATAATACTAGTAAAATTTTTATTAAGGCAAGATATTATTCCAAATGCACGATGATAACGTTTGCGTATCCTGGTGGTATTGAATTCACCATGTGTTAGTATAGTTTATATGGTATTCTTTCCATTTAGTCAACATTTTTTGATTTAGAAGTGTAAATATTGTTTATTTATAATGGATAATGATATTTTTAACATAGAAGTAGTAGTATAATTTGCATTGAAGTAGCATATGGTTTGTACTTAGAAATGATTATTTAATTATAAAGTGTACAAGGTGCTTATTTTTTTATTCTTCTTTTGAAACTCTATTTCATTGCCCATAAACAAAAAACATTTTTCCAATTATAAGCCGTAAAAATAAAGTTATACTTTCCTCCTCAAGCATAACATAACATGATGTTAATGGAGATGGAAGGAAGAAATAAGTACGTTGTAAACAAGGAAAAAGATGGTCATTCTCACCTTTAGATTTCAACAATTACATGAACATAGTATATAGAGGTGGAAGAAAAAACTAGCTTAGCTTATATATGTATTTGCCTTTGCCCTTAACAATTAGAATATTCTTTATTATATTTTTCTCTTACAAGTAGAGTGACTTAAAATTTTTATTTAAATATTTAGAAGTTACATATTTAGTAATGACTATTATCTTCTTATTTAAAGGTCTCTTTATATATTGTTAATGAGCTTTAAAAGGTAATGGGCCCAAAATAATATGACGGAAGTAGCTTAGTAGAACTAATCACAGTTATAGTATCCTAACAAATCGATGCTTGACATTTTATTATAATATCTTAATTAAGACAAAGAAAAGGACCAAAATGTGAATGAAGTATAATCCCTTTGTACACGACTTAATCAAAAGCCCATTCAGACCAGGGATTGAAAGTTTGAAACTCGTGGCATGGGCCTCGACCACACATTTCGTGAATATCCTCACCAACTGGAGTTGTAATTATCCTGTCATTTCGTGATTTTTCCAGGGTATTTTCCTAAACAGTTTCCATTAAAACACCAAGGACGGATCCGTCTCAATCATCACACAAACATACCCCATTCTGTTTGTGTGATTGTTACCGAACAAAGAAGGTGCTGTTATATTTCTTTTAATTTTTATTTTTTTGTCAAAATATGATTTAATATATATATATTAAAATTTTATGATTAAAATATTTAAAAATAAAACCATACGGCATAATATATGTAAGCTGGCAATATGAACACTTCCAAAGAGTTCACTCCTTTGGATGGTCAATGTTGTGATGGATCCATACCATCACGGACATCGTGGCGGAGAAATAGCTTTACATGATTATAGAAATGGTCGAGTGACAAGGACTACCATAGAAAAGTAAAGTAACTTCCAAAAGCAAGCGAGGGCCACAAGTACTTATTGATTGTTACATAAAGATCAGAACCATATGCAAGTGTCGCCCTCCTTTGCACCTATCAGAACCAAACTTTACTATTTAGCTCAATCTTTTTGTTTTTTTGGTTTGGAAGAATAAATTTGGCTAAATCATTGACGATTGAAAGGGACATCTAATCTTTTTTAAAAGTAAAATAATTATTTAAAAAAATGGTAAAGTAACTTTTTAATGTTAAAAGCAAGGATGCGAGCTTTGTCTAAAATTGATATAGTATTTTAAATTTTGATATCAGATTTAAATACCGGTCAATACTGACCGGTATGTAAAATACAGATTGTTATCGAAAATTTTAAAAAGTTGAAAAATTTTTTTGCAAAATTTTCAAAATCTACCTCCTACCCCTTCTCCTCTCTTTTTTCAAAGTTTTTAAAATAATAATAAATATTTATTACTAATAATAATTATAAATTAAATTTAAAATAAAAATAAAATATTTTTATTTAAATTTAAATTTATTTCAATATTTCATATAATATTTATTAATAAATTATTAATAAAAATATTTTATTTTTAAAATAAATAATTTAAAA
>JANSVA010000007.1:12877236-12911110 GCA_025504915.1 Erythroxylum reticulatum | reverse complement strand
AACTCCAACTTTTCATATTTTTCAGATCAAGGCTTCAAATTGATTTTATTCTCTTCTCTTCTTTTATTTCATTGCCTTGTATGCCAAATATAAATAGTTGTGATTTGAATATGATTATCTATATTAGGGTTTTACTCTTAAATTGTTTTATATAACTTTTACCTTGTTGAATTCAATATGTTACTACTTTGTGACACTGTTGTGCTCATACTTGATTTGAATTATATATTGAATCAAGATATCTGTGTTAAGTAGAGCAATAAGAGTTGATATCTTAATATATTTACAAATATTAAGTTAATAAACAATTAAAAAAAGATCTTAATTGTGAGTTAATTATCCTTATGATCACTTTAAATCTAATAGAATAATTAGAAGTAGTTTTAAAAAATCAGGATATTGCAACTCAACTATTATCTATCTCAATTATGATGAATTAATTAGATCTCGAGAGAAGGTAATCAAAACCTTTAGATATTTAGGATCCAACATAGTTGAATTTACAAGGTGAAGGGAAGACAAAACAAGGGTAGCATAATCCCTAAGTTTCTATCATGGAATAACTTCAATTTTAGTCATAAAGCTTTGATGTTTTAATTTAATTTTTAGTTAATTCAATCTTTTGTTACCTTTAACAAAGTATAGTTCAAATTGTTAGATGACTATATTCAATCCTCGTGAAATCGGTATCAATTGTACTACAATATACAACTTGTATACACGCCCATAAAGTATATAACTAGCAAAGAGAATGCAAATGACAACTTTATTTTCTAATTAGAAAAATTAATTAACAAGAGGAAAATCTCTTTAAGGAAGAAAATGTCCATTAGATTAATTTATATGACATAATTGTTAAATTAATTAAATAAGACATTTATGTTAGACACCAATATTTTTTTATTGAAATAAAAGATATATTTTTCTACTTAGATTTTGAAGAAATTGTACCTTAGTAATTAAAAAGGATTGCATGCTTAATTTAATATGTTTACTTTTTAAAAAAATTAACTTGCGACATAGATTTTTCTTCACAAAACTAACAAGTTTATATAAAATTAAATACATAATGCATAAGGTTCATCAAAGTTTAGAAAACTAATAGAAGAGATTATATAAAAATAAAACTATTAGAGAAATGAATTGCGTCCGTTTTAACTTTTATTATCTTGTCATTGTCAAAATTTGTCATCATTGATGCGAAACCGAATAGTCAAGGCGCCACTGATCGACGCGTTCAAGGCACGCTCGATGGTTTCAACGTGGCTGACCCAAACACGCGCCTTTCCTTGCGAACTTAGCTGACTAAATCAAACTACTGCATTTTAACGCGCCAACATCGAAATCCCTCGTCCGACTCTATTACCCCTCCATCCTATCGCGCGTGGTGGTTCTTTCAATCATTTCAGCCTTTATTTGTGAGAACTTGGTAGTTATCACCACGTAACATGCGCGTCGGTTTAATTTCTCTCTCCTCCGTCTCCTGAAAGTCTCTTTGTGGTACTGTGGCCCATTCCCTGTTTTATATAATAAAGTTGGAGGTTTCTTCGATGCTACTCACCACTCTTCTTTTGCCGATATATGTGTACATATGCTTATGCTCTTCTTCCCCATGGCCAGAATCTTATCTCTATAGTCCTTTAAATCCTGATAGACAGATAGCGGCAAATCCTAGTGAAAGCTCGAATATATGCCGATTCTGTCGCTTACAGGCGTTTCGCAAACTCATTACCATCTGAGAAACTCTGTGTCTTCTTCTGGTTGTGTTCGATTTTGTGGAGGCATGAGAGAGTTTACTTTCATTATTGCAATTTTAAGGCCTGTGCTTTATGTTCTTTCAACTTTCTTCGTACTCTCACCAAAAAAGTTGCTATCTTTACGGCTTGAATCCTTTAGTTCTCGCACTGGCAGGCACTTGCAGCGCTATGACAGAGGCTACCGCCAAGTTGTTGGGTGAGTTGATGTTTTATCTTCCTTGAAAGTAAATTCCTTTTCTTCAAGAAAGTTCGGAAGTGTATCCAATCAGGGTTGTCTTTTAATTGGATCTTGCAAAGGGTTTTCATTATAGTGAAAATTTCTCTGGGTTTTCGTTGTGCAGATGCATTCCGTACAGATACAGGAAAACCAACGAACAAAATGATGGGGCTTGCATTCAAGAATTGGAAGTTCTTGTAATCAGTCCACAGAAGGGTCCAGGAATGCTATTTCCTAAGGTGCTAAAAACTCTATGCCATCCTGCATCTCATAATCTCTAGTTTGTTATATATTGTTACAAAAATTTTCTTTACCTTCTCCTTAATTAAAGTTGGTTCTTGCTACTTTTCACTTTCAGGGAGGTTGGGAAGAAGATGAGTCCATGGAAGATGCGGCTTTAAGAGAGACAAGAGAGGAAGCAGGAGTAGTAGGCATTGTTGAAGTGAGTATTTGCAGAACTTACATTATTCACTTCATAGACTTCAACTTTAGTTCTAAACGTAATTTATTCAAACTGAACTTTCAGAATAAATTGGGTAAATGGTCTTATCCGAGCAAAAGGGATGGCAAAATGCATGATGGCCACATGTTTCCTTTGTTAGTCGAAGAACAATTGGAGGAATGGCCTGAGAAAAATTTCCGGAAGCGACAATGGGTAAGTGGATTTGTCACTGCTGATTTCTGATCCGTGATCTTTCTGTTGGCATTGTTGGAAAAATATTGTCTAATTTCAAAGTGCTTGTTCAGGTCAATGTTAATGAAGCCAGAGAAGTATGTCAACAGCAGTGGATGAGAAAGGCTTTAGAGGAATTAATTAACCGAAAATTGCCTCAGCAACAGCAAAAATTGCTCTTAACAGAAACGAATAAACCAACAATTTGTATATAAGAACAATGATAATTGGAACCGTGCCAAAAATCTGTTTTCGAACTGAAGATTGGGGTAGCCCCAAGATCAGTTTGTTGGACAACAAATGCACTTTTTCTTGTCCTTTTCTTGTATGTGAAATTAGATTGTTTCATTCTTTCAACTTGAAAAACATTAGGTTCTTGCCTCATAATTCTCTGTTCCACAGTGTAATCAAAATTTGTTGTGTTTTGATGGTAAGTATCAGTTTAGGAAGCAGACTGAACAGCTCCAAGCCATATGTAGTTGATCTAAGTTTACCGCCAAATCCGAGTCGAGAACATAAAACTGGGTTTGTCTGTAGTTCTCAGGTACAACATGAAAGCTCTTGGCTCTGCTAGTTGAGGAAATAAATGTTCCATGTTAATTACTTCAGGTGTCATCCGACGCATGAATTCCTCTTTTACGGGCTTGACGTTGTATTAGCATGTCACTCAACATCCCCAGTGCGTTAGGAAGCCGATATCAGGCAAGGTTGTAGGTGCTTAAAAGCGCTGTCTTCGCAATTATTAGACGATGGTAACAAAGTCACCATCAGTTTTCCATCAACAAATTCCAGCCACATTCCTCCCCCCCCCTCTCTCTCTCTATGTACAAACACGTAATTATTATTTTTTAGAAATTTTTAAATAAATCGTATAGGATACACAATAGCTTGCAAACTATGTGCTTCAGGTAGGCCAAAGCCTTATAAAAGTCCACCGATACAAGCATCTTAAGTAAGAACATAATCTAAAGAGAAAAAGCTCTAGAAGTACAGGTCCAACACCATAAGTAAGCTAAGATAGGATCTTAGGCCTAAGGGGGTATAATTTTGATGAAATTCCACTTCTACAAAAAGTATCTCGGTGGCTTAACTTCAATCCTCTTAGGATCAATCAACAAATTTCTAAAGTGTGGGTAGAAGTGGTATGATTCAACTTGCTACAAGCTCTAACACTGACAAGCCCCTAACATCTTCTCCACTCGTTGTGGAAGAATAGAAGACATTTATCCTCACTTCCCTTGCTAGCTTCAAATATCATGCCTTCCTTATGGTTTAGTGAGGGGTAGGAGACTAGTTCTATAAACGAGTTATTCTGGTGACTAACTATACTAGTCTTTTGGACTTTTGTTATCCTCCATCTTTCTTCTAGGTCCCTATTAATGTTGCTATTGATACCCCTTGTAGTATTAGTAACATTAAAAAAGTAGTTATAACTAATTCACAATTTAGGCTAAGCTAAAGATCTACAACCAATTTAGAACATATTGACAACAATATTGAAATAAATAACTAATGGGCACAAATTATTGCATAATACCCTACACAATATGCCATGAATTAGATTATTATTCCTATATAAAATCATCATTCCATACATAGACACAATAATCAATAAGAGAATCAAGACTCTAATCACTATCTTGAACTAAGCATTTCCATGAACTTTTCTAAATGAAAGTTTGTACCCTTGATAAGTATGAGGAGAGATGATTTTTTAAGGATAATATAAGTCACATATATGCTTGTTATAATGCAATTCACATTAAACTAAAATCTTACAACTCTTTTCTCCATTCTAAGAATAGTTAGATCAACGTTTAAATTTGATGCACTACTCTTAGTCTTATTTTTCTTTTTGTAGGTTCTGAAAAAGAATTCCTAATATTATAACTCTTAGCTTGATTGAATTTTGCAATATGCTATGCTAGCCTTTTATTTTTGCTCTAAAATATATCATACCAATGTAGGTAAAAACTCAATCAACCTGTAACTTATAATTACAAAAGCAAAGTCAAAGAAAAGTCCACTTACCTTTATAGAAGTTGGTTTCCTTAAAGGTTGATCCAACTTTTTGCATCCTTTTCTTATGGCAAGTTTTTAATAATGTTAGAATCTCGTTGCAATTCCTTATCTTAATTTGTGAAGATTCTTCAACCATTCATCCTTATTCCTTATTCTTTCACTCTCTAGAATGCCTAACATTTCTTTAAAATTAGAGGGAGGATAAGTTGAGGGTTTTGAACTTTGTGCCATCTCATTGGCTTCATTGAATACTGATAACTTCTTAAGTAGCAATCTTTGTTATAGAAGTGACTCATATAATCATCAACATTCTTCTTTTAAAGTTAATATATGCAATTGTATGCTTGCAAAGACTTCTTGTTAGTGACCAAAATTAAAAAATAAAAATAAAAATATACAGATCACAAAGCGTTGAACTCCTAAGTGATTGCTTTTTAATATGACCATTATTTCTTGGAATCTTATTTAGGCAAAATGGGACATTCCTTACATCTTGATAAGTTGTTATTAGTTATGAGGACAACAACATTGACCAGTAAGAAAAAAAAGCAAGTTTGACAAGCTTTAAGTTTTAATCAGTAGTTTGAATTGGATCTCAATTTTATGTTTCATGGGATGTTTGATATGTTTATGAGTGTATGGAAATAGGAAATTGAAGAAAGGAGAAGAATTTAAATGAAAACGCAACACAAAACAAAGCATAATAGAGATGCACAGATGTGCATCATCTCGTGCACATCTCTTAAGCTGTGCAAATTCGCAATTTTTAGTAGTTTTGGTGATACATAGTTTGATGTACGACAGTGAGTCAGACTTTGCATCTCCCAGACAACAATTCCAACGAATTTCAACTTTTCCAAAATGTTTGTTCGATCTTTTAATATTTTGAGGTTATTTTTGAAACCAAATTAAGAGGGAAAATCCTAGAAACAACTCTAGGACTCGAAACTACTATTTAAAAACTTGAAAGACACAAAAATTGAAGCCACCATCTTATGAAAGTGGATCAAACAAGGAAGATCGAGAAGAAAGTCTAGATTTCTAGTTTTCCAGATCAAGCTCTGAATATAGTTTTTTCTTTCTTTCTCCTTTGATATTTTCATCATACTTGATTTGTAAAGTGAATTTTCAGATGTTTATTACATTCATGATGTTATAATTTACATATTAGGGTTTTTTCCTTAGTTATTTTGTGACTTTGATTTTTGTTTATTCAATATAAAATTCTGGTGTTGTGTTAATTGTGCATGCTCATACTTTGACAATAAATCGAGATAGTGTCACAAGTAATTTGATTAAATTGCGCAATAAGAGTTAGTAGTTTAATAAGTCACGAAATTATCAAAATAACAACCATACGAAGGGAAATCTTGTGTGAGAACTTGATTATCTAGTAGATAACATCATATCTAGTTGAAAAAGTTAGGAAGGTTTTGTGAGTCGAGAGTTGCAAAATTTGGAATTTTCAGAGTTAGTTAGGATTAATTAATTAGGGTTAATTGGCTAGGTCTTAAGAGAGAGTAATCAATTCCATAGGAGATCTAAGATCAACACATAATTTGATTAATTAGAGTTGAGGGAACAAAATAATGAAAGAATAAATCCTAAGCATTATCATTGATTAACCTTACATTGAATTGGCAGCTCACTTATTATTTGTTATTTGCTTGATTTTATTTAATTGCTTTAATTTTCGTTATTATTTTCACTCATATCATATTTTATTACCTGAAACAAATATAGGTTAAATTTGTTTTAGCTAATTTCTTGTAGGATAGATATCTTTTGATACTACAAGTTACAATCCTTATACTTGTAGGTATTGGGAGTTTTATTAGATATTAAACTTGCTCAATAGAGGCAACCCATCATTTTTTTTTTGTTGAGTAGTTTGTAGGATTTTCATTAGCAATTTAGTTTGATGGTCCTAATTTTATACTTCAGATTTGATAGGGTTCCACAGGTCATGAAGGCAACATCACCCATTGCTTTAGAGTGGAAAATATTTCATCGGCATTTGATGGAAGTTAACATACTGGATAAGGTCGGAAATCTTTTACCATCAAGGAAGTATCACTTATTCTCACCCTTACTATTATTTGTCTTATTTTTCATTGTTCTCATATGTTTTGCATATTAAGGACAATGTATAACTTAAATGTAGGGAATGGACTTAATAGTCAAGTTTGTCAATTTTGCTATAATTAACTTAACAATGAATAATTCGAGAAATTTTTTAAAAGATAATGTTGATTAAGATGATTCATTATGAGTTTGATTGTAATTTTGATTTAATTTGTTGAGTCAAATAGTTATAATTTTTGATGATTGAATTGATTTTAGTTTAGTTCATTAATTTTGAGAATAGATAGTTGATTTACATTACGATACTTTATATATATACATATAGATATATTAAGTTAAATGTTAATCCTTTTTGAGGATTTTCAGTATCCCATATAAAAATAGTAGTATATAAATAAATGAGCAAAAATAATTTCACTCCATTAGCTTTATATCAATAAAAAGGTCAAAGTTAAAGAGTTATGCTAGTAGCTATTTGAGATAGTGAACTTGTTAAGTAACCAGGGAAGGCTAAGTAACTTTTCAAAAAAAAAAAAAACTAAATGTTCTTAAAATGTTTAAATTTAGTGTTTTATTTTTAATAAGGGGTATGAAAGTAATTAAAGGTTTTACATTTTTTTTAATGTATTTTCATTTTATGCATTAAGTGGAATGGAGTGAATTGAGTTGAAATTTAAAGAATTGTGGAGCAAATTGGATTAATTTATAAATTGATGCAAGTAACTAACATTTAACAATTTAATTAACTTTGTAATTGAATGAATAATGGAGAGTCTTGATAAATATCTTTGATTTGTTTATTGCTTTCCTAAAGTTGCTTTTTATTAAGTTGAGTGTAATGATTTTTTTTTCAAAATTAAAATTGAAATTATATTGCCTTAACAAATGTTATTACATAACTCCTTACAAATAATCATACTAGCGAGACCAAAACCAGGAACATATTAAACTATGTAACTACAAATGAATTACATTGTAGAACATTATAGAATGCTACAATGACTATTACCTTTTGACTTCATAAGTAAATAATCCTTATTTGTAATTAGCAATAATGGCTATTCGTATTCACAATTTGTTCTGCAAGTTGTTGATAATGCACTTCCACACTGTTACAAATTCTTCGATTTCATTCTCTCAGTATAGAGTAAATGAGAATATGAAATGTGGTATGTATAATCACACCATTATACTGCCCATGTTTCGTACACCTTATAATTAAATTCAAATTTTCCAGCCACTTAAAAGTATACCGAGGTAGTTGCAACATCACCTTCAACCTACTCTATATTTCTTTGCTATATAAACATTCAAAGAAAAGGTGATTTCTACTCTCATTCACCTTTTTACAAAGGACGTAGATGGGTTCATATTCTAAACCATCGATTTTTTATTCTTACCCAATTTTTAGTCACCAATCAAGTAAAAAATGTAGCTTTGGGGACTAATATTGATTTCCGTGTGACCTTAAACTAGGGTACTACCTCCATCGTTTGAACTGTTAACTTGTGACAAGATCAGTTGTTGAACACTCCACTAGAATGGGGCAGCCATACGATGTTATCTTTCCTCTGTCCTGCGGAAACCTTAGGTAAATATGCATGCCAATAAATGGAAACCTCTGAATTATCTATACCATTCAACATTATGTATAAATGCCGACACTCTAGCATCAGACGGAATGCAAGTTTAGATACTAGACTGCTCACTTTGGTTAATAAAAGGGCTATAGTTGGTCTAATTATCTTCCACAGCCATATGTCCTCTCCATCACTCAGCTTATGCTTAATATGTGGATATATAATGTCTCGTAAGCTAAGCAGAAGATTGAATATCCATGAGAATTCTTTGGACTGTTGTCATTGCCAAAAATTTTGATTAGGAAGATGATATTGATTAATCCATTTGATCCACAATGCAGTTTTATCTGTAAATAAACGCCAGACCCTTTTGAATAGCAAGACTTTTTGCATTTAGGCAATAGGAATAATTTCAAGACCCCCTAGTTGCTTTGGTATCGTTATATCATTCCATTTCACCTTAAATTATTTTCCATTCTCAGCTTTACAGACCATAAATATGCTTTCAAGATATGATCCGACTCCTTGATGACTCTTTTAGGTAAAACTAGGTATGTCGACCAATGTATATGCATGATATTTAACACTGAGCTGATTAACGTCAACGAAACAGCTGTGGATAGAAACTTGTGTTTCCATGCCATGATTATGATTTTAAGCTTTTCAATCAAAGGCATAAAATTTGAGAACTGAGGCTTACGAGAAGTTATTGTAACTTTTAAATAGGTAAATGGTAGAGAGTGCAAAGTAAAACCAACCTGATGACTAATCAGCTCAGGATCATGGACATCCAATGACGTATATACCCCACTCTTCTGAGTGTTTATTTCCAAACTAGACCACTGGGAAAAAAAACATCATGTGCATCATCATTCTAACTGAATGTGGTTGAGCCTTACAAAGCAGTATTAAATCATCAGCATATAATAAATGAGATAGCTTGATTTCATGACATTTATAGTGACACCAAAACAATCCATTGCAATCCACCAGCTTTGATATAAATGTAGAAAATCCTTCCATAGCCAAGGAAAATAGGTAAGGGGAAAGGGGATCTCTTTGCCTAATCCCTTTAGCATTTTTAGGTATCCCATTCACCAAAATATTGAAAGATGTCGATTGTATACATTGGATAATCTAACTCCTGAACTCAGTAGGCAATCCTATTGCTTCCAAGCATGCACTTAGATAGGACCAACTGATGGTTTCATATGATTTAAACAAATTAATCTTCAACACATAACTCTTAATATGTTTACCGAACTAATATTCACCTAGGAGCTCTTGGAGAATGAGGATGTTATCCTTGATATTCCTCTCAGGTAAGAAGGCTCCTTAAGCCACACTAATTATCTCTGCCAATACTACCTTCAATCTTGATGCAAGAAGCTTGGCTGTCGTCTTATACATTGTAGTATAACAAGATATAAGTCTAAAATCAGAGATAGAAGAAGGATGTCTCTTCTTCGGGATGAAACATATATAAGAATGATCGAGCTACAACATCTGAATTCAAGAAAAGAATTCCAATATTGCATTTGTGAATAAGGAACCAGTAATGTCCCAAGTTTTTTTTAAAAAACCAGCAATGAATCCTTCTAGCCCTAGAGATTTTAAAGCACTGAGACCAAAAAGCATATCCTTAACATCTTATGGCGCGAATGGAGCTAAAAGCATATCCTGTTGCGTGTGATTGAGATTAACTACCTAAACATCTTTCACATCTAACCCCTTGGTTGAGTTTCATGACTACCCATTAGTTGTTGAAATTGGCCTCTAATATACCAAGTCATCTCCTATTGTTCCGAATACACAGTCTTATCAGTGTCTCTCAGTTCAGAAATGGTATTAACATTTTGTAGATGCATGGAAAAACTTAGAATTGGAGTCCCCGTGTTTGAGCCATGTCTGTCTAGCCTTTTGTTTGGAATTATGAAGATTAAGACCCTCTTGATAATCCTGCAACCACTCCAGCTCCATATGTCTTAATGTTGAGTTGTGTGGATCTTGATAACAAGCCTCCTATGCCTTATCCAGTTTTTGTTTTAAACATGAATGTCGATTTTGCATTTTGAGAAACTGTTTAATTGTTGTTTTGACAGTGTGAAGTTTTTGCGAGAGCTGAAACATTTTATACCCTTGCACCTTATGTCGCCAGCAACTTCTAATGACCTCTATAAATCCCTCCCGCTATGTAAGACCGTTAAAAAATCTGAAGGGTGTCCCACCTCTAGCCATTCCATGCATATGTTGAATAAACATACAAGAGTGATCTGACATCCCATTCTCACCAAAATGAACATTTGCTTGTGGAAAATGACTGAGTCAAAACAAGTTCACCAAGGCTCCATATAATTTTTTTGGTATCAACATGGTTCCTTGTTGGTTGTTTATGTTGATTTATGCCCTACAGTCAATTGTCTTGGTTATAGTTTAGTGACAAATTATTTAAAGACATTCTTTATCTTGCACATGTTTAGATTTATATGATAAAGTTCATGGGATAATTGTACGTTGCAAATGAAATTATAATGAGATTACATTTATATATTATTCTTAAATGTTCCTTGTCATTGTTCTATTAAGATTGAACATTAATAGAATGGAAAAAGACTAGCACACAAGCTAAAGTATAAAGATACTTAAACAAATGTGAGGGTGCTTACTAGAGAACAAGTTTATTGAACAAACCCGATATGAGAAATCCATTTGGAACATTACTTATATGTTTATAAAATTCTCATTGTGATGATTGTATAAGTGATCCTTTGACTTGAGGTCATCAAAGTTATCTTGTATAGGGATTGTTATGTTTTGATACTACTTATGATCTATTTAGTATAGGTCGTTTAATCGGTAGTCATTGGATGTAACATAAACTATATGGAGATAGTTGAATGATCAAGATAGGATGCATCACCTTAAAGTAATTAGGGAGAATGTTTTGTTGTTCTCGATTAGTATCGATTCATGAAATTTTTGGCCAAGGTGAAATGATGCTTTATAAATAGTTTACAAATGTCATTAATTGAATAGATAGCTAATGTCAAAGAACTAATATGATATAGCTAATGTCAGAGAACTAATATGATTATAATCAAAATATAATAGACATTAATTACGTGCTCTATATCTAATCAAAATATTGTATAATGAAAGGATTGAATTATACGAAAAATTATGCACATAAAGATTAGTCAAAATCACTTTGACATTCCTAAATATTTGGATAGTCATGATGTGTTGCTAGACATCAATCTTGATCTATGATTATAAATTTTTTAATTGGAGAATTAAACATAAATTAAAAGAAGTTTTAATTTATCTAATTTTAATTAAATTTTATAATCATTTCCAACATATTTGAGAACCTAATGGGTCTCACATATAGAATGAGTTGAAGAGAACAAAGTTAATTTAATCAAGTTGGAATTGATTTTAAAGTTTGAGAAACTTTATGATTAAATATGAGATATTCAATAAATAAGGATCAATATGAGATATTGAATCTTATATGAGCATAATTGATATTTAATTAGAATTATTTGTAATTCTAATTAAAGTTTAATTGAAATCAGAATTTAATTTCAATTAAATTACTAAAACGTCCAAACCTTATTATAAATGAGCTTAAGCTCTATGGAGCTAGCATTTCTTGCTTAACCCTCTCTATAAGAGTTACAGAGTTCTCTCAACATGTTCTGTGGATACCATTAGAGGTCAAATACTTGTACGGCTACGATGGTTGATACAATAAGAACAGCTCTCCTAGACTTGGTTCTTTTCCATTGGTGTTATTGGAGGAGACACCTTGGGCAGTGGCATTGCTTGCAAGAGCAAGCAACATGAGACTGCAACTGTAAGATCACTGGCGAAGTATGACGTCACTGGTGAGAGGCAATGTGGAAAACCTAGTGGTGGAAGAGGAAGCAGCTAGCCACCAAGACGGTGAGAAAAGGAATATCGTTGGCTGTGTGAGGGTAGCTAAAATGTGGGAAGCAGTTAGCAAATTGTTAGAGACATCAATAGTGAAGATGGACTACCATCTTTATTTGTCACATCTATGAACAGTAGATAGGAATAAGAAGGTTGGAGAGAAGTAGAAACATGGGATTGAAAAAGTGTTTTTCTAATTTTGAAAATTGTTTTCAAAGGGTTAATTTTATTAAGAATGCCTTGATATTTAGTTTAATTTTTCAAAGGGTTGGATTATTAAATTATATTAATTTATCCATTTAATTCCAAAATTAAGATAATTATTTTTCTTAATTTGATTAAGATTAATAATTATATTAATTCCTAATTAATTTTAGAAAAGTAGTCTCTAAAATTAGAATTAATTAGTTTCAATTAGATTGAAATTAATTAATTAAAAAAGTAGTTTCTAAAATAAGATTAATCAGTTTCAATTAGATTGAACTTAATTAATTAAACTCCTTAAAATTAAGAAAAGTGTTTCTTAATGAAATTTATTTATTTCAAATTGATTGAGAAAATTTTAAATTTTATTTGTTTAGATAATTATTATTTAATTTATTTAGAAATTGTTTCTTTATTTATGAATAATAAGTTTCTCGATTTTTAAATAAATTATTTTTCTTGATTAACTTTTGAAAAATGTTTTCATTTATTAATTAAGAAAAATGTGTTTTCTTTAATATGTTAAAAATGGTTTTCTAACTTATTAAAGAAAGGTTTTCTAATTAGTCAAGAAATAAATCTCTAAATAAATAATATATAATAACTTTCTTAATTAACTTTAAAAGTGTTTTATTTAATTTTGAAAGTAGTTTCCTTTTAAATTTAGAAAATAGTTTTCTAATTAAGGAAAAATAATTTCTAATTAGATTAGAAATAGTTTTCTAATTGGATTATAATGTATTACTTATATAAATTTGAAAAGAAGTTTTTCTAAATTATAATAAGTAAGAAATACAATTTACCGAAAATTGTTTTCAAAGATTTTATCAAAAGAGTCAAGATAATTGAAAATAGTTTTCAATTGGATTTGAAAATTATTTTCAAATCAAATTAAATTTCTATTCGAAATAAGAATTTAATTTATTTAGGAATCAATGGTTTTAATCTAATTTAAGTTTTCTAAGGAGTTGGAAATGTTGTTTTAGATTATGAAAATCAATAACTAGAATCAAACGAAGCTTGATATTTTATGCATATAATCTGATTATGAGTGCATAAGTTACATACTTTATTTATATAGTTGATATATATATTGGATGCATGATAAATTGTATGTTTTATATGTGTGATATTTTACATGCAACTTGTGTTTGATGAGACAACTAAAGTTAAATCCCTCGTTAAAATTTTAAGTACACGTTAAGAACTTGATTGCTACCTTCCATTGTTATAAGAATAAACTAGAGTTCTGCTTATTGTATGCTTGTTGAGTAAACTCAATGCCGCTTTAACTCGAACATGTTTAATCTTATAATAGTGGGTTCTAGTTAACTAAATTTATGTTATTTGGATGAGCAAACTCATGATCACATGAATTTAGAGGCAAGGTTAGGAATAATATATAAGAGATATTTTGACAAGAGTTGTCACCTAATAGATCTAGGAGTCACATGAGATGTAATTGATAAAGTTGTTATTTACCTAATTTAAGCCTCTGTTTGGTTGGGCTTATAACAATAGAGCTTTTATCAATAGAGCTTTTTTTTTGTAGATCTTTTCTGAGAAAATTTTTTCTAAGAAGCCATTTAACGGTTTAGCTGTCATTTAAAAAAGAACTTTTAATTTTAATTATATTTTATTTTGTAATAAAATTATTTATGTATATAAAATTATTTAAAGTATATTAAACAATATGCAAAGTACCATATATTAATTATTAAATAATTTTAAACCATATAAAACATAAATGAAAATATATCTAACCAAATCTTTTATATGGATTATAACCTAAGTAAAACTAATATCGAAAATAAATATTAAAACATATAAAAAGTCAAATAATATTATATAACTCTCAAAATAAACGTGAAGATGAGTTTGTGAGTATTGTAGGAATTATGTGTAAAATATAAGGAAAAAAGAGACTAAAAATAGGCTCATTAATTGATTTGAAAAATCTACCTGAAAAAACTCTTTTTTGAGAAGCTCCAAATTTGAGCTTCTTAAAAAGCTATATTTTGGCTGCCAAAAAGGCCATATCTATTAAAGAAGTGCTTTTTTATTTTACAACAAAACACTCATTTTCTTAAAATATCTTTTGTGATAGAGAAAAGTGCTTATTGACCTCTCAAAAGCTCATCCAAACAGGCATTAAATCTAGTTGGTTTGTTGAGCAAACTCAAGGTCAACTATATTTGAATAGGATCCTAGCCCACTAGAGAGATTAGAGTAACCTTTCCGAATAGTAGTGAGGGCTATTATTTCAAATAAAATAGTGGGAGCAATCAAATGCATGATTAAAGTCTTAATCTTATTTGGTAGTCATGAAATGTAATTGATTACTTATTTTCTTACATTTATTTTGTTATGAGTGAAACTTACCTTGTTTAGTATATTTGACGCTAAGTTAGTGAGCCCAAGTTCTTAGACATAGGATATGTTTGAGAAGTTTTCTCAAAAGTTAGAAAAGAAAATTGTATGTCCATTATATTATTATGCTATAATCCCTGTTGAGAATTCGGTGATAAAGTTTTAGAAATATGTCAAAATCATATAGATAACAAAATGTTTTGACATTTTAAGTTGACTAATGTCTTATAAACTTTGATGACAATATGTAAGATGTATGTCAACACCGTGATAGCAAGATGCAAAAGGATGTATGAAGTACAGTTAAAAGGTAAAATACCTTGTTGAAATTGCTAAGTATGATTGTGGACTACAATTAAAGGCTTGACAATAGTATGATAATAGTTGTCATTAAAAGAAAATGATTACATAACTTTTCTTACCTATATGTGATATGCTAGAGATCGTATGTATTTCTAATTCATGCTTATGAGTATTTGATATTGAATTTAGATTCAACATTATTGTAATGTTCAATGCATGATTAAAAATAGATTGCTAAGTAAAAGTATTTGATCCAATTTTATACAAAGAGTTTGTATTTGTTGGATTAAAGGAGACTTATGCTTAACATAAATGGCAAGAATAAAAAGTTGGATAACCGAGACAATCCTTTTATGCCATGTTGGTTAAATCAACAAAATGATAATCATAAAGTTACATATAAGGATACATGTATCCTTTTAGTTATGAATCATATGAAACTTGTGAAACTTGTCAAGTTGAAAAATAACCAAATCGACCTTTGGTGAAAGGATGATGATGGTATTGAATTGTTAAATCTTATACATGTGAGGTATTGCATAGAATAATAATTCATAAAAAGGATAATACTTATATTTCATTAGATTACTAATGACTTTATATGATATAGTCATACATATTAAATGAAATAATGATTAAAAAATATGAAAAGTTTAAGTTGTTTAAATCTAATTAAAAATAAAGCATTGAGAATGCTAAAGTACTTCAATGAGATCGTTGTGATAAGTATTAAATTTTGGTTATCTATAGGGAATGATATTCTTTAGTAAATTCCTTCACAACTAAATCCATAAAAATATTGATTTATGTAAGTAGTAAAATACAATATAAGATATTGTATGATGTAATAGCATTTTATTTTATAGCAATGCTAAGTATAATGACTTACCTTTTATAGTTCCAATTGAATCAATTAGAAAGATTTCATATTAGATATCAAACATTAAGTCTTTGAAAGACTCAAAGCTAATGATTCAAGAATGTGATGCTCGGTAGAAGCATACATTATCCATGAAGTTTAAAACTAAATTGGATAATAAAAGGTGATGAGATATCCAAAAGATTGGATATAATCTTAAAGATTCATTGAACAAATTGTTTGATTCATTGTATACTTATAAGTGAATGATTCTCAAGATAAGTAGTGGGAGTAAGAAGGAATTTGAAAGGTTCAAATCTCATAACATTACATCTAATTAGAACTAATGCCTTTAATGATACATTTGATGTATAGTTGAAAGGCTACGAGATATTGAAAGATTCACTTTCATTATGAATTCAAAGAGTTTGTTTTGGAGATGATTATGAATTTATCATGTATACAAGAAGGTAAGTGGGAGTATAGTTGTCCTTTTCAGTGGGACTATGTGGAGACATATTGCTCACAGAGAACAAAAGTTCTAACTTTCAATTGTCGAACACATAATTTTCCAAGAACAACTCTTGTTGGATATGAAAAGGTAACAACTTAATTATAGGAATTAGATCTATAGAGATAGATTGGACGTTGTTAACTTATTTTAAGTCCAAGTGCATAGATAATGTACTAAAGATGTTTACTGTTTAAGATATCAGATACTTTGTGAAGTATTAAAGATATTCATGACTCAATGTGTGAGTTGATATTTGAGTTCAAGATGATAATGATATAACTTTAGAAGTAAATCCTAATTAAGGTTTATTTACTTAGAACAATATCAATTAGGATTGGAAAGGTCCAATGTAGCAATTGGTTGTTAATTAAGTCATAATATTTTTTTCGTTTAGTGGAAATGATAAATTGGATCAACAAGTTCTTTAGTGAACTTGATATAGTTTCTTTGCATTGTTCAAGACAGTAATGTTCTGTAGAACATTAAATTCATTGGGCATGCATAAGGAGCTAATGTCTCATCAAAGATCCAAGAATGTGTTTAGGTAAATTTTCTTAATTATGATGATAATTAATATGGGAGTTGTAATATTTAATCAAATGCCTATATAGAATTTTGTAAAAAAATTTCATTAAGTCACTACCCCAGTAGTAGAATAATCTTCATATGATGATATGGTATGAGATACTTAAATGGTTGGCTTAGTGTAAGTGGGAGATTGTTGATTTATTCCCTACAACCAATTGCTTTGGTTGTAGTTTAGTGATAAATTATTCAAAGGCATTCTTTATCTTGTACATGTTTAAATGTATATGATAAAGTCCATGGGATAATTGTATATTACAAATGAAATTATAATGAGATTATAATTATGAGATTCATATTGCATATATGTATTATTCCTAAATGTTCCTAGTCATTGTTTTATTAAGATTGGACATTAATAGAACATAAAAAGTTTATTAAGATTGGACATTAATAGAATAGAAAAAGACTAGCACACTTTTTGTTTTTCCTTATGAAGGAAGTAATCGATCTTATAGGCTAAAGTATAGAGATACTTAAGCAAATGTGTGGGTGCTTGCTAAAGAACAAGTTCACTAAACATACCTGATATGAAAAATCCATTTGGAACATTACTTGTATGGCTGTGGAATTCTCATTGTGATGATTTTATAAGTAATTCTTTAACTTGAGGTCATCAAAGTTATCTTGTTTGGGGATTGTTATGTTTTGATACTACTTATGATCTATTTAATTATAGGTCGTTGAATCGGTAGTCATTGGATGTAGCATGAACTATATGGAGATAGTTGAATGATCAAGATATGATTTATCACCTTAAATTAATTAGGGAGAATGCTTTGTTGTTCTCGATTAATATTGATTAATGAAATCCTTAGCTAAGGTGAAATGATGCTCTGTAAATAGTTTACAAATGTCATTAATTAAATCGATAGCTAATGGCAGAGAACTAATATGATTAGACTCAAAATAGAGTAGATATTAATTTCATGCTCTATGTCTAATCAAAACATTGTATGATGAAATAATTGAACTATACAGAAAAATTATGCACAAAAAGGTTAGTTAAAACTACTTTGACATTCTTAAATATTAGGGTAGTCATGATGCGTTACTGGACGCTAATCTTGATCTGTAATGATAAATTGTTTAATGGGAGAATTAAAGATAAACTAAAAGGAGTTTTAATGATCTAATTTCAATTATGAATTAAAATTAGATTTTATAATCATTACAAAATATTTAGGAACCTAATGGGTCTTACATATATAATGGGTTGAAGAGAACAAAGTTAATTTAGTCAAGTTGGATTTGATTGTAAAGTTTGAGAAACTTTATCATTAAATATGAGATATTTAATAAATAAGGATCAGTATGAGATATTGAATCTTACATAGGCATAACTGGTATTTAATTAGAATTATTTGTAATTATAATTAAAGTTTAATTGAAATTAGAATTTAATTTCAATTAAATTACTAAAATGTCCACATCTTATTATAAATAGGCTTAAGCTCTATAGAGTTAGCACTTCTTGCTTAACCCTCTCTGTAAGAGTTACAGAGTTCTCTCAACCTGTTCTGTGGATACCGTTAGAGGCTAGGTACATGTGCGGCTATGGTGGTTGAAACAGATCAGTTTCGGGAATGGCTTGAGGGATATGACAAGACAAAGATTAAGTTTCGAAATAAGGTACGAATTAAATTTACACTTTATTATAATTTGTGTTGATCATTTTATAGAATTAAATAGATCCTAGTTTTTGAGAAACTAAAAGTTAAGAAAAAGTTTCGTGATTATTCCACTGCGGTCGGGATCGGATCTCAACCCAGTTTCCTAAAAGTTTGTCCAGTGAAATCGACCAGTGTCCCTCAAATCCAGTAGATTGGTCTTGTATAAAAAGTGAGTAAGCTCTTTGCTAGTCCCTATTGTGAATCCAGCTCCCCCTTCATCCTCACAAGCATTCAAAGAGTAATTAAAGTCCCCAATTACTAACCATGAATTCTGCATACCATACTCTATAGCTTGAAGATCCTTCCATAACTCCTCTCGCTGAAAAGCAAAATTGGATGCATATATAAAGGAGATTTAAAAAGATCGATTATCCCTTCAGTTGATAGTAAAGATCATGTATTGATCACTACTACTGTTGTGCTTAACTTTTAAGAAATCCATAGTAAATAAACAAATAGTGCAACCATTGTAGTGGTGGGGATGATTTATGATAGTTTTCCATCGAGTACCCCGAAATGTCAATCCTGGTTGAACAAAATTGTCTTTATTTAATCTCTGGTAAACCAATTAAAAAGGCTCTTTTAGCAGTTACTAAATCCTTCACCATTAATTAGCCCTCTTGTATTCCATACAAGTATAGTCATCAAAGGGAAAACTCCTATAGATTTATCTTTGTGTCGAGTTGATCGTCTCCTAGATTTAGTTAGATAATCGTGAGAGGTTTCCACTTTAGTCTCCTGTCTAGATTGATCATTTTATTGCTCCTCCCTACTGTTATGTGACTCTGCGATCGATTCATTATGCTCTAAACTATTTGTAGATCGATCCTTAGCTACCATATCCTGATGACCCATTACTAACATTTGATCACTGCTAGGTAATCCCTTTTGATTGTCATTTATAGTAATATTATTATCTCATGTTCATTAAATTCAACCTCCCCCACATTGACATTTAAAGAGTTCAACTCCTGTATCCCAATGTCTTGAGACTCATTATCGATATTATGATGCACATTGGCATCATCAACATTATTAGCATTAGCAGTTAAGTTCCCTTCTTCACCAACTTCAATATTATCCATTGATTTATTCTATTGTTCAAAAGGTAGCCGTGTATTTACTTGCATTTCATCCTCTAGACTCTCATACACATTTTATTCAGATCCCCCAATAATTCCTCCTATCCTCTTGTTTGAAATGTACGTACTAAAGGGATCCACTTCTTCAAAGTACTATGTGGTTTCCAAGGATAAGAACTCATAACCTCAGAAGAAGTCAACTCCTTATCAACATCGAATAACTGAATAGACAAAGTCTTAGGCAAATTGGCATTTCTATTGACTTCCACACATGTTTTGGCATGCCTAAGTCTAGCCATACTAGAGATTTGAGCATCTATGTCGAGAGGTTTTCCAAGAGAACTGGTGTCAAAGCTTAACCGTTCAACCGTCCAGAACTCCAAAGGCAAATTATGGAACTGAATCCAAATGGGAAAACCTTCCACACATTCACTTCTGAACTTAACACCAGGTTTCCATTTCTACACAAATATTAGTTGGCCTCTAATATGCCATGGCCCCAATTCTAGAATTTCATCCAAGTTACTGTCAATTGTAAACTTAAAGACAATCGTTCCATCTTCCATTAGTAGCATTTTTCCTAATCCTTTCTTGCCCCACCTTGCATTAGCCCCTGCGTTAATTATGGGAAAAGTTAGCCATTTACTCGGGAATGAGTCAACCAAGTTTGATGACTATGCCCTCTCTCTTGCTTTTAATAACTCAATGGGTGGACAGACGATTCCATCTTTCATGACCTTCATGTGGTGTTTCAATTAAATCCTAGGCTGATTAAAAACAATTCACTTCTGCCATGCACTTGTAAGCAGTGTGGGGAGTTGCTGGAATTAGTAGTCCCACCGTGCTTCGCACCACTTTTTGGTCGTTCCTTCTAATTTACCGTATAGGATAATGTAGGGAATTCTTCTGGGAATATTCAAGTAGATTCACTATCCTCCTAACAGACCATAGAAGCCTTGGAAAGGCCCTCCATGGATGAAGAAAACTTCAGCCAAACAACTTGCCATCAGTAGCAACCAAAAGTGGAGGAAATGAAAATTTCAAAAAAAGATAGGTTGTAAGGGTAAAGCAGTCAAATTTGAAGAGAGAAGGAGGAGAAAAAATCTAAAGAGAGAAGGAGAATTATAAATTCCTTATTCTTTCTCTTTCCCTTTGATTTGTTTGAGATTAATGAAATTGATTATCTTGAGGATAAGAAAATGATTAAATGTGGGCGAGTTTAATAAATGTTAAATAAACTATATATCTAATTCAATATTTAGTGCATTTTGTTTGTTTATTTAAGAGTTTCTTATTGTTTTTGGTACTTAATTAGTTCTATTATATTTTTAGGTCCTAATTGCCTTCATGAGTTAAAATGAGCAAAAATTGAATGAAAATGAAGCAAAAGAGTGAAAGATTAACATTGTCTTTGAGGGAAAAGATCATATGGGGTTGGATACAATCATTTCCATAATTGTGTAACCTTGTAGATTGTGTTTCTGCATGATTTTGAAGAATTGAAGTAAGATTGAGGGACATGGTCATATATCCACTCTAGAAACCCTAATTTCAAGCTATAAAAGGGCAAAATGAAGACAAGTTGAAGGGGGGATTTGTAAGAGGTTTGGAAGAGGTTCAAGGGAGGCATAGGAAATATGAAATGACGGCCTAAAACGATAAAGAGAACAAAGAACAAGTAAGGAAATACTTTAAGTGGATTTTCATCAATTTAAAGTGGATTTAATGAAGATTAAAAGGGATCTCATCATCATTTTTTTAGTTTTTTTATTTTTCCTTTAGTCTTGATGAAGTGATTATGAATTAAACTTTTGTTGGTACTTGGATTAGATGAACCCTGGGATAAACCTTATAGTGAATTTATTTTAACTTAATTCATTCTTTAGTTTCATTAAGATTAACTATGTATTCTTAATTATTCTTGAATTAATATTGTTAGTGTATTATTTCTTGTATGATTTTATGCAGTTGAGACGGAGAAATCCTTTTATATGAATAGCTTTACCATACTTGAAAGGGGTTACATGCAGATCTAGAGATAGGTCAGCATAAATCTTCTAGATTAGAGTCAAAACTAATCATGAAATTCATGAATCGATTAATTTAATCTTAGGCATTTTAACTAGAAAGAGATTTCGGTTAATTAACTAAGGATTAGGCGTTAATAATCTTGAGAAACGTATTAGCATAATTGAGGAATTTTCACGATCCAGTGAACTATAAATTAAATTGATTAGTGAAATTATGATTACACGAGAAGTCTTAAGGGGATTTGAAGTCTAGGATCCTTTTTTTTATAAATTTTATAAGTTTAATCTTCGTTCTAGTTACAGAGTGTTTATTTTAGTTTATTGTTTTAATTTTGAATTTCATTTGAAGATTGAATTGATTGACTAAAACCCAATGGAATTCATAATTAGGAGCGACATCAATTGGTAGGATACATTCCATTGCTTGTTATGATTTGAATATAGGCCCACATTGCCCCTCATCATCCAAAATCGACAAAGAAAAAAAGGAAAACAGCGGTTCAAATATCATTATTGAAGACTGATTGTGAACCATGTAGGCCCTACTACTTTATTTAAAGGATACAAGCCACGTGTCGGCCATATATCTTTTCTTTTACTTTAAGCATCTTTTAGTTTTTAGGTGTATTGTCTTGTCTTGTCTTACTTTGGACAATACTTTCGTCCCCTGCTTATATAATGTAACCTTTGAGCATTGCTCAAGACATGAAAAAATAAATGTTTAGTTGTTATACCTTCTCTCTCAAAAATCCTATCTAGCCTGACGTTGGCGATTAAAAGGAAAAAGAGAACTAAGGTATGATTTATTTACTTTTTATCTTTTCATCAATTATTACCTATGTTTATTTACTTATTATCCATACTTGTATGCCTATTTTTACATTTTTATCTATTGGTATCAATTATTTAGACCCAAGATCTCTGCTAATATTTCTTCAAGATTGCTTCATTTATAGATTTAGACCTGTTCTTCTTCGCTGTTTAGTTAAATATGCTTATCTCCGAAATACTCATAAAACAAATATGTCATTTTATTCATGCTTATCTCAAAAATAAATAAATATGTTGTTTTTATGCCTATTTGTTCTACTTGTCGAAATATTCATAAATGTATTATACATACAGAAAACATAATAAAACTAAGTCAACAATGTATAAAGGAATTTACTTCTATGTATATGTTTTTTCAATCCATTAATGCTAGTCCTTCTACTCTGCAAGCTTTTCAAACAAGATTAATAATCACATCGAATTTTATCAATAAGAAAAATAGAAATAAAACAACTTTATAAGCGTTTTAAAGAACATTATCAAACCCATATAAATAAGTAATTATTTCCTATACATGATACATAATTGTACTATCTGTAATAATAATTGTACAATCTGTAATAATTTAACCAATCAACTTGAATATTTTGAAAGGTGGACTTAAGTAATTTAGTTCCATCCTACTTTCAACTTAAGTTTTGGGTAGATAAGTAGTATCAAAGCTCTAGGTATAGGCCTAGGGACTTGCCTCACATCGTGAGTTCGATTCCCAGAAAAGACTGGAGTTGCTCATGGTTACTCCGCCATGATACGAAGTACTCCATATAAACGGATGTGTGGTGGATTTAAGTAATTTGATTTCGCCCTACCTTCAGCTCGAGTTTTGGGTGGATAAGAATCATCACCACCATAATTTGTTACACTAGATAATAGAAAGACAATAAGTAGTAATAAATCTAATCCTTTTGGGATTGACCCATATTCACTAATGCTAGTTATAGCTGCATTAAGTGCTTATGATTAAAACTATAACATAATAATTTTTAAGTTTTTGGCACCATTGTCAGGGACTAGCATATTAGGAAAACCTTATTTTTATTAATCTAGTCTTTTTTTTCCTCTTTTAGGTAGTTTTATTTCTTTTATTTTTTATCCTTATAACTCTATTTTTTGATATAGTATTTTAGGATAATTTTCAAGATTTTGATAGTTATTTGTTGAATGATAAAATTTATATCAAGTATATGATCTTATTAAGAAATAAGAATAGTGTCTTCACACTATTATAATTAATCAAGTATCAACGAGTAGGCATATAAACCTAAAAATGGGGGTATAGTTAATATAATAGTTACTGGTTAGAAAGATAACTGAGGAGTGCTATCAATGTCATCTTCAAGTAGGATGATGAAATATGGAAAAGAGAGACCCACAAGAACCAAACTAAGGAGTGCTATCAATGTCATCTTCAAGTAGGATGATGAAATATGGAAAAGAGAGATACACAAGAACCACAAAATTGTAAGGAATCAGATGATCAATAAACCTGAAGGTCTCTATGTTTGGTGTGATTAAAAATTTAGACTAGACCATAAATGCAAGAGGAAGCAAGTTTACATGTACGTAGCAGATGAAAATGAAGAAAGAGAAGAGGAGGAAGAACCAAAAAAGTGTTAGAAATAAGGCATTATTTTACTTTAAGCAATATTAGGAGTGACTTAACTAGAATATCATCAGTTAAGGGTAATTAGGAATTGGAATAGAACGGAATTACATGTATTAAAAGATTGAGGCAGCACATACAACTTTATTAATAATAAAGCTATGTTAAAAAGGCCAATGAGGTAGAGGAAATTGAACCAATGTTGATAACCATTGGAGGTGGATTAAAGAAGAAATGTTAGAAGGTTTGCAAGAACTTTTATTGTTCTACAAGTGGGCATATTTCACAATTGATGCATTAGTTATTGACATTGGTAGAGTGGGTATAGTCTTTTAAATGCTATAGTTATCATCCTTAAATTATGTCATCAACAATTATAAAAATAAAATCATGAGGTTAAAATGGCAAGGTAAATGCAAAGAATTATGTAGTGGTTTAAGAAGGGGTGTCACAGTGATACAAAAAGAAAAAGAAAGCATGAAGGTATTAAAGAAAGCTAAGTCTAATTATCAATTGTTTTTATGCAAAATGATGCATCAATAGATTGAGGATGTTCTCCTAAATGTTTAACAATATTTAGATGAATCCCTTATAGATAAGAAGGATTAAGAAGATCGAGATTAGAGGGCTTAACAATTAATCAAGGATTTTGAGAATGTCTATGTTAAACCTAAGGGATTGCCTCTCAAAAGATTGCATGATTACATGATTATCTTGAAGGATGGATTTATTGCTATTAATATGAGACCTTATAAGGATGTAGTAGATGAAATAATGCAATAAATATTGATACAAGGAATCATACATCATAATATGAGTCCATTTTCATCTTTAGTGATGTTGGTGAGGAAAAAGGACAACATTTGGAGGTTTTGTAGGGATTATAAAGCATCAAATCATGGTGAAAGATCAATTTCTTATACCATTGATTAAGGAGTTATTGGATGAATTAGGTAGATTGAGGAGGTACTTTGAATTGGATTTACTAGCTAGTTATCATCATATTAGAAAGAATGAGGATGAAGTTCATAAAACAAAATTTATAACTTGTGCTATGCCTTATAGCCTAACAAATGTACACGCTGCTTTTGAGAGTTCGGTGGCTTCCATATTTCATGCTTATCTAAGGAAATCATTGTAGATATTTTTCAATGATATTTTGGTGCATAACTACTCTTGAAGCATGTAAAGGAAGTGTCGCAAGTGTTAAGGTACCATTCTTTATTTGCCAAAGTTAGGAGTGTGTCTTCACAAGAAATAGGATAGAGTATTTGGGTCAAGCAATTGATATTCATGGAGTTTCTACTGATTCTAAAATAGTGGAAGCAATCATCAAACTGATAAGTTTCTACAAACTTGAAACTATTGAAAGGGCTTTGGGGATTATTACGGTATTATGTGAGGTTCATCAAAAGTTTTGGTTATATAAAATGTTGCTACGGAAGGATAACTTTGGAAAGAATAAACAAGTTGAGGGGGCTTTTGTTGAATTGAAAGAAGCTTCAACTCATCGATTGGCTCTCCCCTGTTTTTCAAAAGAATTTATAATTGATCTAAACAGATTGTTACATGAAAGTGAAGATGGGTTGTTCAGTTTGAAGCAATCGCCTCTTCAGGGTTATCGCAGAAAATGTCGTCTTATTTCTCCAAAAACTGGGGGGATTGCTACATACAACAAGAACCCTATAAAGAATACTATTTAGTGTGGAAGATTCTGTCCCAATACTACTCCAGGGAATATTGTGACCTACATCTAAATACAAAGCTTATTCCTCGTCCAATCCAAGTCCAATCCGTTGTTTCCTTCTATCGAAAACGGCTTTAAAAGACTCACGCTCTGCACGCAATTGCTCCTGGAAAATGCTCTGCATGCTTGACTTGCCAACGCTTTGGGCCAACTTTTTGCTCTCTTCTTCTAGTAAAGGGTTGGACTTCTGCCAATGTAGCAACCATGCTCAATACATAAAAAATTTCAGGTGGAGATGTTCACATTGCTTATATTATGTTTGTGTGCTTTATGTGTGTGCATGAATATGAACATCTGTTGTGCACCATGAAAACTCGTCAACCTACTTTTTTTAATTAAAAATTTGAGAAGTAAAAGGAAGCAAGATCCCGTCAGAAAATAGCATGCCTAGTAGAAAAAGTGATTTCTGGTGCGGGTAAAAATGCTACCACGTTATGATGGACTGCACCTCAACACAAACCTCCCAGAAAGATCCAAATAATTAAACCAAAATGTTCACTTCATAGGATAGTTGCATAATTTACCAAGTTGTATCCAGGTCCTGGTCCAATGACCAAAGAGAGCACATTTGTCTTCTTTACTGCACCTATAGAGAATCCAGTATCTCCAACCTTCAAGTTACATTCCGAGATCGTTAAACAGAAAGCAATAAGCTGGTAAAGGATAAAGATAACTCCTTAACATTACAAAACAAGAGCACCACAGTAACAGTTACCTGGTCACTCCAACGAACTGATTTTCCCTGCTTCCTATTTGCTTGAAACAACCCAGAAGGAGCATTTAAACCATGCGTCAGAGTTCTGGACCCTTTAATGTCATCTTCATCTACATCATCTGACCATTTACTTTTACCCAAGTCTTTCACTTGATCTCTACGTTGCTCAGCTTCTGTGGCCCATATTTTCTCACCTTCTGAAGCAACTAAAATAAACTAAATATGAGGATATGAATATATTGGACTGCAGTTACATATTCTCAGGAGAATTTTAAAAAACATAACCAGTAGGCCATAAGAATTAAGTTGATGGTTCAAGTACAGACTGGAAAGCTGAAATATGATTTTCCTCACTGCGGCTGTTACTGACTAAATCTTGTTCACTTTTTCATCCGTTATACATCCTCATGCACAAGGAAATAAAAATGTTCCCAAAAGGAGTTCATGGGCTCATTTACAGCAAAAAATAAGTTACTTCCCTTCCACCAAAGAGTCAGGAAAGTAAGAAGATGTTGGAGAAGTAGAAGAAAATTAAGCATATTCCTGAGATCCTAAATACATTAGTAGAGAAGTTCACGGACAAGGCCACTATAGAACACATTGTAGGCCACTACATGATTGGGAAAAAGCTAAGTGCATAAGACAGATATTGAATGCGTATATGGAACAAATTCCAGAGACAATGTCTCTAATGATTCATCATAGCAGTGTTTGAAAACAAGCAACAATATATTTGAGTTGCAACAACAACCCTGGTGAGAACTTCCTTGAATTCATTCCTGGTACTGTGAATCATCAAATATATTCTGAAGGCACCTTTCCTCCTAAGGACTGGGCTAAAATTTATAATCTTCCAATAAATGATCACCGATACGAATTACATCACAATCTTTTGCTGACAATAACATAATCTTTTTTCAATTTGATCATGCATGCAAAAAATGATCATCGATGTTCATACATGCAAGGAAACAAAATGAACTTAACATCAGTTCATTTTAATTACTGCCTGGAAGCTGGGAAATGCAGATATTTAATACATACCATAATGTGCATAATCTTTTTCAGGAGAAACTATGACCTTCTCGGGCTTTATTTCCTGCAAACTAGAGACATTGTTGTCTGAGATTCCATCTTCGGTGTCCATATCAACCTACCATTTTGACAAGAGAAACGAAGTGAAATCAACTGAAAAAAACAACTATAAGATTTTCCAAGTAATTAATGGACAGGATTAACCAAATTAGAGTAAGTAATTGACGGAAATGATTACAATTTGATGAATCCCATTGTGATATAAATCAGAAGTTATAGAAGTTTCTAAGCACCAATCATTCCTAGGCAAATGGTAGCAACAAATGAAATGTTAATCACCATCAAGAAAAAAGTAGAAACTCATAATGCTCAAGCTGGCTTCAGAGTGTAGTAATTCCAAGTACATGCAAAACCTCTCATAGAAAAGGAAAATAAAGAAGGAAAGATGTAGTAAATATTTCTAATAGGTTCTTTCTTATGGGGCTTTTGATCTTCAATTTTTTCTGCAACTATCACTACAAAGAGCATAGCTTACAACATTGATCCCCAAAGCATCATGTTACTGAGCTTAGAAATGATCATCATGAGGTGGTGGTACCCAAACAAAATGAATGAAGATAGCTAAGACAGTGCATAAATATCCAAAAGTGACTGAAAGCGAAGTCAATTTCAATAAAAGGATTTCCGTGCAAGAATCAATTTATTACCTCCTGAATGCCACTTTCCTTCAGGTCATCACCATTGAATAATGACTGTCAAGTCAGTACAGAATCAGGCCATGCATGAAAAGGGCAAATTAGTAAGTAGAATCCCTGAGTTTCTTGAATTTCAAAACACTAAAGAACTAAGGTGACTAAGGTTTAAGTTCGGTGAGGATTAAACATTTTACTTCTTTCTTGGCCTAACATTGCTCCTTTTAACCCAAAGTTAAAAATGAGAATTCAGGACAAACCCTGACATCAAGCCGCAAGTATAATGATGGAGCTTCTTCCCACTGGTCTGCCATCTTTTGTATTTCGTCCAGGGTAAAACCATGTACATTTCTAGCTGCACAGCCCTGAAAATTCAGAGGGTAATCGCCATTTTTTAGACTAGTTAATGTGAGGATTACATCCTTATTTATACAAAATGCAAGTTAATTTTCCACGAGGACTACTATTCAATATCAAAGAGTATCAAATGCATAGTTCTGTCCACATAACATGTTGCCGAAAGAAATTCAAGTTAGTGGTGATATCAGCACCATCTGTTGATATTGGGGATGAGATTTCTCACCGTTGTTATTTTTGCTTCTAGAATTGCTATGCCATCAAGTTATTCATTTCCTTATCAAAAGGAATGTAACAAAACATAATAAGACCACATCTAAGATTATGGTCTGAAGCTTTTTGTTAATGCATGCTCAACACAAGGCAAATAGGTGTACTATTTTTCTTTACTATTGTCTCTTCCTCAAGTTTGTTTAATTATCAAGAGGACACCTAACAAAATAGACAAACCAATCTGAACTTATGGTATGTGGACTCTGAATCATGCATACTCACCGCAGGGTCCTTGTATGAAGCTTCAGATATGTAAACTTCATAGCCTGATCTCTGAAAAGGAAAATAAGGATCAATTAGAAAGCAATTTAAGTGCATTTAACAGGGTGTAACAAAATCATTAGTAAATCCTCAGGGAGTAACTAAATTATTCATAAATCTTCATCATCATTACCAACAGAAAAAGGTGACATCCAAGAAAAAAAATACATTGTTTCTAGATGGAGACAATAAGCCAATATTTCTAGGATATCGATTATTATCAGAAATCAAAAGATACTTGCATTTTCAGTACCTGAACCCAGTTAATATAAAGCAACTCTGCTTCACTAAGAAATTCAGAACACAGGACAAAACTAAGCATGCCATGAAAAGAGCTCGCTTATGGACACAATCTAAAGATGAGTGAAATCACATTGTTTTCCAGGATCAACAAAATAGCAGCACAAAGGCATGCCTTGCAAAATGAAATTTGGACATATTATTCACAAACGAACAACCAACCATAAGCTTTAGGATAACAACTGTTATTGAATATCACTTGAATGATTAATAGTAGTACAATCTCTTAAAGATTAATTTACATCATCTGAACATGCCATGGATAGTTTCTTAGAATGTGATTTCTACTGGGTGTTGTTGTCGTTGTTGTTTGAATATGCCATGGATAGTTTCTTAGAAGACTTGAAACCACCGACATGGTAGATTAAATAAATAGTTCAGCACATCTTATGAGACAAACTGGTTATAAACAAAATTGTGAAACAGCCCAGAGGTCGAGAAGAAACAAAATCAAGTGCAAGAGACAACAATCAAATCGATCCTCTTTTACCATCTAGGAACATATTATATTAGTAAGCAAATTTTCATAGTCTGGAAAAAAAGAGGTAAAACACATGCATAACAAAATCAGATATCATAATGGCATGAGACACCATATCAATAACAATTTAGATAACAAAATGACCCCCCTGTAATTTTACAGCTCATCGAAAAGCACAAAATCTAGTAATCATATCATTCCACAACCAGACAACAGTCCTAGTATGTTTAACAATTATAGAAAAATTAAGTACCAACAGTAATTATCAACATTATCTATTTCATTGCAAGACATTTGACGACATCAATATTAATCAATGTCCCCTATTACATATCTAGCAAAGATGGTTTGACAAGAAAACCACAAGAAGTAAGGACTTAAAAGCAGACATAAAGATATAACTACAGCCTACAAGGAAAAAAGCACTACAAATAGCATCATTTAAGGGGAACAGAGACAGAGAGATGAAGCTGCATGATGTTCCATCTGAAAGCTTAATTTAATCACATCAGCAAAGTTCAAATTCTGAAGAACTAAATAAAAGAGAGAAAAATAAAAGATCCTATAACACAATAATTAGCAAAAAAGAAGTTTATTGACAAATACCAAGATGATAAACCGTAATGCCCCTAGCCATAACTTCACAACCCAGCCCAACAAAAACGAAAAGAAAGAGATAAGAACAAAAAGGCCGCATCATATTGTTTACACAACTGAGAGAACTACGTGGTGGACAGAAGGACCCGCAGACACCAGCATATTCCTAGGAAAATGGAAAATGAGAACACATACTCGCACATGTTCTTAGAGAAAGATGTGAGGGTATACCTTTCCAATAGCCCAAAACTGAGCAAAATCAGCTACCCGCAGATTGCGGTCATCCACTAAGACGAGGCAACATACCAGCACAAAAGGGTCAATTGTCGAACATAACTGCATCTGTTGTTAGTGAAAATGAAAGCAGTGCAGAAGCACTGCATCACCACTAAATCTATCATTAGACGACATCAACTAGGTGAATGGGTGAATGGCTTAACACGAGACTACACCTAGAACCTTTGATCGCTTTTTAAATCTATGAAGGGAAATCTTCTTGATAAGAATAAAAGAATCCTGGCAAAGTTTAATGGAGATATTTCTTTTTTTTCAGTTGAATTGATCCAAGCCCACAGTTTAAGCATGTGGTACTTGACTTCACAATACAACTAGCATCATCAAGAATCTAGATCAACAGAGTTGAGTACTGCCCCAATATAAACAAATCAAAAGAAGCATGTCACAAGGCAGATTCAAAAACATAAGCGTAAATGCAAGTCTTACTTCAGGTCAAAGAAACTTATCATGTCAAGGGCTCCCAATATCCTAAAGGTGACTAACATAATGAAACAACTAAACTTATATCAAACAGATCAAGCACAAGGAAGTTATTGCGTGACACAGTCATTCCAAATAAAAACTTCCATACCAATCACAAGTGTAAAGGCTCCCTCCTCAAGGGTCTTCTTGAAAGCTTTCAACATGCTATCCCGATAAGCCTGTTGCACAGGTGCAACAAATTCAATGTTTGGAGAATGCTATACAAAGAAATCATGTTTTGATGCTCCGAGGTGTTTACATAATGTAGAAATTGGTATTCATATCTAGCTGGATTCAGATAAGTGTCTTTGTTTATAATTTCTTGAGGGTAATTAAACTAGTTATAGGCTTTACCTCCTCCATTTCAGGCTCATAACAATACTCCATGACTGTCTTCTTTGTTGGTTTCTTGCCTCTGATTGAGCCTGATGACTTTGAAGCATCACTTTCCTCAACCTTTTTACGTACACTTGTCAGCCTAGGCAAAAAAAAGTAAATGCAATGAACCTTATCACAACTTACAAACCTTTTCAACTTCAGTCATGAAATAATCATCCATAGAATGAATTCGAGGGGCACTGCCACCATTTTCAATTTCAAGATCACGCATCATTTTTGCTAAGTAGCTCTTACCACTACCTGAAAGAATGACAAATGATGTGTGATTACAAAAAGGCAAATATCAACCAAATTACCATCTTTGCACCATATCAGCTTCTCACATGATTACTTCTTATGAACCAGCTTTCAGCTACATAAGAACTTGTAAGCTTCTAGAGGCAAAATGAAAATTGTAAACTAATTCAAATATAAAAACAACGGAAATGACTTTCCATAACAACCTAACTTAAAATCTTAAACTCTTGAATAATTAATCTCACGATTCCTTAACTTCAAATTAAGATGAAATTCCTACACATCTCCAGATTAATTTTGTAGTCCATACCTCAAACAAATAAAGGTGTAACGCAGATTACCTGGCAGACCCCGGAGGATGATCACTATGTGATCAGGACGTGTGGCTCGATGAGGCAACTTAAAGAGGCGGGAAGCAGTTACAATGTCATGCTTATCTGGCGAAAATCGCTTTGACAAATTAGTTTGGCCCTCCCCAAGATACTGCATTGAGGGGATCTGCCATTCCTTCAAAATTTCAGGTGAAGAATGTATAACGAACCCATAGACATTAATATATTCCATTTAATCACATCACAAAGCATTACCCCAGATAAGGAATCCTGATGTGGGTTACTATGCAAATAAGGATTGCTTGCTGTTGAGCTGATTCGAACAGGAAACAAGGAAAACGATGATTTTGGCGGCGAAGAGTAGCCCTTGAATTCCGACTGAGGCTGCACCGAGGGTTCTAGTGGAGGTGGAGGAGGTGGCGGCAGTGGCGGCGGCGAAACAGGAATAGGAGGAGGAGGAGCAGGTGGCTGTCTCGCATCCAAAAACCGGCCAGGGGATTCAAATTGAGATCTTGGAAATTGGTTAACTGCATATGATTGCGAATGTTGATGATTTCGCCACTGAAACGGCTCGTTCAGCTGGTTCCCGTAACATATGCTCTGCGATTCGCCTGCAACTTCCGGTTGAAATGGACTGTACATACCGCCATTTATCCTAGTACCAACATCACGACCACTTTGAGATGCGCCATGATCGCGAATCAGCTTCAATCTGCGTTCATCATCGGATGAAACCATGGATTGATGCGGAATCTCGTCAATCCTAGGCCTCTTGTAGCTCCGATAATGTTCAACTTCCCCAACATAACCGTTATGACTCGAATTATCGCCGTTATTGTTATAATCGTACATTGACTGCCCAAATCCTCCAGTATAACCAAAATTAGGGGTTTCCGGAAATGGGCTGGAGAAACAAGGGTGGGGTCTGGGGTGTTCCGACGGTGGATTGAAACTATGGTTGTGATTGTACGGAGGATACAGGTAGGGAAGTGGGCAGAAGGGGAAGTGCGCAATAGAGCAAACAGGGCAAACGTTGGCTTGGGGGGGCGGCGCGTGAGTGGGCAGTGGCCACCATTGTTGGTGGTGATGGCGGTCCATTGGTCGACGGAGGAGATGAAGGCTTGGAATTGGGGTTTCCAAGTTTTTTTATCTTGTCCTACAAAATAAAATCATACTAGATGCTCTAGGCTCTAGCGCCGTACGCTCCGAGTCAGGTGCAGGTAGTGTCAGTGTCCTCTGTGATCCAAACTCCTCTCTCCAAGTATAAGGGACTTGATCCTCTGTCCCATTTTTTGTGTACCAACCCTGTCCCTTTAATCTCAACCTTCCATTTATGTGAGGCCTACAAAAATGGAAGGTTGAGAT
>JANSVA010000007.1:12866415-12877136 GCA_025504915.1 Erythroxylum reticulatum | reverse complement strand
CCTCAAGCCATTTATTCGTGCATATCATCTTTAAATGTTCAAGTATGGTGCATAGTTAATTGTTATGCTTAATGGATGAAGTTTATATTGTGTGTTATAAGTTTGAGTTAAATTGATCAAATGTTTAAATTGCTTGAATAAAGTGAGAATGCTCGAATTGCTAGATATACATGTACGTATGCTTGAATATGTGGCCAATTGCTAATGGCTATAAATATATTAGCCACTGAGCTGTATAGCTCACCCTATTATTCCCTCCTCAGATGCAGAACGAGAAGGGTAGCAATCCTTGCAAGGCATTAGAACTCCAAGATATCAGAAACTTTTGTAACTAAGTTAGTTCAATCACTTTTGGATAGCTTCATAAGCATGTAAACATTGAGCATCCTATATATGTTGTAATTTATGTTAAGCCCTCGTTTATAATGATATTATGTAATTAAAGTTATGTATGGGCTTCTGTTAATTTGGCAAATGAGTTTAAAACTAAAAAGTTCCCCAAGCATATGTGCATGTTTCTTTCATAGTTATACATTTCATAATCTAATAGGTGTATAATTTGTGTACCGACCTTAGGGAAAAAACTAGACTAATTTAGGCTAAATTAGTCAAAGTTATCTTTTGGAAAGTTGTAGCTTATCTTTCTATCTTTCCAACGGTGTATGAAGTTTTTGGATATTGGAGTCAAAAGTTAGGGTCCTTATAAGTGGAGATGCTCAGGAGTACAAGACGTATCGTCTGGTAAAAACATATCGTTTAGTGATGACATGTCGTCTTGTGAGGACACATCATTTGGTGAGGACGTATCGTCTGGTGAAGACATATTGTCTAGTGAAGACGTATTGTCTGGTGATGACGTGTCCTCTTATGAGGGCGGATCGTCTTATGAGGACGATTCGTCTTGTAAGGACAGATCATCTTGTGAGGATGCTTCATCTGGTGAGGACGGATTGTCTTGTGAGTGCGCTTCGTCTTGTAAGGATGTTCACTAGGGCGGATCGTCTTGTGAGGATGGATCGTCTTGTGAGGACGGATCATCTTATAAGGGCTCTTCGTCTTGTGAAGACACTTCATATTGTGAGTACACTTCGTCTATTGAGGGCGGATCATCTTGTGAGGATGCTTCGTCTGGTGAGGATGTATCGTCTGGGGAGGACGCATCGTCTGATGATGTCATATCGTTTGGTGCACTATTCATTTGATCCTATCATTTGGTCTCATTTTTTACCCTCTAGATGATAGAATTTTCCTTCGAGACTTCATGAAATTGTAGATCTAGAAGTCCTCTTCAAAACCATTCAAAGAAAACCTTAATCCGAAATCTCTAGTAAAAGTTATGCGACTTGTTCCGAGATAGGTACAACGTGATTAAGGACATGAGCATGGTTGATTTTTTTGGCCATAAGTTCATAACCCAACCTCCAAATTAAGTGATTCTTGAAGCAATAGATTCCTGACACATTTTTCTATCTCTCAATAAAATTTGTAGTTTTTGGGGTCGATTTGAAAGAGATTGATGAAAGGAAAATGAGGGATCGTTCAGAGGGGCATAACTAGGTTATGAACACACTTGGGATTTATAAGCATATCTTGAGCTATAGAGCTCTGAATGAGAAGGTTCTTGTTTCAAAATAAACTAGAGGCACAAAGCTACAATTGGCTTGAAGAAGTCAAATTGCGGTGATGGTGATGGGCTACTGTGGGCAAGCCACCCTTGTGAGATGAGTGCAAAGTGAGGGTTCGTTGGAATAACCCTACAAGGTTACCCACTCATGCTTTTTAACTCCCGAATGATTGTTGGGCTCCGAAAATGGGGTCCAACATAATGGGTCTTCTGGGTGCTACCAATAGGAGATGGTTCTCCTACTATTAGAGTTATTGAACACCTTCATAGACATCATCTTATCTGTTTCAGGGAAAGGTCATAGCCTGCCAACTCCATGCTTTGCTGATTACATATAAGGACATTTTCTAGAACTGACTTCTCTCCTGCTTTCGATACCAACGAGAGGTTGGGTAGCCTCCCTTTTCCAAACCTGAAATCAAAACCTATAGAAATATTATTAGAAAATAAATACTCTAACAATTACCTTCTCTCGGTATTTAAGCTGAGATGTTCTATAACTTGGGAGATCACTTTGGTGTTTAAGCTCCTTATATCTAAGGCTTCATCTTTGAAGGTTGGAGAATTTCTTTCGGTCCAAAGGTTATAGATAGTAATAAAAAGGAGGATGGGAAAAATGTTAGTGTCACGGGTTTAAAAATTAGAGGGTTGGTTGAACCAATTGGAAATGGAGTGAAGGTTTGTCAGGTTGGGAAGGTGTACTTGGAAGTGGTTGAGGCAGTGTACCTACACAGTTTTAAATAAAGAACATTCAAAGAAAAAGTGTTCAATAGTCTCATTATCTAAGGTACATAATGAACAGTGATTAGGGGTGTGAAGGTAGAGGAGTTTATCCCGTGTTTGCAACTTTTTAAGGAAAGTCAGCCATAGTATGAAGGAACACCTAGGGCTATTACTTTAAACCAAACCATTTTATGCCAAGGAACACTCTGAATCGGGGGTGTCAAGAAATTGTAGGCTGAAACATTAGTATAGTGTTTTGATGGGCTAGCTAACCATTCCAAACAATCAAGTTTGGAAAATTTTGGTTGGTACAGTAGGGGCTCTAGGTTACTTATGGTCTCAACAGTTGCCTCTTGCTAGCACCACTCATTATTTCTGATTACTTCGGAAACTCTTGTTATCATAGGTAGTTCCGACCCATTGATCACTCTCGGAGTAGAGAGGTCCTTTAAGATTCCTCTAGGATGCCAAGGATCTTGCCATAATAAAGTAGAATTCTCATTTCTTATCCTAAATCTAAATTGGTTCCTAATTTTATCCCTCACAAATAAGATCTTTCTCCAACTCCATGAACTATTATTAGTAAGTTGGCACTCCAGAAATTTTTCCTTCTTAAAATTATAATATGCACCCATTTAACCCATATAGCTTCACTGTCATAAAACAAAATCCAGATTCTTTTCCCTAATAGAATATTGTTCCAAGTTGACAAATGTTTAATCCCTAATCCTCCCTCCCTTCTCGGTCTACAAAGGTCACTCTATTTGACCTTAGCATGAGATTTAGAATCCACCTTCCCAGCCCACAAAAAATTCCTAAGTTTATACTCTATATCCTTAAGGATGGAAGTAGAAAGAATGCAATGAATAGACCAGTGCATTTGAAAAGTATAAAGGACAGAAATCACCAATTAAAGTCTACTAGCATAGGAAAAGTTTTTATGAGTCCAATTGTTAATATACTAGCATCAATTTTCACCATTAAGGGATAATATTCCCTCCTAGATAACCTTCCTGTTAAGAGAGGTACCCTCAAATATTGTATGGGAAGATTACCTTTCTTGAGTATCAAAATAACTTCCATTTGATGGGTCAAATGGTCCATATCACGGGATAAGAAAAACTGACTCTTGGAAAGATTCATATCCATACCAGATAAATTTTAAAAGGTACATAAGCAATTAAGCAAGGTTTGTGCAGGACTCAAATCTGTATGGAAAAACAGCAAAAGATCATCGGCAAATAAGAGGTGGGTGAGTTTATGCACCTCCAGTGGTATTTGAAGGAATGACTACCATCTATGTAAACATTCAAACTCCAAAGAGGACTTCCATACAAACAATGAAAAGGAATGGAGATAAGGGGTCTCCTTGTCTTAAGCCTGACTTCCCTCTAAAAAATTTAGAGGGAGAACTATTGATCAGAATAGAATACGAAGGAGAAGTTATAAACTCTTTGATCCATTCAATGAACTTTTGAAGAAAGCCTACAGCTACGAGTACATTCAGGAGGAAATCTCATTGAATTAAGACATAGGCTTTTTGAAGGTCCACTTTAAAAGCACATCTCTTCTGGTTATTTGAAAGGTGATAATTCTTGAAAATCTCTTAGGCTAACAAGTTGTTATTCCCTATTCGATAGTTCTTAATGAAAGCACTTTGGTTTAGGCTGAGAATGAGAGGAAGAATATCTCTAAGCCTATTTTTTTATGATTTTTGCAATCACCTTATACATTATGTTACAACAAGAAATAGGCCTATAATCTAACACTGTGGAAGGATGATCTTTTTTGGGATAAGAGAAATAAAAGTGTAATTTAGCTCTTTGAGGAGTTTTCCATGTTGGAAAAAGTCTTGGATGGCATTAGTAACTTCCTCTCCAATAATATGCCAGGAATGCTTAAAGAAGAACCCATTTAATAAGTTACCTGGTGTAATAAATAATAAGGTGAATAAGCATTAAAAAGAAACTTGATTAGGCATTAGTTGATAAGGAGTGGCTATTTATTTTTCCTAATAGTTATATCTAATTTGGTAATCCAATATGCTATATCAGAGTTCCATAATTATACAGAAGCTAGTTTCTTCATAAGTTCAAAAGGTTCTTGATTACACAAGTAGAAGGGTTTGAAGAGTCAATCCAAAAAAGACTATTGCATAAGTTTGAGAGACATAAGTCATTTATTTGTATATGGAAATTGGAGCTAGTGAAAAGAGAGATAAAGCTTCTCAATCTCTATAAATATAGGGACACTCACATGAACATTAATGATACTAAAGCTAACTTGCTCCGAACACTATTTTAACTATAATCTTAGAGAGGATAACTTATTAAAAAAGGAAAAGGATTCCAAATGCCTATTATACAATTTTAGAAGTCTATAATTCTGTATTAAAACAAAAAGCTAGAGAGACAAAAACATAAGATTCTTTCACAACTCTGTTAATTTAAGGAAGAATGTCAATAAAATCTCATACTTATTAAAGTAGGATGGTGGAATAGTTACTACCTAAGAAGAGATTAGTTAAAGAGTGTCCACTTTTTCAAAAGACATTAGGATCCAAAGTGCAAGCTCCTCATTCCCTAACATTATAAAATGCGTAATTTCTAACTAATTTTCAGATGCTAAAACTGAATTATTAAGTAAACCAATTAGTAAAGTTAAAGTGGAAAATTTTTTCTTTACTGTTAAATGAAGAAAATTTCCTAGTCCTAATGGACTTTATGGCCTTTTCTTCCAAAAATCATGGCCTTGGATTGAGAGTTTAGTCATTAATGCAATTCTGGAGTTTTTTAGAAAAGAAGAATGCTCAAAGAACTTAACAAAACTTTCACTACCCTCATCCCAAAAACACCTAATCTAAATTCAACACTTGACCTCAGACCTATTTCATGTTGTAATACTTTGTATAAGATTAATGTAAAGATCTTTGCCTTAAGATTGAAGCAAACCTTAAGGGTTCTTATAAATGATCACAAGGGCCCTTTATTCAAGGAAGCTAATGGGTGGCAACATACTCCTAACTAAGGAACTATTTAGGGGTTATAACAAGATGAATTCCCCTAAAAATTATATTGTCAACTAGATTTCTAAAAGGCTTTTGATTTTGTAAGTTAGACCTTTATAATTTATACACTTGAAGCTTTTATATTCCTAATAATTATCATAGAATGGATTCACCAATACATCTAAACCACCTCATTTAGTGTCCTAGTCGATGATACTCCTGCTAAGCTCTTCCATAATGGTAAGGGTATTAATTTTATATATGGAGACCTTCATAAGAATAATAACTTTTAACATTAAAAATTATCCTAACTTCTATTTTCATACAAAATATCTATATTTTTTGATGACATATTGTTCTTTTATAGAGCAGGCAGCAACTTATTAAGCTTGCTAATTTCCACTCTTAAATTATTTAAAGACATGTTAGGGTTTGCATTCAACAACGATAAAAGTCTCCTTATTACTTCAACTAGTAGAAATCCTTTTCGAGTTGGTTTTCCCTTATGTAATGTAGGGACCCTCCTTTCACCTATTTGGGTCTATCTATATCTACTAGAAGATTGTTGTATAGGGACTCATTCCTTTATTATAAAGGATGCATAAAAGGGTAAACAACTAGTGCAATAAATCACTTTCATTTACAGATCGCCTTCATCTGATTAACTCAACCTTAAGCTTTATTCATAATTTTTGGTCCTTACATATATTTCTCTTAAAAGGTATATCTAGGATATAAACAAGCTATTAAGGAGATTTCTATAGGGAGGGGAAGATGATAACAAGTTGTTCCATAGGGAGGGAAAGATGGTAACAAGTTGATGGAACAGGTTAAATGGGATGAAGTTTGTTCTTATAAACAAGTTGGTAGATTGAGGATAATTACTAATGAAGCTTTTATGATTAAAAGAGTCTGGAGAATTTTTTCCAATATGACATTATAGGTGAAATAGATACACACCTACTTCTCGAAAGGAAATATTTAAGGAGAAATGGAAGTTAAATCAATAACCTCCTCGTTTATGGCTTAATTGCTAAAAATGAGGGACTTTCATTCTCAAACATCCAATGTAAGATAGGGAATCGGAAGCTTTCATTATGGTTTAATAACTAGGGCATAAATGATTCATTGACATACTCCTTTATAATGCAGTCTTTCATCCATCAATTTCCTCAAATTTCCAAAGTTGGGTCTATTGTTTGTAACAACAAGTGGTGGGAAGAGTTCATTGATATGTTCAAGAACATAGTGTATAATTACCAAGCTAATAATGAAATGGAAGATTCCTCGCAATGGTTAAGATATCATCTAAGGAACTTTAGCCTTAAAATCATGCAAGAATTTGCTGAGACCATGATAACACAAACATCTATAGATAGAGATCATTTGGGGGAAAATAATGCTTCCTAAAATATTAACTTTACTATGGATTGTTTCTAGTACAAAGCTTTCAACTACCGATAGGCTCAACTTTCTCAATAGTCTTAATATGTGCACATTATGAACTAATGCTCCAAAATCACTAAACTAATTATTCTTTTCTTATCAACTCTCCAAGGACATTTGGAACACTATCTAAACAAAATGCCTTTAAAGTGCCATTAGCGTAAAATATCAGGAAGTTCTTAATAGACTTGCTTTATATAGACCCACTAACCATCTTAGGAATAAAACTTACAAAATAATCATATTAGGAATCATAATTTACGTCGTCTAAAATGAAAAGAGCATATGAATATTCTAGGGAATTGAGAGAATAGTGAACGAAGTGAAGATAAACCCAATTTCATGGATATGGAACTTATTGTGCATGAAGTTGGTAATAGTTATTGCCCCTCCCTAATACATTCACGGGGTTTATTAGAAACAATGCAAGTTACTATGCTTTGTTAACCTTTCGCAAACCTTCTTTGAAAATCTCTTTAGTCTTCCATCCTTCACTCAAGTTTTGTTCTTAAAACTTAACTCACTTGTAACTACAAGGGTTACCACCTAAAACTCCAAACACATGCCACTTACAACTACGCTCCATCTATGAACCACTCACCTTATTCATATTCAACATCTAGAGGACAAAATAACGTCACTTTAAAGAGAAAACCCTGATAAAACATCAATAACGATTCATTCATTCTTCCCACTCATATCACTATACCCTAGGATCATGTTCTATATTCAATCTAAAACTCTTAATACCACACTGCCACACTCTGAACCTAAGCTAACCTTATTGGATCCATATTGGACAAGGTACAACCAGTAGATCCTCGCTAATAGGCTAAGGCTAACATAAGTGCAAATGCTACCAAATTTTGTACGAAAAGTACATACAAATTCGTTCCTCTCGTAAAATTTTATTGTCCTCTACCTTCACTGCACTAGTGCCCCACTTTAAACCCTTCACTGCACCGTCATCAACTCCAACTCCTGTAATAAAGCCCTAAACTGTCTCCCGCTCTCCTCCAAGAAATGCCAATTATCAGTCTAACACCAACAGTCTGTTTCCTTCCAATCCTAGACTCCCCTAAAGAACGCCGAATTCATGGTGCTATAAGCTCCTCGGATTTTGGCTCTACAAGTTCCAATTTTCTAGCAACAAATGGTGGGTTTCTGAGCATTAACGGCATTTCCAACTATGGGAAACGAAAGCGTCGTTTTGACGGTGCTATCAAAGCTGCTGCATCTGGAAATGATTACTATTCTACTCTAAATGTTAGCAGGAACGCCACTTTGCAGGAAATCAAATCATCCTACAGAAAGCTCGCTCGTAAGGTTCGTTAGCTTTCGTCTTTTGGGTATTATTGGGAACACATTTGGAATGTGATTGATTCTTGATATCTTATATCCTTTGTCAACAGTACCATCCTGACCTTAACAAGGGCCCTGGCGCAGAAGACAAGTTTAAAGAAATAAGTGCAGCATATGAGGTAAAAAATAGAAAATAGAAACAGAAAGCGGTGGATCATCTGTGATTTCCCTGCCCCATATTTGTAAAAGAGAATATGTTTCCTTTAGGAGAGAAGAAGAGACAATAGACAGAATTGTTTTTAACTTGGATAATGACCGCAATATATACTCATTTAAGCGTGGTTCTTTACACAATCACCTTCTAGTTCTTTGTTTCTGTTACTTCCATATGTTGATCAAGTTTTAGTGTAGGTGCTATCAGATGACGAGAAGAGATCTTTATATGATCGCTTTGGTGAGGGGGGCCTCCAGGCAGAGTATGATGAGTCCAGTAGTGGACCACTGGGTGTAAGATCTTACATCAACTTTATTCATTCAACCGTGTGCTTGTGTAGAAATGTCCTATTTACCATACTAATACTCTCATTAATATAAAGTTAATTGGGTCAAATGGTCATTAAGTGAGGATTCTCTTTCTTTTTTTTTTTTGAAATATATGGGCCTAGAGAATCAAGTTTCAATTCATTGTCAACAAACATCAGTGATTCTCTATTCTCTATTCCCAATTCCTAATTATAATGTTAACATTTCAGGTGGATCCTTTTGAAATATATAATGCATTTTTTGGCGGTACTGATGGATTCTTTGGAGGAAGAAATGAAGAAGACAATATTAATTTCAACTTGAGAAATATGAGAAATCATGATCTTGATATTCGGTAACAATCATGAGCTTGCTTTCAACATTTATTTTAAGTTACCTAAACTGTTTGTATTTCTTTGATTAGTTTGGATGAACTTGGGTAAAGTAAAGCATGTCAATGTTACTATATTTTCGATATATCCACTACAGTTTAGAGTTAACCCTCTCCTAAGTTGAGATACTTGTTTAGCTTCATCCCCAGAGTCATGAAATATTGTGCTTTTATACATCCATACATATATATATATTAGTTGTATTTGAAACACAATTTTTTGTATCCTTAAAACATCTGACAAAAATTCTTTCATGATGCTTTTGCACCCTCATGCAATGATGTGACATGAGACATCATATAAATACACACACACACACACATTGTTAATTGTATCATAAGCACAATTTTGTGTATCCTTAAAACTTCTGACAAAAATTCTTTCATGATGCGTTCGCACGTTCATGTAATGATGTAACATGAGACATGAAAGGGTGATTTGAAAACTTGAAGTTCTAATAGAAATTTGTACACCTAGACTTGGGTTTTTGGCTTACCTATGCCAAGTTTGGAACTTGCTATTTTATTAGAGTTTATATTAGATGAAGTTAATAGATAGACTACTTATTATGATTTTTGAAATAGCACCTCACTCAAATGACATGAACTCTTCTGTTATTCCTTTAAATAATATAGGTACACATTATAATGTCATGCACTTTATCAGATTGATGTCACATATCTTTACATTTTTCTCCCTTATCATGTGTCTTGCAATTATGTAGTTTGCTAATTGGAAAATTAGAATTTTTGGTTTCTCAATGAGTCAGGCATGAACTATATTTGAGCTTTGAAGAATCAGTTTTGGGAGCAAAGAGAGAAATTGAATTTTCCTCTTTCGAGACGTGTGATAACTGCAGTGGAACTGGTGCAAAATCTAGTCGTTGCATAAAATTATGTGCTGATTGTGGTGGTAAAGGAGGGGTAATGAGAACTCAAAGAACACCATTTGGAACGATATCACAGGTAATTGGACATGCTTGATGGATTTACTGCGTTTCATTCTGAATTCTTTTATCCTTTTTGTGTTGATTGTTTGAGGATGTGAAGGGTATATATTTTAGTCTATTATGCATGTATCATTCATCTGGATGGATGTTATTTGGGTTTCTTGAATGTTATATTTTCTTCTTTATTTATTTGATAGCATAATGTGGACTTCACAGAGAGTTTTAAGCAAGAAAGAAGCTCAAATAATTATTTTATCTTCAGTCTGAGTCTGAAATATAATTTGAATGATGAACATAACAACCCTGCCCCCCTAAACCAAATTTGTTCTTCTGTACACAATGTTCTTTCTTTCTTTTTGTTGTGCATGTACAGGACTTCAGGGAAAAAAAAAAAAGCAGCACATGAGAACAATAAATGAATTTGGAGCTAAAGAAGCAAATCTAAAACTTCAACAACAAAGTTGGCCTGGTGAGTAATTAAAGAAGACTAAAGAAAAGAATTGACGATATCTTCTAAAAGTAGAAAGCCAATAATTTAAATAACAACTACCTAGTGGCAAGCACTATCAGTTCCAAAATTCCCGTATCTAGCTATCTGACCAATGATTCAACCAAGTTGCTATAGTCAACAGAGGGAAGAGCTAAAAGCATAAATCAGTTATTAGGAAGGCTTGGTAGAGTTCATCACAGCACCAAAGACTATAAACAGCGGTCTATAGCTAATTTCCAAAGCAACAACTTAAGCAAATATACTGA
>JANSVA010000007.1:12825353-12866315 GCA_025504915.1 Erythroxylum reticulatum | reverse complement strand
GACATTAACATTTAGAAATAGGAAAATATTTGGATTGAAACCTTCATACAAGATGCTAAGACGAGATGGAAATGGTTCATCACAGCACCAAAGACTATAAACAGCGGTCTATAGCTAATTTCCAAAGCAACAACTTAAGCAAATATACTGAGACATTAACATTTAGAAATAGGAAAATATTTGGATTGAAACCTTCATACAAGATGCTAAGACGAGATGGAAATGGTTGTCTTGGAGACTAATCCAGCATGAGATCAAACTTTGGCTGGATCCAACTGTTTTTCCAGTTTCTAGTCTCCTCCCAAAATATCAGATTCTTGAGTGGGTTTCATAAAAATGAAAGTGCATGTAATATTCTTCTAGTCCACCTCTTACATTAAACTTTATCAAAAAAAAGTCTTTAGATTGAGTGCATTGACATCTTATAGGAAAAGGTATGGATATTCAACTTCTTCAAGAGCTGAACCCTGAAGCTGAAAAGAGAGTGCCACTTCTAGGCACAATGCATGTTTTGGCATTTAGGCATTCAGCAGGAAATTTAAACTGCTTGAGTAGCTCTGCACTGGGTAAGGACAAAGAGTTGATAATAGAGTTGTATCGTGTATCCTCTAACTTCTTCATTTCCCTTATCTAGTGGAAAGTGGGAAATTGATGTTAAAGATCTAACAGAAGGAAAACTGAAAGAAATTGCCGCAGAAAGGTTCACAAATTATCTACATAAGGAAGTCGGAATCTTTTGTTTTTGACTCCATGGATGTTATCTCAAGCCATAAGCTAGACACGGTTTGACTTCGTTAAATGCTTTCCTCTTAAACTTCTTCCTCCTGTATGTATTTTGGTATTTCCTTCCATCCATGACAATTCTCTATGTGTGCTGTGTATTACTTGGTCTAGCAACACTATATTGAAACTTTAAGATATTTTATAGATGATACTGTGGATTATATAGGTGTCTACATGCTTAAAATGTAATGGAGTTGGCAAGATAATCACTGATCACTGTCGAAGTTGTGGAGGCAATGGCAAATTAAGGTCCAAAAGAAGTATGAAAGTGGTCATCCCTGCTGGCGTGGATAATGGAGCAACTATGCAAATTCAAGGGGAGGGTAATTTTGACAAGAAAAGGTGGGAATGATTAACATTTTTGCATCTGAATATACTGTACAGATAGATTTTTCCCATTGATCTTTGAAGTGGTGGTGTTTTTTATTATCTTCTGTGACTTAAACAGCACTTTTAATTGAGAGAATATGAAGCCTATGAAGCGTAGATGAATTGTTTGCCGTTGTATATTTCAATTGTAATTGCCTTTATATTCTTTGCTTAGACAACAGCCTTGTTTCTTGAGTATCTTTCCCATTTTTATTAACACTAAATGCTTTCTAGCACATTGTATCCTAGTTTATGTGGCTCTTGTATTTGCAGCTTAAAATATCTGTGTAATAAAATCCTAAGGTTTTATCTCTAGAAAGAGAAAGTTTGGGTTTGATTATGCTGTATCATTGCTCTATTTTTCTACTGCTTTCTTTGGAATCTGTGTGGTTTATCCAACCTTTTTTTTAATTCCATTGCTGCTGGTATATCCTATCTATTCATGGTTTGATAGGATTTTTTTTTTATTGGAGGCAGTTAAAAAAGAAATAAATAAAGCTTTTTATCACCAGTGTTGGTTGCTCTCAGAAATCTCTTTCACATGTGGTTAGATCTTTGAAGGTTTTGTTTGATTCATGATTATGCTATTTGAATTATAATTGATGTGGGTCCTAAGGGTGTACTCCCCATATGGGGTTTCTTTCACTTTAACTACCTATGATGCAATAAAATGGAGATTATTGTCAGCTGTGCATGTTTGAAATATGTAGTTGCATTCCACAAATTGTTTGCATTTACTATGATTTGATTGCTGGAATGCAAGGGAAGCCCATATGTTGGCAGAAAAGGTCACAAATTTCTTTCTTGTATTCATTTATCTGACAGAGGGGTTGCTGGTGATCTGTTTATCATCCTCCATATAAATGAAAAGCATGGAATCTGGAGAGATGGACTCAATCTTTATTCAAAGGTCAATATTGATTATACTCACGCAATACTGGGTGCTGTATTAAAGGTAATTTTAATCTGTAATATTGTGACGGAAAAGACAAACACTTCAATTGGTTTTCAACTTTTCCAGAGACTTCTTTTATGAGTGGATCAATTGAAGTTGTTTTCCCAAAACAAGGTGATGTAGGACAAATAGAAGAATTATTAACTAGTAGTGAAAAGCACAAAATTGAGAAATATGACTGATATTAGGCTGCTGGAATATCAAGCTTCAAGGTCGAATTTTTGCTAGCAATGCTGAAATTCAGATTTGTATAGCTGAAATTTTAAGGTTTGATTGTTGAAAATTTAGGCTTATGATTTTATGGTTTAATATGGCTAGAATATATGTTTGAGATGGCTAGAATGTAGGTTAGGTTTGCTAAATTTAGTAAGGAGCACAAAGAATGGAAAGTAGGAAACTAGGAATCACTCCTAGAGTCTAAGAATCACTCTTAGAAGAAAGCATCACACCTTCTAGTAAAAAACTCAATTTGCAGAAGAATTCCAGATTGCTTATTATTGATGAAGAGTTGAATACACACATATATATAGAGAGAGTCTTAAAACCCTTATTTTAATAGGAAAGAATTTCTAGCAAATTTAAATCTTATTCTAATAAAAATTCTATAAGTCCTAAACAACTAGGATAACATATGCTCTTCCTTCTTTGCTTTCTGGAGATTTTTCTTTTTTTTTTTTTCTGTTTTGGTACAATGATACCACTCACTGGACCTGCGTTATCATGTTCTTTTGGATAATTCTAGCTGCAATTTGTTTTTGCTGTTATTACAGTTGCTCTTAAAGCTGTAATGCTTTTAGGACTTGGACTCTAGTCTTCTTGTTAATTGAAATATGTGCGTCAACATTGATGTAAGGAAGAGGAGAAGAATTGTGATGGTAAGAAGGTGGTGAAAATGTGTCAAGGCCTACCAAGTAAATAGAGGAATAAAGGGGCCTTTAAGTTTAGTCTTTATAAGAACCAGAAACACTCGTATTCCTGTGAATTGAAAATGCTCATAAATGGGTTGTCAATCTACAGAGTTTTAACCCTATCATTTAGCAACAGCCACTACATTATCTAAAGAGACTGTTTTCATCTAGGTCCTATATATTTATGAAACAGATTTACAAAGATCTTCCTTTCTGGGATCAGAAGTGCCAGTCTTGGAGGAACTTATTTCTTTTGGTGTTAAAGATGGGTTGCAGTTATTCCCATCGCTTGCATAAAATTATCAGTTAACTGCATATGCTACTTGCGGGAAAGGAGATCATTATAATTGTATTTAAACTCTGATAACTTCTGAAAACTCTCTTTGCTGCATTTTCATATTCTTTTTCTGTGGGTTTTTGCTCCATATTTCAATTGTTGATGCTGCATATTTGGCTTAACACGGTTAAGCATTATCTTTTGTCTTCTGGACCCTTTACTCATTTTACTGCGATATTGATTTGATGCACAGTTTCCTTAAGTTTCCTGTGAACTACAACCCATGGGCCTTTTATGGCTTTTAGTAAGGCGTTTTAATTGTATTTGAACAATATCAGGTAGAAACTGTAGAGGGTTTGAAAGATCTTCAAATTCCTTGTGGAACTCAACCTGGAGAGACAGTAACATTGCCAAAGATGGGGGTCCCAGATGTTAATAAACCTAATATTCGTGGTGACCATCACTTCACTGTAAACGTCGTGATCCCAAAAGTAATCAGGTCTGAGTGTAACTTCCTTCACAAAAGAATACTTTGCTGTAGGGCTTATGATAATTCATATCTTTTTACTCGTATATATATGTGTATGCTTATGTCCATTTTCAACACATTAGAGTTAGTAATCAGATCCTGTCTCCCGGCTCATTGTAGTCAGCTTCTGTCCATTGCATATGAAAGGCATTTCAATAATCTCCATTTGCTTAAATTAATGCATGTCCCCCATTTGCTTTGATGATCTAGTCTTTGCTGATGAGTTAAGCACATGGACTCCTGAATCCAAACTGTTAACTGTGGTTTTTGTTTCTCCAGCTGCAGATATAAATTGACTTATATTGATATTATCATGAAACTATATTTTGCTAAAATGAGCAGTTTAGTGGATTGAATGTTCCTTCCAATTAAGGGACTAGTATATACAAGCAAAGGGCAATGTCCATGTATCGTAGACATACTTTACGTAATTGAGATACAAGTCATCTTTAGCATTGAATAAATCTGCTGTTCAAATTGCTTGGCTGAATATTTTTCACATGGTGAATGTAGGAAATTTTGAGTAGCTCTAATCAGTTCTTTCAAGTTTAAATCATTTGGTTATGCTGTTTGCAGTTGTCAATATTTGGATGAAGGTCAGTTTTGGACTCTTGGTCTCCTTGGCATATAATGGTTGTCTGGGCATAAACTTTGACAGCCATATTGTGGTCTTCTGTTTTGAATATCTGACGTTATATTGTTGATTAGAGACAAAATTAATTTGTAGCATACCCTGGTTAGTTTTTCACTTGCATGATGATGAAAAGTTTAAATTTTTTATACTTATGGGAAGTGAATGCCACTGCTGTTTAAAATTGGACATGCATGTCTGGTGGGAAGGTGCTGCTTGCTTAGGTTCTTTTCTCATTATTTTTGCTGAAATGTTTATGAGCTTGGTCTGGGCATATGACAGTGATGAGGAACGCTCTCTTGTAAAGGAGTTGGCTTCACTTAGCTCCTACAGAAAAGAACATGCGGTTGCTTCCAGCAACTCTGGTATTGTCCATTTTTCTCTTCTTTGAGTGTCCATGAAACTATATACATAGATGATGCAGCATATAGCATATACAGTCCTTTTGTTAATGTATCATATTTGTGCATATGTGGGTGTGTCAGCAACGGAATTGTCTGCGTACAAGAAGTTGGGTGCATAAAGGAAATTAATGATAACTGATTTGGATTTTGAATTACCTTATGATGAATACCTGAAGGTTTGAGGGATCTAAATAGGGTGATATTTACTTTTGGGGCTCAAACTATAACGGTAAATACTTGATCTTCTTTTTTATACTCTTCCCTGTAGTCCTAAATTCCATCTCGCTGGCAAAGATGTGATAGTTCCCATAATGAAGTGTTTTTTTTTCATGATGATGCTTGTTAGGATCCCCAAATATTATTGTAAGTTGATCCGCGCACTTGTGCATGCATTTGATGATATGTTTATGACAAACTGCTTCACTGGATGTGTCTTGTATGTTTTTGTAATCATTTCCATACATGGTGGTTACTATGGCTTTGAAGTGGTGGTTACTATGGCTTTGAAGTTATCATTTTATAACTGCGCATTTTCAGGGATATCTGATCCTAATGCTGACGGAGCAAGGAAAGAGCCCACCCCAGGACATGGAATCAGTCGTGTTGCATCTCTGTGGAAGTCAATTAAAAACTTGTTGGGGTATATAACTCCTTTCTCATGTTTTGAGAACTTCACCAGAAGAAAATGAATGAATGAGAACATAACGGTGTTGCCTGTGATCTTAAGTGTTCTATATGATTATATTTTAAACTTTAAACAGGACCAAGATTGTGTTAAACTAATGATCAAAGAACTGATACAGGACATGTTGGAGACTATCGAATTACATTATAATTGCATGGTGTGTGTCACCCTGTCCTTGTACATCTTTAATTGTTAGTGAATTTGCAGGCGAAGCCAATCGCAGGAAAGGTTTGCATCAGTTACTGTCAACACATCAGTTCTGTTGCGGCAGTCTAGCAAACATGATTCCTCGCTTATGTTCTCAGCTATAGCAGTTTGCATTTTAACTTGTATCATGTGTTTCAAGCTCGGGATTGATAAACATGCATTATCTCAGAGAAGAAATTGTTGCCGTCATTCCAAGAAAACATGAAAGAAAAGCCTTGGAAGTTGTTTTTCAGCCAAGATTATGACGAGCCAAACTGCTGAAGGTATAAATTTTGTCACTTTGAAGCCGTGATGCTGAGTGTGTACAGATTTTGTAGAGCCGTTCTAAATTGAAGAATATGAGGGAGTAAGATACATTGATTTAGTTGACATGAAGCGGAGATTCCCTTACTCCATGTAGGTTGGCATCCTTTTACTAGTAGAGAAAATAATCAGCGTGATGATAATTGGCTAATTGATGCTTGAAGGAGTACTGCCATAAGCAAGCCAATGAAATCAAGACATTATCTCTTTGTAAAGAAATGGTAAGACTGATCAAATTATAATTCTTTTCATTTGTTACATTTAATAGAGCATGTAACTTAGCTTCAAGTTGTGCTCTATCCCAGAGTCACTATATTACATGTAATAGAGCACAACTCTGTAACCCTGCTCATGGTTGATATATATATATATATGTATGTAGATGGCATCTGCTCTCTCCATGATGTTCAGTGACTTTCACATGTTACAGCACACCCCTTCTGACTTTTCCCTTTATGTTGATGTGCAAGTTTTAACTTCCTTAAAACGTTTGTCTAATTTTATTTATCATTTGTTTAAAAAAATTATTCGGCCTACATAACAATTTGGTGTAACTCAATGCCAATATATTTCTTAGAAGTTTCTCTATAGAAGTACAACCACTTCTTCTAAATTAACAATTCGTCTGCAGCATATCATCAACCCTTTTGATTCAAATTGATTTTTCTTGCTGTTGTCAGTCTTATGTTAGCCGATTATGTTATTCTGAAGTGAAAGAAGTCATTGCAAGTGAACAAATACAGCTCGAGTCCTTCTACCATCACTCAATTGTAGCTGCTTAAGTCGATTAACTAATAATGTAATAATGTGTTGTACTTGTCACGCTGCAAAGGAGAAAGATGAACATGTTAGTATACAACAACACTGCGAAATATGATGCTTCGAACTCGAAATTTGGCTTAGTTGTAGATATTGCACTGATTTTATATTCTATGAGTACAGCAGTTAGGTTATTGTCTCACCAAATAGCTGATGACTACTCAAAACTTCTTTGAAAAGCAAATGAACAGCTAAAATTTTTCGTTATTCAGTCTGGTGCAGGCAGTTGGCTTTCATGTCTTGCAAGTCACTAACTATTTCTGTTACGTTTATGTTGCTAGTCTCATCCAATCTTACCTTCTCAGTCTACAGTCTTACTTCTATCAAGAGTGCACTCATAATTGGCCACCTATATTAGATAAGATACTTCACGGGTAGCTTGCTTCTGTATAGAATTCATCAAAAACAAGCAAAAACATGTTGGATTCCACTCTTTAGTATTTAGTGTACTAATTCACTAAGGCAGCCACCTTCTGATTTGATGTGATACAGATTAGTCGGAACATAGAGGGATTCGTGTGAGAATGGTTCAGCGTATATGAAGTCTCTAACACAAAGAAGTTTACTTACCAAAAAATAAAACAGGATCGGCATATTATATCATATTTGCGTGCCAAATCTCATCTTTATAATTTTAGTAGATACAGTTGACTGTATTGATTCTATGGTTAATTGTTGGATTGCATGACAGAGTTTGGCCTTATCAATTGACTTGTTGGAAGCACACAATCATACGTCGTAACACGCTGGAGATGTGAAACAGTTCATTATTGTTTATTTATTGGTAGAGTAATAATTAAGTTTAACGACAGTAGATAACTGAGATGGGATAAAAGGTAGATGGGAAGTTACAATCAGGCAGCTGTGCCAGCTTGTAGCTTGTAGAACCAAGAGCCACTTACGGTTTTTGAAATTTTATGACAAAACAAAACAAAACATAAAAGCAGCACATGAGAATGAGTGAGGATGTGTAACACTAATAACATGCTACAGATATGGTTCCTAACCCTCATGTTTAGTCGGTGGATGAGAGCTGCCATGGTTGCTTGTTAGCAACACCAAGCCAATCATGCTTCCTTTCTCCCTTGTTCTATATCTCTTTCTATTAATGTATAATGTAGTTTATTATGTAACACTCAGATGGATGGGACAGTGTTGCATATGGCCAAATGCTCAAGTTAGAAAGAGAGGTATGATTATACGTAATGAATTTTGTTGGCATGTTTTTACAATGAAAAACATATAGTTCTATGATAAGTGTCGCCTTCACGGGTGTGCATTTTCTTTTGCTAGGATAGGATAATGTAACATATACAGAATTAATGCAATTTGTCAAGACTACTATAATCTTGTTCTTAGTGTTACGACAGATTGAAATTCAGCACATCAAATGATAGATAAAAGCTTGTTCCTGTAAGCAGTGCATTCAGAGACACGACCCAATCGTATGCCGCTTGCTCTTGAGTATAGTGGCTGTATAGTTATAATCACCTTATTCCACCATGTCTTCTTCTATCTTCGGTAACCTTATAGCTTTTCCTGTATTACTATCCGCCTTATCCCTCTTTCCCAATTTCTTCTCCTTTTTCACTGCCCTGGCCCTCATCCTTACCATCTTTTCTTAATTTTCTCTATATATTATGACATATTTAGTAAAGTATTAAATAAAAAAACATATATCATGTAAATTTGTTTTAATTTAAATGATTATTTTTTAATTTTATATTAATAGAATATAAAGTATTTAATAACCTTTTTACTTAATAATGTTTATTAGCAAATAGGAGTTGTTACTTTAGGATATTATGATTTTTTATTACAATTTTTACCATAGAGTAATAATGTCTAATTATTATTTTCAATATAATTTTTCTAATTAATTTTTAAATAATATTTATTGTTTAAATATGTAAAATTATATAAATTTTTATTTTTAAAATAAATTTCAATATTGAAATAATTTTTATTTTCAAAAAGATTTTATTTTAAATAATTTTAAAATAAAATAAAATGTTCCATATCAAATAATTAATTATATTCATTAAATGAATAATGAAATTAGGTTATGATAAAAATGAATAGAAAATAAATAATTTTTATGATTTTCATAAATGATTAAAACTAGTCGAAATAAAAATTGAAAACAAAAATTAGCTCTCTCTTCCACCTTTCCTCTATGTGTGCATGGCTTGCATGCCTTCAAATTATGGATTCTTAGACTGCTTTAGCTTCCTAAACTTCTGCCTTCTCCCTCATTTTGCCTCATTCTTTTCTTTGTTTTCTTGCCCCTCCTACCTTGCTCATGTTGCTTGAGACTATTCCTTTCCATTTGTAGATATGCAAAGCATACTCATCATTTCTTACCTTTTACTGTTCACTCTCCTGCTCACACATCCTTTCCCAATCTCACTAACCCTCTCCTTCTCTCAATCCTACCAACATCCCAAAAGTCCCTACTAATGCAAATATTCTAATGACCACTATGAGGACCTAGACTTAGATGGTTGGTGACACCAATGCTGACTGTAAGCTTACTTATTACCTACTAGACAGAACAAGTGAACGCCCAATTATTTCTCCCCTTATCAACACCTTAAAGGTTGGAATGGACATGTGAAACTCTACACTTATAGGTTGCTTCATGGATAAGAGAGTAGCATTTTCAGTTATAAAGAATTGGTCAATTATAAAGAATTGGGAGAACATACGTTAGAAGTATCTTGGCTTAAAGGATATTCTGGTGAGCAATAAAGATGTCTTCATTTTTAGGTTATTGTGTGGCAGCTTAGCTAAAAAAATTCCTAGAATCAGGGCCCTAGTATGCACAAAGTAGCCAATCTTCTTACAAAAATGGAGATCTAGCAACAGAAATAAAGACATTAGGCAACCCAATATTCCTATATGGATCTGCATCTGTGAGATCTCGATGGAATATTGGAGTACATCAGGGTTGAGCCATATTACCATCTATGTATGGAGGCCTATATGTTTAGATAAAGTAATAGCAGAAACCAACATGATCAATTATGTAAGAGTTTATGTAATTGGAAGCCATGTAAGATCTGCCTGAAGAAATATCCATCCTAAGCCTGAATGATAACATGGAGATGGTTGAGGATTTGGTAAAGATCATATATGCCTAGAAACCCCCCACTAAGACACCAAAGAAGATATGGAAGCCCATAGGAAAACTCTTCAAATCAGGATTATCATAAGAACTACTTGATGGGGAAAAGAACAACTATCAAATGCCTATAAACAATAACTATTATACTGCTACAATTAAACAAACTTCAACTCCTATATAAGTCACTAGTCCTCTAGAAAATAATAGAAAGTTAACTAGAGTAGATAATGAACCAAGAAATGCCATAGAAGAAATCATAAATCCTCAGACAAGTAGTTCAAATAAGGTGATTGAAGCCAAATCTCCTGACCTTACCAATGTCATTATAAATAGTGATTTAGAATGCCCTATCAAAGAGATTGATTATATTGGTACACTCAAAAGATTGGAAAATAGGAATGATTTCAAAATAATTAGCAACTGAAATTCTAAAAGGAAGAAGGAACCTTCTTCCAATGGCCTGAAATGATGACAATAACATCATATAATATTAGGAGAATGAATACCCTAGCCAAAAAACTTTTGATTAAAGATTTCATTTTGGACAATAAAGCTTCAATGCAAGGCATTTTAAAATCCAAAATCAAACAAGACTACTGTAACATAATTAGATGTTTTTTGCCTAAATCATAGAAGTTGGTGAACATCTACATTACTTATCCTAGTATTATTCAATGAAGATGAAGTTGAGATTTTGAGCACCATAGAAATGGATTAGATGATACACTTTTAAGTGAAACTCAAAGACGTGACTCTAGTGGTTTGTTTGTCTTTCATTTATGCATTAAATTATTACTATCAAAGATCTCCTTGATGCTAACAAATAAAGGAATTGTCACCAAGATCAAGATACCTTGGTTATTACTGAGGGACTTTAGTGCAATGATTCTTCTTAATAAATCAAAAGGATGCATATGATCTAGAGTATTTTATGAGGAGCCAAAAGATTGAATGAATAACATTCGAGTAACTGATCTGCCTTTTGGAGGAGACTTTTTCACATGGAGTTACAAATATAAAGATCATACATTTATAAGGAAGAAACTTGATAGAAGCCTCATGAACCTGGAGTGGTTCCAAGCCTTACTCATACTAAAGTAAATTATTGCTCCTATCATTATATAATATTATAGTCCCAAAGAAAAAGGTAAATCACCTTTTAGATTTAATAACTTCTTAACTAATCTTTTAGGTTTTGAAGAATCTATTCAAAGAGGCTTAAGCTCTAATACTCTAAGCACTAAGCAATTCATCTTTACCGGGAAAATTTCCAAAGTCAAGGAAGAGCTCAAAGCCTTGTATAATTTTAATATAGTCATCTCCTTCACTTAGCTAAAGAAGCTTTGAAGAAAGCATAGTTTGCTCTATATTTCATTCCGTACACCCCATCTATAAGATAGAGAAAAGTAAGCCATACTTTATCATACTCGAGCCATTAATGTGGATTGCTCCTTAATAAGGCAAAGTTATAGAGTTAACTAGATGAAGGAAGGAGATAACAACTCAGCTTTCTTTTATAGAGTTGTAGTTGATAGAGATTCTACAATAAGATCATAACTCTGACTTCCAATGGTTCCTCTATCTTCAATTAATCTCAATTCTTGGAAGAAGCAAAAGAGTATTTCACTGATAACCTAGGAACCCCCTAATTAGCTTATTCCTTTGTTAGAATAATCAAAGAAACACTCTAAGACCAAATATTTATGCAAGAAACTCAATTACTCTCAAACCAAGTCACTAATAATTAAAGAAATATTAAACCTTTTTAAATTTTACGTTTCAAACAATCAAGTAATGTAAACAGACTTTAGGGGTTTAAATTAATAAAAAAGGCTTCAAGAAAGATAAGGTAAAGGATAATATTATAAATCGTAGTTAACAAGGAGCAATTAAAGATTATAAATATGAGCAAATTACAAAAAGTATTTGTATAATTTTTAGTGATTTATTAACAAGAAGCAAATAACTAAGAAGTTAATAATTTATTAATAATTCAAAAGTAAGTAATTAATGTGAATTCAAGAAAAACATGAAACTATGAAACTGAACTTAAAATCTTAATAGGATAGATAAGTGTATTTAGGAAAAATTAGAAATGAAATTGTTCATATTATAAAAATCTCTAAAAGGAATAGTTTAGAATTTAGGAATAATTGATTTAAAATTTTTAATCATGTTAAGATTATTATTTTTTGGAAATATGAAAATGAAATTGATAAATACTCTTCAAAAGGAATAAAAAGGCTAAAATTCAATTTCATGTATAAATTCGGAGGAAGAAGATACTAATAAGTCACTTTAGGCTAATTGAGGACTAAACCCTAATAGGAAACTATTATAGACCAGTAACTTCCCTGAAGGTAGCACTAGGTACAACAGAGTTAATTAACAATACAGGAAATTAAGATTCATTGCTAATTCTTGTTATCATTCCATTAGTCATGAGTACTTCCCTTATCCATATAATTACATTATGACTAAGAGTTCTTTTTTTTTCTTTAGTACTTTTAAAAATTATGTAGTTTTTTTTCTTTTCAAACAAAATATATCATATAACTAAATGTTAGTATATAAATATTTGAACCCTTCTTTTTAATTCTTTAAAGTTTATTGGCCCATTCCATTATGCTATACCATCGAGTTTTGCCACAATTCAAGTTACATAGATTGAATATATTATTAAGAAATTGTCGCGAGATCTAATCCTGTGTTTAGTATAATAAATACAAAAGTTTTGTTATTTTATTTCCCACAAGGCAAGACCACATTAAAATCTATAACATGATTAATGCACAAAATATAATAAAGCATGAATCGTATTGTGAAGATTCTTTTTTTTTTCATTTCCCACAAACCATTTTTAAAACTAATTCATCCTAACCACTACAGTCATACAAATATCCAAGCTCTAGTAGTGTCTATAGAACATATTAAGAGAACTCTACAACTGTTATGGAGAGATTTAGGTAAGAGGTGCTAGCTCCTTAAGAGCCTAAGTATATTTATAATAAGTTTTGGATATTTTAGTAATTTAATTGAAACATAATTCTAATTTTAGTTAAATTTTAATAATTAATTACAATTAAATACCATTTGTTTCCAAATAAGATTCAATGTTTCATAATGTTCCTTATTTATTAAATATATTATATTATAAAACTTTATAATCAAGTTTATAAAACTTTATAATCAAGTTCAACTCGATTAAACACCTTTTTTGTCTTTAACTTGCTCTCTGTGAATGACATATTAAGTTTCTAAATATGTTGACAATGCATATAAGTTATAACCCTAAATTATATTTGTGATTAGATAAATTAAAATCCTGTAAATTATCTTTTTAATTCTCTAATTAAATAATTTATATAACATATTAAGATTAGCGTTTAGCAACACATTATGACTGTCCAAATATTTAGGAATGTCAAAGTGGTTTTAATTAAGCATTTTTGTATGATTTTTGATATATAATTCAATCCTTTCATCATATAATGTACTTATTAGACATAAAACATGAAATTGATGTCGACTCTATTTGAGTTTAATTATATTATTTCTCTACTATTAGTAGTTGATTATATTAATGAAATTGAAAACTATTTTCAAAGTGTCATTTTACCTTAACCAAAGATTTATGAAATCAATACTAATCGAGAATAATGGAACATTCTCCCTAATCACTTTAGGGTGATGAATCTTATATTGATCATTTAATTATCTTCATATAATTTATACTATATTTAATGACTAATGGCTAACCTACCTTTAACTAGAATAAGTCATAAGTAGTATCAAAACATAGTAATCCCTATATGAGATAATTTGAAGAGCTCAAGTTAAATGATCACTTGTATAATCATCACAATAAGAATATTCATAGACATACAAGTGATGCTCCAAATGAAATTCTCATATGAGGTTAGTTTAGTGAACTTGTTCTCTAATAAGTACTCACACGAATGTTTAAGTATTTTCATACTTTAGTCTATGAGATTGATTACTTTCTTCATAAGGAAAAAACATAATAGGTGGTAGTCTTTTATTGTTTATTAATTTCCAATCTCAATAGAACAATGATATCTCAATAGATCAATGACTAGGAACAATCATTGTTCTATTGAGATTGGAAATTAATAAACAATAAAAGACTACCACCTCATCATAATTTCATTTATAATGTATATTTATCATATAAGCTTTATCATATATATCTGAATATGTATAAGATAAAGAATGCCTATAAGTATATGTCATTAAACTATAGCCAATGATTGATTGTGGGCCATAAACTAACAATCTTCTCCTTGTATTGATCAAATAATTTAAGTATCTTATACCATATATCTATATGACAATTATGCTACTGTTAGGATGGTAGTTTAGTGAGAGAATTGTACAAGATTATCTATAGTGGGTACTTGTTTAAATCTTATAACTTTCATCCTTGTTATCATTATAATTAAGAGTAATTGATTAAATACATACCTGGATCTTTAACAATACCTTAACTCCCTTTGCTTGCCTAATAGTGTTAATGTTCTATAGTACATTGCTTCTTGAATAATGCAGGAAACTATAGCAAGTTTATTAAAGAATTTATTGATCTAATTAACCATTTTCACTAAAAAAAATGTATTATCTAATTCTCATAATTAAGTTGTCACCTTTTTATATCCAATAGGAGTTGTTCTTGAACTATCGTATATTCAACAACTGAAGTTATAAATTTTATTCTTTATAAGTAATAAGCCTCTACAAACTCTTACTGAAGAGAACAACTATACTTTTACTAACCTTCTTACAGATATGATAAATCCACAATCATATCTAAAATAAACTCTTTTAATTTACCATGAAAGTGAATACCTAATATCACTTAAATTCGTTAGTAGTCTAATGAAATACATGTATCATCTTTTTATGAATTGTTATTACACCTAACACATCACATATAAAAGATTTAACAATTTAATACTATCACCATCCTTTTACCAAAGGTTCATTTGGTTATTCTTCAACTGAGTAAGTTTCACAATTTTTATACAATTCATAATCAAAAGGATACATATAACTTTATATGTAACATTATGATTATTATTACATTGATTTAACCAATATGGTATAAAAGGATGGTCTTAATTACCTAATTATGTATTCTTGCCACTTATACTAAGCATAAGTTTGTATAAAAATAAATGTATATAAATTCCACTAGTTAACATTATGAGAAATGATATATTATAAATAAAAAAATTTAACAAACTTTTTTTTATATAAAAACTTATATATAAATAAATAAATGATTGCTCGTGAATCTAAAAGTTCTTTTATCTTTTTCAATCTTTGTATATATATATATATATATATATTCTAGCGTAACCTATTCTTCGAAGCTTAGCACTACAAGAAAATGACAGTTTACTAACGAAAATTACCGACGGCAAACAATAACAAACCGTTTTTAATTAAAATTACTGAAGGTTTTCACCGACCGAAAAAGGCATCTTGAAATAAGCTGTCGTAAGTGCCGACGAAAATTCTTATGTGCCAGTAAAACGACCGATAGAAAATGAAAAAAATTGTTACCGTTGGTATATATACAAAAGGTTATGTCAATCTGTCAGTTAATCTACCATAAAAATGTAAAAATGTTTCGAAAGTAATATCTGTCAGTAAACCATTTCGTCCGAATTTGGCGACGGAAATTTCTATCGTCGCTAAATTAATATTTCTAAACGACATTACCAATGTTTATACTATTTCTGTCAATAATTCCCTATGTTTTTTTACCGTCGGTAAATTTTTGTCGCTGATTTAAACTTCTCTTGTAGTATAGCAGCTTGAGAGTTATTCTTGCTCAAATTCATCCCATTTTTTAAGCATTAATTTATGTGATTTATTAATAAGAAACAAATAGTTGATAATTTATAAAAAAATAAAAAATAAGTAATTAATGTGAATTTGAAAAAAATATGAAGAATTTTTCATAAATCTCCATTATGAAGGCTTTGTTTGAGTTGGTGACAAACGAACCAAACAAAAGGAGTGAGAACTGAGAATCCACAAGAGACGGAAAACTTATAGCATCCGAAGCAAACAAAAAAAGTCAAAACTGCGGATGCAGCCGCATTTCCCTAAACATAAACGAGAAGCCAAAAATAAAAGGACAGTCCGAGTAAATATTAATAAGATCAGCCTCTCCCTCAAGACATCTAACAAATAATGTGAGAGAAAGCCATAATAAAGAAACGTAGTTGACCACCACCGCCAGCACACTTCACTGCACCTGCAGCCTTGCTGTTCTTATTCCCTTTCAATAATATCACCCTTTACTTGTTTTCTTTTTAATTAAAGCATTACGTATAATTAAACGCCACTGGCACTCCTCTTAACTCTTAAGCCCCACACTTCTCCTCTCTCTTCTTTACTTTTTCTGTCTCTTTCCAACTCCTTTTTAACACTGCACTTATGTCTCTCTGTCATTCAGTGTGAGAGACAGACTTCTTCCTTCGTTCGGACGGCGATGCCTCTTCCTTAACCCCCAGCGACGTTATCATCTTCAATCTTTCACTACCTAGAAGGAGAGAACACGCTAAGCAGCCATGCACAACTTGATCTTTTTATGTTTTGTCTTAGTCCTTAATGTTCCTCATTCTTTGTCAGATCTTGCCTCCGACCGCCAAGCTCTCCTTTCTCTCAGGTCTGCCCTCGGTGGCCGGACTTTCCGTTGGAATGTCTCTCAGTCCACTCCTTGCTCTTGGGCAGGTGTAGGTTGTGAACAGAACCGTGTTACCGTGCTCCGTCTTCCCGGAGTATCTCTCACTGGTCAGCTTCCGACTGGAGTGTTCTCTAACCTCACCAAGCTCAGAACCTTGAGCCTTAGACTGAATGCTCTTACGGGTCAGCTACCTTCAGATCTCGCTGCCTGCACTAGCCTCCGCAACCTCTACTTGCAGGGAAATATTCTCTCGGGTGAGATCCCGGATTTTTTGTTCAGTGTTCAGAGTCTTGTGCGCCTTAATCTTGGTGAAAACAACTTAACAGGTGGCATCTCTGAGAGTTTTAATAATTTCACGAGGTTAAGGACTTTGTTTCTTGAGAACAATAAGTTATCTGGCTCTATTCCGGATTTGAAGTTGGAAAAGCTGGAGCAATTCAATGTGTCTAATAATTTGCTGAATGGCTCTATACCTGACAGTTTCCAGAGCTTTGAATCTACTTCTTTTCTGGGTAATTCTCTATGTGGGCAACCTTTGGATGCGTGTGCTGGTTCTAGTGGCAGTGGGACTGTGGTGGTGCCTAGTACACCAACTGGTGGCATTGGGAACCAAGGAAAGAAAAATAAGTTGTCTGGTGGGGCTATAGCAGGAATAGTAATTGGATCTGTGCTGGGCTTCTTCTTGATTGTTTTGGTGTTGATGTTCTTGTGCAGAAAGAAGAGTAGCCAAAAGTCAAGATCGATGGACATAGCATCTATTAAGCAACATGAACTGGAGATTCCAGGAGAGAAGCCAATGGCAGATGTAGGTAATGGTCTTGGGACTGGCAATGGCTTCTCAGTCGCTGCTGCGGCTGCCGCCGCAATGGTTGGTAATGGTAAAGGAGGTGAGGTGAACGGTGCTGGGGCCAAAAAGCTTGTCTTTTTTGGCAAAGCTTCGAAGGTTTTTGACTTGGAGGACTTGTTGAGGGCCTCTGCAGAGGTTTTGGGGAAAGGAACATTTGGAACCGCGTATAAAGCAGTATTGGAGCTAGGTACTGTGGTGGCTGTGAAAAGGTTGAGGGATGTAACTATTGCAGAGAGCGAATTCAGGGAGAAGATTCAGATGGTGGGAGCCATGGATCAAGAAAATCTGGTACCTTTAAGGGCTTACTATTATAGCAGGGATGAAAAGCTTCTTGTTTATGATTACATGCCCACGGGCAGCTTATCTGCACTTCTGCATGGTGAGTACTTCTGACTTTTGACTTTTGGTTCACATAGTTCTGTGCTTTTTAGGATTTACGTTTTGATGAATGATTGTGAGTGTTTTCTGTGTTTTCTGATTAGATTATTTCTAGATAATTATACAATTATATAGGGTGAGTTATGTATTCTTTGCTTGTTCTTTTGACAAAAGATCCTTCTCAACTGAATCCATCTGCAAGGATGATGATAACGTACGAATGTCCCTGCATCTGCGATAGGAGTTCCTTAGTGTTAATGCTGATAGTTTCTGTCTATTAAATTGGTAGTTAGAATATTCCTGTCAGTTAAGAGAGATAGTTGCAATCTTCTTTGGACAATTTGGACATGGTTTGCCACATGAATCCTTGCTATAGGAGAAGCAATTGAACTTAGTAATAATGTTTGTGTAAGATGATGAAGAGTGGAACTTATTACAGTAACTGATCACATTATCTTTAATCATAGGCAACAAAGGAGCTGGTAGGACGCCCTTGAACTGGGAAATAAGGTCTGGCATTGCCCTAGGAGCTGCTCGAGGCATTCAATACCTACATTCTCAAGGTCCCAATATATCCCATGGAAACATCAAATCCTCCAATGTCCTACTGACTCAATATTATGATGCCCGTGTTTCTGATTTTGGGCTTGCCCAGATTGTTGGTCCTTCAACCTCTCCCAACAGAGCCACTGGCTACCGTGCACCAGAGGTTACCGACCCTCGCAAAGTTTCTCAGAAGGCTGATGTCTACAGCTTTGGGGTGTTGCTGTTGGAGCTGCTGACGGGGAAGGCTCCGACACATGCCCTTTTGAATGAGGAGGGTGTTGATCTCCCCAGATGGGTGCAGTCCATAGTTAGGGAGGAATGGACCTCAGAAGTATTTGATCTAGAGCTGCTCCGTTACCAGAATGTCGAGGAAGAGATGGTTCAACTCTTGCAGCTAGGTATAGATTGTGCAGCCCAGTACCCCGATACTCGTCCTTCAATGTCCCATGTAACAAGCAGGATTGAGGAACTCCGCCAATCCAGCCGTCAAGACCCACAACCTGAGGTTCTCAATATTATAGATGATGACTCTTCTCGGTGACTATTGTAGAAGGCTTTGTTTTATGCCCGCAATTAACTTCTCATTCCTTTCATCTCTCTGTGTCAGCCTCTTCTTCTTTCCTTAGGGGCGAGGTTTCTATTTTTCTCTTTTCTTTTCCCTTGCATTAGCTTTCTTTAATCAAATACTCGTGAGGTGGGCATCTGTTCATTAGTCCTAGTTGGATGGACGGTGGTGGTTGTAATTATTACCTTTGCCTTCAACTTTAGCTTTTGGCTTTGATGCAACATTTGATCTGCTCAGATTGAGATGTTTTAAGTTGCTTTTTAAATTTGGTTGTAATTTTTAAAATTTTCTCCCCTTGCCTTACCTGTCAAAGTGTCTTTTTGTTGGCTAGGACAAAAGCTGAGATTTAAGTAACAGCCAAGCTTGCCCTCTTACACGTGAAATCTCCCTTTCAGTTATATATATTTATGTGAAGTTTACCCGGTAGTAATGTAATCATACACCTTGCTGTGTCTCCAATTTATTTTTCAATACAGTTCCATGGGATCCAAGTTCAGGCCATTTCAGATTACCAACCCTCTACAATTTAAAGGACGTATTTGAGATATGTAGATTTAATGACTGTTATGCTGAAAGAAATGCAGAAAGATATTTTTGAAGTTTACTATCTGGGAGCGGTATCGCATGAGGTCTGATGAAAAGAAGGGAAGAGAGCGAGGGGCTTTATGTTATGTGGACCAAACAGTTGGAGCTGTAAAGAAGCGAGCGAGAGAGAGAGAGGGGGGAGAGTTGTGTGGTCCCTGTATGTTCATGTAATGGTTGAAAATTTCTTGTCAGGAATTTGAATTTGATTATCTGACAGGGATTATTAGAACGAGGATATAATAATACAAAAAGTGTCATGCTCCTCATAAAATAATAGACAAATGTATCATCCTCTTCTCTTGCAATCAGGACCTACGTTTCTGCAAGGGATTGTTAAGGCAACGGCAGGAACAGATGCAACTATGACCTTAATTTGTCCGCGGGAACATGGGATTTTCCTTTTCTTTCCTGTTATATTTTGTCTTTGTATTAATGTTATAAGTATTGGTAGTACAATATTATACAGTACAAGTTAATACTATGTAATATTATATAAAAAAGATTGTTCAATTCTCATATATATAAAAATTAAGGATGATATAAAGTACTTAAAATATACTAAGTAACTACAACAATAATAACATTATTCTAGTAAATGTTTCACATAGATGAAGAGTACGATGAAGTTTAGAAGTATGTAGCCTTACTCCTAATTGGTAGAGAGACTGTTTACGATAAATCCATATAAAAAAGAAAAGAAATACGTATAAGAAATAAATAAAAAATAAAACGGTACATACTGAAATAATAAAAGTAATAAACAAAAATAAACATAAACATAAACATAAATATAAGCATAAAGGATAATAAATATAAACAAATAAATAAAGTACAAATAAAAATATAAAAATAAATAATACAATAAATATAGAACAAGCTAAAAAATAAAAATAAAAGATAAAATACGTAAATAAATACACAAACAAGAAAGAATACAAATAAATAAACAAGTTATTGCAAGAAAATATTTAGGCTAGGTAAGAAAATGTTTAGGCTAAATAACTCAGAAGAAAATATTACATATTAAATAATTGAGCTAAATACAAGACATGACACTCGAAAGAAAATATTTAAAAATCTATGAAAAAGAGAAGATCTCTTTATATGAGATCCTTTACTCGTATTCTAATCTGTCAAAGTTTTCTATTGAGAATCACATTTCGGTAAGTTTTAATATAGCTATATCATTCATGATCATCTTCTCTTAGTTCTTCTTAGACCTTCTTTTTTTCATCTTACAGTCCTGAAGTGTAGTCTTCTCGCATCTTCTCATTAGAGCTTCATGATGTTTCCTCTTAACATGTATGAACTAACTAAGCCTTGTCTCTTTTAATTTTCTATCAATATTAGTCATCCTTAATTTGTCTTTTACCATTACATTCATGATCTTATCTCTTTAGTAAAGCTGCACATTTAACGAAGCATCCTTAAATAAAAATAAAAATAAAGTTTCATGACTCCATAAATATTACAACAAAAGTTCGTGCCAAGGAATACAACTAATCAAAAACAAAATCTGAAACAAAAACTATTTACAATTAAAAGTTCTATATTTACATTATATATACAATTTAACATATGCATCAAATATAAGTTAAATTAAAAGAAGCGAAAAAGTGAAATCCTAAAGCTTTATTCAATCGAATATCTACTAAAATTACATTGGTCTCGGTTCTCATTTGGTGTAAAAACCTTATCATTAAAAGGAACCTCATTGTTACTATTATTTAAATTCATTACACTAAATGATATGTCAATGCTTCTCACCCAAGATTATCTTCCAAATCATTCTCATCTATTAAACTCGGTTTCTCAGAAATCCAATTCATTAAACAATCGATATGGTTAAAGCAAATTAGATTTACGAAACTACTTGTTCTATTAAGAGTCCCAGTAAATAAATAAAATTAAATTATTAATAACTTACAAGAAATTACATTCAACTTAGTAATGATAATAACATACTTTTCTTGAGGCTTTCAATTGCTTTAAACAAAGACCAAGTCATTTAATCTTTTATGTTACAATCTATTCTTTTTTCTTGGAATGGATGATTCATATATGATCAAATTCTTTTCATACCCTGTTACATTCACACATTGACTTAGAATTCAAATTGCAAATATTTTCATTCTGGAATACCGCTTCTAAATTAGTCTCACTTGTTAGATTTTTTTAATTTCCCATAAAGTTGGACAATATTTAATTGCATTTTTCAGTTTTTAAATAATTTATTAGTTAAGTGTAATTTGATCCAGATAAAGATAATAAAGTGGCTTAATAATTGATCTAAATCAATGGGTCAAAGTTCGAGGTAAAAAAAATCCCAATCGGTGTGGATCAGGCCCATATCGGGCCTGTGATGGGGAAGTCCGAAATGGAAGCTATAAATAAATGTTAGGGTCTTCTGCAGTTGCTCATATCAATTATAAGCATAAGGATTCTCTGACTCGTTAAAAGAATATACGTTTTAAGAAAATTGTAGAAAGACCTTACCCGCGTCCTAGAGAGTAGTTTTCATAAAGGCGGCGTTGGATTCACTCTCGTTTTTGGCTTCAGAAAGCTCGTTTGAAGTTGTGGAATTGAAATCAGACATTTTTTGCATTTCTTCGTTTCTTGCCCTTTCACGTTCAATACGGGATATGTAACTAAGGTACCGTTATGTATTATACGTGGTATCAGAGCCGTGACGTGATCGGGTGGTTAAAAATGAAGATTTTTTATTTTTTCTCCATAAGATTTTCAGAGATGTAAGTTCTGTTTCTCAATTTTTTCTTGCTTTTTATTGCATAAAAGTGGTATATATGTGTTTAGCCTTGAGAAACGAGGTGAAAACAAGCCCAGAAGCTAGAAAAATTATCCCAAAACTTGCCAAAAATTGCCAGTTTTAGGCGAGGGCAATGAAGATGTCGGGTGCGTGTGCTACACGCTACCGAAGGGTGAACAGTACCACCCGTGTGGCCATACGCACACGCCATACATGCAGTCAACATGTAGGTGGACAGTGTCACGCCACGTGTTGCACATGCAATGGACTCGCTAGCCGATAATAGCACGTAGGTGCGTGTTTGACTCGTGCAACACACGTGTCGAACACTGTTGAGGGGCATTGCTATGTGGTGTGCTCTCCACTCGCTGCTGACGCTGACACATTGCTGACGTCAGCAGCTACAGTAATTTAAAAAAATACAAAAATTTCAGACTTCCTGTAAAGGTACCAGGGGTGTTATGGGTCAGTTTCTAGGTCCGAGAAATTTATGAAATGAAAATTTCCATTTTTTTGGATTTATTACATTAGTAATAAATTAAAGTTTAACTCTAGGAAAAGGAATTAAGGAGTTCTGAATCCAATTTCGAGTGCATTTTCATGCTTTAGACATCACATGAGGGAGATATTGCAAGTTTTTATATCTCGGGTCTCATGTTTAGTGTTCGGGATTGCATGATAGTTACTCGAAAAAAGAATTGAGACATTCTGAAGCTATTTATGAGTGAATTTTTGTGCAACGAACTTGCCATAAGGGTGATACATGAGGTTCTCGTGTCTCGGGTAATTGGTTTAGTGTTTGGTGATGCACGATAGTCACTCTACTGAGATTTTTCCTTTACAAAAGTCTCCAATGAATTTTTCAGATAATGTCTTCAGCATGAGTGAGTGACAATGAGACTATGCATTCGAGTTTTTGCATTTATTGATGTTATATTGTCACATACCATAAGCCCATAAAGAATGCGAGGATAACATAAAGATGTATCCCTTGTGTTTGTGGACTTTTTGAGTGATGATGAGGATGTAGCCACCACAGTTTCCTTCCAAGTCAGTATTTTGAATTGTTCTGCTTATACGTTAGGGGATGTCTCTGGTCTCATATTTAGTTACTCTACCCATAAGTTTTAGCCTCATATGAGATTTTGAGATGTGCATAAAGGCATTGAATAGAAGAAAGTCGTTGGTTGAATGATCTATTCACCCACAGGTGGTAGTGTCATGAGATTTAATGGTTTGTATTCTGATCGCTTTTATGTGGAGGCCTAGTTGCGTATATTATGTATTTAGCTCACAAGTGTTTCATAATATGTGTGAACGGATTATAAGAAAAGATACTGTTTAATGGCTTTGAGTATCGTTGTTGTCCTACATTTGTGTTGATCTAATCAATGTTATTTTACAATCACCATTTTTGTCAAAAAAGTCAGTGTCACCATTGAAACCCTAACCGGTTTCAATACAAAGAAGTGGATGGAGGATGTATTGAATGCTATGGAGATAGCTGATGTTGATATGGCCATACGGATGAATAGGCCATCTCCACCTACATCTCTAAGCTCGAGAGCTCATAAAGCAGCCTATAAAGCCTGGGATCGGTCTAACAAATTATGTCACATGACTATTAATAGATTCATACCTAACCATCTACTTAGTGGACTTTCGAACACAGAAATAGAGAAGGAATTTCTTAGGAATGTCTTCTAAAGGTACACAGTCTCACCTAATGTTGAGACAAGTGCCTTGATGAAATAATTGTTCTCCATGAGGTATATAGGAGAAGGTGGAGTAATGGAGTACATATCAAGAATGATTCATTTTCACAGTAGATTGAAGATGCTAAACATTCCTCTCCCTGATGTCTTCATTATTCATCAAACTCTGAACACACTCTCTCCAGAGTTTAGTAATCTGGTGATGACATATTACTCGCTGGATGAGGAATGGGACTTCAACACTTTGATAGCCCATTGGATTGTTAAGGAGGAGAAACTTAAGTTTCCTACTCCTACAACCCTCGAAGCATCTAAAGGGAAGGTAAAGATGAAGCCCGTTAAGTTCAAAAGTAGAAAGTTCAAATCTTCTCCACATGCTAATGTTGGTCAAACTAGTGTTGGTAAGGGTCCTAGGGACATAAAGAAGCTAGCAGTATAAGGTCTAGAAGGAAAGATTATGACCATCAGGTAACTCATTGACTTATTAATTTATGAATCTAATTTACAATAGTCGTATTAAATATTTGGTGGCTATGTAGTGGAGCATCTGATCAAGGTGCTTCCATAATGCAGGGGTTCATATTCAGGATAAAGAAAAATAAAAGGAAGGAGAAACTGATGGTTCACAACAATGAAGAAGTAGAGGTAATATCTATGAAGAATGTATCTACTGAACCTTGTTGTAAGGTTCATTTAGGTTTTACATTACACATTTTATATGTGATTTTTTGATCAATTTTGAACAAAGAGGGTTGTTTTTTTTATTTAATGCTTCTGTTGTATAGTTGTTTAATGAAAAACATAATGGTATAACTTTCTTGTCATCTGATTTGTATAGAATGTGTCTTACCCCGACTTAGATATTTACTTCTTTGTATCTTGCTAAACAAGTTATGAAATAGAGAACCCCGATGAACGAGAAGTCATATATGGTGTGGCATAAAAGTTTAAGCCACATTTTCAAAGCTAGGGTTGAGAGATTGGTCAAGGAAAGCATTTTTCAATTCTAGATTATAATGATTTGGGAACATGTGCTGACTATTGCAGCTAAGTCATTTGTCACTTAATTTTCTATGCAAAAAGCCACTCATTTTATAGGCTTAGTCATCCTAATTTTTCATGTGTCAACTTATCTTACCACTTGACATTTTGCCTAGACTAAATGTACATTTTAATTAATCAATTTTCCAATTGTAACAATTAACTCCAAATTACTAATTATAATCCATCAAACTAAAATTCAAGACATAAGCAATATGCAATCAAATCATCATCATTTTAAACCTTTCATACCCCAGACATGTCAATGAGTGTATATACTATCTTTGCAATATTTTCTAAATCAACATTCATGTGTGTATATGCTTATGTTATATATGTGAATGAAATGCACCTCATAAATTCTAAAATGATATGACTCAAAAGTCTAGCATTCTAATTTCAGTAAGTTTTGAAACCAGCTATTACACCCGTCATGAGACAATCATATGGATAATTTATTCTAGTGTCAAATTTGTTCTCATCATAGCAATGGTGCAAATATCCTTAGACTTAAGGTGCTCAAGGATATTTTGGATATTGATCCTGTACTTTGACTCCATTCCTCATTGTCTCTGAGAGGTTGCTCATATCTTGGTGATTAGGTATAACTTGACGTGTTCGAAGCTAACTGAGTAGCTAATAAAGGATTCACCACTCGGGATCATTACTCGAGAATCTTTGGTCAGAGTGGATATGTCATGAAGATAGTCTTTGGTGACATATCGAATTGAGTAATGAACATTGGGGATAAGAACTAACATCACTTGGGCCAAATGTGACGTAGTCAATCTATTGGGAGTTCACATTTTAACTATGCTCTGAACCAAGTGGGATATAAATGGTAAAAGGAAGAATTGCATGGGATTGTCTATGGAAGGAGTCATAGTCAAACCACTAACTTTTAGGTTAATTGGGGTCATGATGTGTTGCTAGATAACACTCATGACTTGCTTGAATTAAGTGTTAATTCAAGTGACCAATATAACTGAGAACTAATGGATCACACGCATAGAGATGCGAAGAATGAGTAAAATAAGTTTGGATAGTGATCCAAGATATGAGAGAATGTTTTGGGATTATATCACGAAATGATTGTGGCAAGAAGCGTTGCAAAGGAATGAAAGAAAGCAAGTGTTGCATAGCTGCTAGCTTGGAAAGCTTCCAGATTTCCAACAAATGTTTCAAGCCAAATTAAGTTTCATTCATGGCCACTTAATTCCCATTATTCCTCCATTCATGATTGGGGTTAGAGGAGGCCAAAATTTGGCAGAAACTAACTCATTTTCGTGTATAGTATTGTGAGAAAACTAGTGAGAAATGTGAAGATTTCATCTTGCACACACTTATTCTCTAAACTATTCTCTTAAGAACATACATCAAAGAGAACCATTCTTCCTAAGAGGTTTTAGGCTTTTCTCTTCGTGTGCATATCATTAGAGACGTCCTCCTTTGTTCATTGTAGTTTACGACAACCCGAAGAGGTGAAGACAACGAAGAACGAAGGTGTTAGTAAGGTACGCATCTTAAGTTCGTTTTTTTACTACATCTAATGGCATATGTATGATTATGTATTTTCTAGGTTTCGTTTTATTTTCTGTTGCTTATTTTCTAATATGTGATGTATAACCGAAACCTTACATAAATGAATCAACTTGTGTATTATATAAGGAAGTTGATGAATATAGAAATCACCTCTTTTTTCTATGCAAATATTCGAAAGTAGTTTGGAGCAAAATTCTACATATGATTGCAGTGGACACGTAAACATATGAATGGGAAGAAACTTTGAATTGGTTCATAAACCACACTAAACATGGAAAACAAAATGAAATATTACTCTAAACAGTGTTCACCACCACTATTTACACTATTTGGAAAGAAAGAAATAGCAGATTATATAAGAATATTGAAGGAGAGAAGTACCAGCTAGATGTGAAGATAATCAACTGGATTAAAGCTATTGTGATTGCAAAAAATGCCCAAAATTCACTCTCCCTTGACATGAAGAACAAATGGAACTTATAATTAATATGTTATATTGGTCTTATAACTGATTTGTAACTGATCTGAAATGTTTTATCCCTTATTAGCTTTTCCAATGATGATGTAAACTGACAAATATTTAGTGACTTAGTACTCATTGTAATGTTGAACTAGCTTTTTCTAGTGTTAATAAAATTTATTCATTTTCCAAAAAAAGAGAGGATGAAACCAATCTTTAACAATGATTTGGAGAAGTTCCAAACTTTTAATGCAAAGTGCACCCAAAATCTAAGTGTGAATTGATGAAAAATGCAAGACAGACAAGAATGGGTGTTATAAATATTATGAAAACCCTAAGTTAGGTTGAAGGGTGGTTGCATTAAGGGGAGAAAGTGTGGAAGAGGAAGAAAGTGAAAAAGAAGAAGGGGACTAGGGGTTTTTAAGGCCTTTACAGACTTACACAGTAAGAGTATAAGATTATAACCCTTACTATGTAAGTACATATGAATGTGTGGTATAGGGACAGAGTGCGTCCGAAATCAATGTAAGTTATTGTAGTTGTGGGAAATATTTTAAAATTCACAGGTATGAACATGATCGTGTCCTGTAACTGGGTAAGTCACTATGATCATGTCATACACAAATAGCACAATTTTCGTGGACATAAGCATGGACATGTGTATATCTATGATCATATGTTCCTCTAAATTCTTAGAAAATTAAAAATTTTCAGTTAACCTTAAGAAAATTAAATAAAACACACCAATAAAACAAGATTTGGATACTCATAAACCTAATATAAAATAAGTCAAAAATTAACGAAATCTTAGAACTAAACTATAAAGTAATCAAATTAATTAAACTATCATAATTCTTTTGTTGCTTATCATGTAGCAAATGTTTGATGTCTTTAGCTAGATCTATAATTTGATGCTTTCTTTAACCTATTTTCCCATCTAAGGGGTCATAGCCTGCATCTAAGTCATATGTTGTGATATAATAAAGACATAGGGTATCAAATTAATAACATCAAGTAAATGCACTAATAGCTTTTTTAGTAACAAAATATTACTATAATAAGAAATAATAAACCCCCCCTTAGATCTTCCATTGACTATGACAATTTATTTTATGGGAAGTAGAAGCCCTCCTCCTTAAAATGACTATAAATAATTTCTCGATAACCTGTGTATTTGGATCCTCCTCTTCATCATCCTTTATCTTCTTTGCCTTCCCTTCTTCCTTCTCTTCTTGAACAGTAGTTTCCTACTTTTCTTCGACCTCTAGCTCCTCTCCACTTTGTAAAGTTATTTTATTCATATGTTCTCCTAAATTTAGCTTGATGCATCCAGATAAAACACCTAGTTCTTCCACTTTGTAAAGTTAATTTATTCATATATTCTCCTAAATTTAGCTTGATGCATCTAGATAAAAAACCTAGTTCTTTGATTTTATGGAGGCAAACTTGTTTTAAGCAATGAATTTCATATGAAAATCCTCAAGACTTTGATACTCCTATTGCTGTTATTATTGTAAAATTTGGACGAAGCATAATCATTCCATATATAATTGTAATAATTGCTCCACTTTGGATTACAAGCATTCTTACATAGGGTATCTTGAGGCCAGATCTTTATGGAAATTAGATTCTCCCATATATAGCCTGGTGCTTGACATTTATGACCTGGGTGGTTGCCCCATAAATTTCATAACACGTCATCGATATTGATGGAGCTTCCGAATAAATATCACTATGCCTTTTATTACAAGCTTCCAAAGTTGTCAAAAGTGATGGCATATCATACCCTTTTGACAATAATGTCCTCTCCATCCTTCCACTATATTTAATGGCTATCACAATGAGTCCTAACTCCTAAAAATTGGCGAAAAACACAAAAACCTCTTTTCTTTTATCTAACTGAAAACATAATGATGGTTTAAGTAAAACTAAACTAAAGTTTAACACTAACAATAACCAAAAACGTAAATTGCAATAAGATTAATCAAATGAAATAAGAAGTACCTATGTAATGAATCCTCCTAAGACTTCTTAAGCTACTAACCCTTTATCATGCAATTCAATCTATAGTTTATTAGATCATGGAAATTCCTATCTTATGATAATGTCTTTCTCAAGACTCTTATCAACTAATCCTTAGTTGATTAATTGCAATCTCTTTCTAGTTAAAATCCCTAAGATTGTATTAATTAATTCGTAAATTTTACTACTAGGTTTCACCATAATCTGGAAGATTTATGTCTATTTATCTCTAGGTTTGCAATCCTTTCAATTATGGTAAATATCTTCATATAAAAGGATTTTTCAATCTCAATTGCATGATATCATACATGAAATAATATTATGGATATATTAATTCTAGAATTAAAACACATAATTGAATCCAATAAATCAACACCAAATTGCATTGAAAAGAATCAAATCACAAGGTCCATCCCAACTTAGGGTTCATCCTACCTAGTTACTAAATAAATTTAGTTCATAAACATAGAAAAAATAATGATCCACTAAAACTTTGATCGAAGAATGCTCTTTCTGATTTTAGAGTTAATCATCTTGTTTCTGTCATCCTAAAGTTAGAATTTTGTTTGGAACTCAAACTCTCTCCATTTCCCTTCTTAATTGCCTTTTATACTTCAAAATTACGTTTTACTTTGCCACATGGCTGTGTGCATGATTATCTCTCTAAAAAAATCTTAAAAACTTAAAAGTTATGCATACAAACAGTCTAAAAGCATAATACGGTAAAAATCCCAAGGAAAAAAATGAAACAGAATGTGTGTTGGCAGCTGCATGAGCATCAAAGAATCGACATAAATAATTAGAAGTAGTCAAATAACAAGTAAGAGATGAATGACCAATAAAGGAGATGAGATAATTATTATCACAAATGGACATCATAGGCACAGAAAAGTCCGAAAGTACTGGCCCAAGCGTATTAAGTCATTGGATACCTAAAATAAGGATAGCCCCTTGAATAGGTAAAATGTAGGAGGGTATTGAGAACTTACGGCCTTGGAGATAAATGGGAATATGTAAATAGAACCTAGAACAATTAATGCATCGGCCATTAGGAGTTAAACCAATAATGTAGTTGCATCCTTTCTCAAATTAGGCTTGATATTCTTTAACCAAACCATGCTGACAAAGTTTTAATAATATGGATTGATGGTTTTCAAAACTAGATGGGCCAAATCGAAGTACAAGAGCCTGAATAAAAGTTGGATAATGAACTGATGATTAGTAATAAGCCATTTATACCAACTTAGTGCATCACCAATCGTGTAGAAGGAAATAACGTCAAGTTAAAAAATATTGTTCGGCTTGAAAAATCCAATCTAAGGATGTCAGAGCCTCAAATGGTTGAAGGTGTACTTGAAGACTTGAAGTTGAAAGAAATCAAAATGGGAAAAGATCGACGGAAACTACGATAACGAAAGCGCATTAACAACCATAAATGAAAAGTAAACCACTTACATTGCCAAAAGGTCAAAACAGTAGTATGTGAAGACCAAATATGGACCCGCCTTGTTGGATAGTGGCAGTCGACGTTGTGAGTACAGTACAACATGTAAATTGCAAGCATGCACACACGTATGATGAAAAATATCAAAGTACATTTCTTGTTATTAAAAAATTAAAGGGGTGTTTAGTTCCTTTTTTTTAATTTTTCGATGTTGCTTTTATAAAAAATGAAAGAGTCTTGCAAAACTTGTTTGGTTAAAGATGTTGTCATTTGTTGTTGTTAAAAATAAAAAAAACGACAATGATTTTTTGAAAACGTAAAAAAGATGTTTCGATGTATTTTGAAAACAAGTGTTTATATTTTACGAAAATGATTTCCTTACGCCGACTTCGTCTTCAACCTCTTCTGCTATTTCTCCATCACTACGTCTTTTATCATCTTTTGCCTTCTTTTACGTTTTCTACCGGCTGTGATTTCTGCGTCTTCTGTCATATTCTGCCCTCTCCTGCGTTTTCTGCCATCTATGATTTCCAAGTTTGTTTTCATCTACTTATGTATGTATTGTAACTCATTGCTCAACTGCTGTTATTTACATTGAAATATAACAGGTCCATCACCTTCTCTTCTTCAAAATTACGCAAGAGAGTGCATGTTACTGTAGCATAATTAAAATTAATTCATTAAATTCATCAACGTTGTTTTGTTTCATGAGAGAGACTCTTCTTGTGTTTCTCACTGGACAGTGCTCAAGGATAGCATAATGACGTGATGCCTGTCTCAGATATGCAACTTGATCACCTAGCTGAGAGATATAACGATATCCTTTCTTATGCTTTAACAAATCTTGAAATGGAAAAAGTGAATAGAAAGCTGTAGTATGAAAGTATCTTGTATGTCTTGAGTGAAGATGAAATCATTCGTCTACATTGTCTGAAGATAAAGTAAAAAGGTTACAAAAGGAACGTCTAGCTCATTAGTAAGAATTAGCTCCGATGAACAAGTAGTTGTGTTCCTAGGTTTGAAGCATTGGTAACTATCTTAAAGCACCTGATATTTTGGTGGTATCATTATTCATGTTTGTATTCACGTTTCTAATTGGTCAAGGTACTTCTTGAAGGCTCTGTTTTTGCAATAAAATGCTCATTTCATTTAAGATCACCATTATTTATAACAGGATAGTAATTCTTAAAGCTATAGTTTTGAATTGTTGCTTAAATGACGAAAGCTTTGGAGGATTTCCTTGAAACCTTTTAATATATTGAAATAAATAGTAGTTTATGAGATAAGAAGATTGCGTGAAAGAGGACAAGAAGAGAGCTTGTGGAGTGTTGAGGTTACTAGATGATAAGAATGAATTGAATTAGAGGATAAGAATGATTTGAATTATTAGATAAGGATTGTGTTTTTTGAAGTTACGATAGAATAGGTACTTTCCATTGTACATACTATTATATATAACTTGTAAAGCTACAGATGACAATATACGGGAAACTACAATTCCCTTTTCCTATTACTGTTGTTATATTTGGCATGGTATCAGACCCAAATAATTCATTCTGGATATATGTTAAACCCTACTCTACCTACTAATGAAAGCTCTTCTATTATAGAAAGGTAGGAGCTTTCTTCTACCCTTACCCCTGAAAAACTAGATGGTACCAATTATATTGAATGGGCATTAAACGCCCCAAATAAACTCAGAGGTTGCATCTTCAAAAATTGTGGCAAGAAGCTAATGGCATTGATAAGTTCCACATAAAGTGTTATAATGATGTTGAAATGTATAACAAGGTGGTTAGTGCACAGAGGGTTTATATCTTTCTTGCTAGTCTAGATCCTCACCTCGACGGTGTTAGAGGAAAGATCTTAACTACCAAACCATTGCCCAGCTTGCAAGGCACATATGCAACTGTGTGCCCTGAAGCAAAAAGCCAAGAGGTCATGAATGGTTCTACTGCTATTAATGACGGTGTGGTACTAACTGTTTGTAAAAATGATAAAAAAGGGTTACGATTTTGTACATACTGTAAAAAGGATAATCCTGTGGTTGGAAAGTGCTTCAAGCTTCATGCTTCCCTGATTGGCACCCAAAAGGAAAGAATAAAAGTGACAGTGGCAGGAAGGATTCTAGAGAACTTACTAGTTTGGATTCAAGCAATATAATTGCAACTGGTTTGACAACAAAGATAGGTATTTCTAAGTCTGATATTGTTAGAGCTGTTACTAATAGTAGAGACTGGATTATCGATACTGGTGCATCTGATCATATGACATGTGATAAAGAAAAATTCGCTGATCGTTCTTCTTCTATATCCAAAACAGCCATTGTTACTGCTGATGGTGAATCATCAAAAGTTGAGGGTATTGGTAAAATCAAAATCTCTTATTCTTTTATTCTTAATGATGTACTTTATATGCCTGACCTTGATTGTAGCCTATTATCTATTAGCCAAATTACCAAATCCTATAATTGCACATCATCATTTTTGTTAGTTGATTGTGTGTTTCAAGACAACTGCACTTTGGAGACAATTGGCAGTGGTAGGGAGAAGAATGGGTTGTACTTTTCTGTTTACAATTCAACTGGTTCAGTTGCTCATCTTGCTAGTAGTCATCAGTTTGAACAAAATAAAATTAATATTTGTGCATGGCATAGGCGTTTAGGCCACCCATTTTTTACTTATTTGAAACAGTTGTTTCCTTCCATGTTCAAAGGATTTAAGTTATCTGATTTCTTTTGTGAGACTTTTATTTTGGCAAAAAATCATCATACTACTTTTTCATTGTCTGAATCTATATCTACCTTGCTGTTATATCTCATTCATATTGAAATATGGGGTCCTTCACCTACCACTTCTCATAATGGTATGTGATGGTTTATACTTTTTACAGATGATAAGACTTGAATGACTTGGTTATCTTTTATGAAGTCTAAAAGTGAGGTTTTTGGTATAATTCGTAATTTTGTCCTTTTCATTGAGACTTAATTTCATTATGCGATCAAAATGTTTTGATTAGATAATGGTAGTGATTTTATGTCAAATGTTATCCAAAACTTATTTAAAAAAAAGGGTATTCAGCATCAACCTTCTTGTGTGTCCTCTCCTCAACAAAATGACATTTCTAAATGTCGAAATAGACATATTTTAAATGTTGCTAGAGCTCTTTTAATTGATAGTGATGTTCCACTTATGTTTTAGACCGAGGCAATTACCACTATTGTTTACCTGATGAATCGGACTCCTACACACGTGTTTTACAATATCAAACTCCTCTACAAGAACTTTCTAAATATCATGATTTACCCTCTATAGCGTGATTACCCCCTAAAATTTTTGGTTGTGTTGCCTACGTCCATTTGTTTGCTCACTAGCGCACTAAACTTACTCTACACACACTTAAATGTGTTTTTCTTAGCTACGGTACTAAACAAAAAGGGTATAAAGTATATCACCCCTCTTCTGATAAGGTGTTTATTACTATGGATGTTGTCTTTAATGAACATGAAATGTTCTATAAATCTAGCACTTTACTTTAAGGGGGAAATGATGTAGAAGTAAAGGATTTGTCAATGGAATCATAATATCTGATGTTTGATGAACATCTTATTCCTAATTGTATTGAACATAATAATAATTTAGGTGATCAAAGTTTTGGACTTAGTAGCCAAGCTGAGTTACAAATGCCATGTTTAGATGCAAGTCCTGAGCAGAATCTAGACAGTAGATCTCCCTCTTCTTCTTCAGCACAACCTGTGTCTCCTTCTAAGGTATTTTCTCTTGACTTAGCTATCTTAAATCAATCTAAACTAGAACAAGTTCCTTTCCATTATAATTATCAATTACCTGCTAGAGGGAAACCACCTACTAGATATGAGCCTGAAATTTCGTCCAAGTTTAAATATCCTATAGTGAATTTTGTCTCTACTAACAGATTAAATGGTTTTTATGTATTATTTGTGTCTATTTTGTCCTCTATCTCTATTCCTAGTTATGTGTAGACAACATTAGAATACCCAAAATGGACTAAGTCTATAGAGGAAGAATTGGGGGAGTTGGAAGCTATTGGGACGTGGACTTTAGTTGACTTGCCTGCAGGGAAGATGACTATAGGGTGTCATTGGGTTTTTGTAATTAAACATCATGCAGATGGTAGTGTGGAAAGATATAAGGCTCGCTTGGTGGCTAAGGGGTATACTCAATTATCTAGGGTAGATTACCAAGAGACCTTTGCACCTGTGGCTAAATTAAATACTGTGAGAGTCTTGTTGTCTATTGCAGCAAATAAAAATTGGCACTTACTTCAATTTGATGTAAAAAATGTGTTCTTACATGGAGATTTAGTTAAGTAGGTATATATGGATCCTCCTCCTGGTGTAAAGGCATATGCAGGAACAAATAAATTGTGCAGGTTGCATAAAGCTTTATATGAACTGAAACAATTTCCCTGAGCTTGGTTTGGTCAATTTACTAAATCAATGAAGGCTTTTGGTTATGTTCAGAGTAGTGCTAATCATATCTTATTTCTTAAATATCGAGGAAAATTGGTTACTACACTAATTCTATATGTCGATGATATGATATTAGCAAGCAATGATGTGGAAGAACAAGAGTCTTTACAGAAGTATCTAACGAAGGAGTTCGAGATGAAACAACTAAGAGAGCTAAGGTATTTTCTGGGTATTTATGTTGCTCGGTCCAAGCATGGTATTTTTCTGTCTCAAAGCAAGTACGTGTTAGACTTATTGGCTAAGTGTGGATTGCTTGATTGTCGACCTACTGAGACTCCTATTGAACAAAATCAGAGGCTATGTCAATCCTTTGGATCACCTCAGGTTGACAAAAGGCGCTATCAGAAGATTGTTGGGAAACTTATATAGTTATCGCATACTAGACATGCTATTTCCTATGTTGTCAATTTTGTTAGTCAGCTTATGTAGGACCTTCGTGAAACCCATAAAGCAGCAGTCACGAGGATATTGAGATATTTAAAGGCTTATCTCGGGAGAGGACTTCTTTATTCTAGTCATAGCCATATGCAAGTTGAAGGATATAGTGATGCAGATTGGGCTAGTTTATTAGATGATAGAAGGTCTAAGTGTGGGTATTTTACATTTGTGGGTGGAAATTTAGTGACTTGTTGAAAGAAACAAGCGGTAGTATCTCGATCAAGTGCTGAAGCTAAGTTTAGAGGTATGACCCTTGGTGTTTGTGAATTATTATGGTTGAAGAGATTAATGGAGGAACTTGGTTTTGGTTTGGATGCACCTATAAGACTTCACTATGATAATAAATCTCCGATTGAAATTGCTTTGAATCCTGTACAACACGATCGTACTAAAAATATTGAGATAGACAAGTTCGTCATTAGAGAAAAGTTGGATGCGCAGATTATTTCATTTTCATTTGTTAGTTATGATCATCAGTTAGCAGACATATTAACTAAGGGGATTTCAAAAAGCTCGTTTAAAAATGTTGTGATTAAGTTGGGTGTTTGTGATATCATCAGACCAACTTGAGTGGGGGTGTTGAGCTTACTAGAGGATAAGAATGATTTGAATTATTAAATGAGGATTGTGTATTTTAAAGTTATGGTAGAATAGGTACTTTCCGTTGTACATACTGTTATATATAACTTGTAAAGCTATAGATGACAATAGACGGGAAACTACAATTCCCTTTTCCTATTACTATTGTTATATTTGGCACGGAGAGGAAAAAAGAGTGAAAGGATGGTCCAATATATTAATTTGTCAAATCATTAAATAGTGATGGGAGAACAAAGAGTTGCGTGAAAGAGGAAAAGGAGAAAGCTTGTGGAGAGAAAAGAAGAGAAAATAATAGGGTTATCCAACATATTAATTTATTAAATCAGTGAATAATGAGAGGAGAACAAAGAGTGGCGGCAGAGAGAAGCTTGCGGTAGTGAAGAGAGTCGAAGTGAGACTGTTGGCTTGACCATCATGCATATATTATGAATTTGCTTAAATTTACATATTTATTTTTATTCTACAGAATCAAATTTACACCTTTATTTTTGTTCAATCATTTCCATGCACTTTATGCAATTTAACATTTAATATGGTTGTCTCATGTTTATTTTGAACCATGTTTACCATTTAATACTTTGTAGAAATTGTTATGATTCATGTCACTTATATGTGGTTACATTTAGTGATTGAAGGTTTGAACAATATGGATAATTCCAATGATTGTGTGGAAATAAATGAAAAAGAAGGGGTATGGAATGATACCATCGAGATGTATTTAATCTCCTTAATGGTTGATGAAGTGAAGAAGGAAAGTCGAACGACTACTACCTTTTCCAAATCTGGTTGGAAGAATATTAAAGCAAGGCTTCAAACAAAATTCATTAAGGAGTATACTGATATTCAATTGAAGAATAAGTATAATGGATTAAGGGCTAGATTGAAAATTTTCAAGACTTATTGAAAGAAACAAAAATCGACTATAACTCTAGTAAAGTTAATGCTACAAATGAATGTTGAGAAAATCTATTTAAGGTAAAATATGTCTTTTTTTATTAATATATCATATTATATAATATTTATTTTTCATCATTATAGGTATATAAAATGGCTCACATATTCATGAAAAAAGGATTTAAGGAATTTTCAAACTTGTGTCATATTTTTGGAGATACTACTGCAACTGATGTACATGCACATCTATCAACTAAATCTCTATCGAATAGTATAAAAGAGGGACATGAAAATGATGTTGATAAAGATTACTCGTATAATGAAAAAGAAGATCAAGATATAAGTTCTATATCTAAGAGAAAGAAATCTCCTAAGAATAAGAAGGCAAGGAAGATACTTTCTAACATTGTAGAAGAGGTCTTAGTTGTACTTGGTGAACAATCAAAAAGGAAGAATGATTTACTTGCGAAAAATTGAGTGAAACATCATCCACCGTAGATAGCAGATCTCAATAGTGTAGCATAATGATGAAATGTATGAAGTCCTTAAATAAATTGGTTGTTGATGATGTGCAATATGGAAAAGCTATAAAGGGTTTACATGATTCTCTACTTTATAGGGATATTTTTATGATGATGGCAAGAAAGCTGCATTGGATTATGTCGCTTTAGTTATATTTTCGTGTTCCAACATATCGAATTCTTGTTAATTTGACACTTTTATTTTAAATATTAGTCCATAGTTTGAACATTTTAAGTTTGTGATTTGTATGTATATTTGACTTAATGTATGAATATTTTGTCTACATTTAGTTAAACTTTTTGATTGAATGTTTTATTAATTATTTAATGTTTTCATTATAAATACATGAATTTCTTATCTTATCGGATTTCAAATTAGATTGTGATGATAAACGTAATAAGGTAATCATTATTTTTTTAGCTGGAGGAGAGAGCAAATATTTTCATGTACGAAAGCAATCATATAGAACTTCTGCTCTACCAGGTCATGATTGGATAATGAAACTTTTGAATAGGAATCCTACAAGAATTTATGAAAACTTAAGAATGAGAAAGATAATCTTCTTGAGCTTATAAAGATAATCTTTTTGAGCTTATGTGATGAGTTGAAGAGTTTAGGAGGCTTAAAGGCAACAAGTCATTTGATTGTGAAGGAATAAGTAGCAATTTTCTTAATGACTATAAGGCATAGTGAGACAACTAGAGTCAATGCAGAACACTTCAATATTCGACCTGGACAATTTGGAAGTACTTTCGTAAAGTCTTATATACAGTTAATCATCTTGCAAAAGGATCCATTACTCTACCATCTTTTACTAATACACCTCCTGAGATTCAACATAATTCAAAATTCTTTCCATATTTTTAGGTACATTCATATATTTAATTACTATTTTAATTATATTCTTATGATTAATAATTATTTTAATATATATTTTAATGTTTAGGATTGTGTAGGAGCAATAGATGATACATATATTAACGCACATGTTCCAACCAATGAACAAATATCATACAAGGGCAAAAGAATTAATCCAACCCAAAATATTTTGTGTTATTGCTCATTTAACATGCGTTTTACATATGTAATGGTTGGATGAAAAGGTACTGCAAATGACTTTCGAGTTCTTTTAAAAATAGTGAAAAATCCAACAAATCAATTTCTTATGCCTCCACAAGATAATATATTATTTTAAATAAACATAGTAATTATGATCTATTTTTAATATTTTTTGTTAATATTATGTTCTTTATATGTTAGGTAAGTACTATTTGGTTGATTCAGGCTACACTATTATGCCTAGATTTCTTTCACCATACCGAGTTGAAAGATATTATTTGCAAGATTATAGAGTCAGAGGAAGACCTCAAGGTCCACATGAATTGTTTAACTATAGGTATTCTTCATTAAGAAATGTTATTGAAAGATGTTTTGGCGTTCTAAAAACAAGATTCGCTATACTTAAAAACATGTCGATTTATGATATCAAGAAACAAAAATATATCGTTATTACTTGTTGTGTGATACACAACTATATTAGAATGCATAAACAAAGTGATGAATTATTTGAAAGTTATGCTGAAAATGAAGAACAAATTAGGAAAAGTGAAAATAAAGATGCAAGTTTTCAAGTGAAGTATAATATCACTCTAGTACAACTTCGAGGCATGTCTTAAAAGTGAGATGAAATTGCTAGACAAATGTGGAGTGATTATATTATTTCTAATTTATTTATGTTTCTTTTTGTAAATCATAATACTATTATATTTTCAAGAATTATAATACGATAGGCATATTTTATTGATTAAAATGACTTTATATAATTTCAAATTTAGGTAATTTTATTATATACAATTAATGTTCATTTTTAATAATATTTGATTTGCATATATTTTAATTTTAGCTATAATAATTATTAATTAATTTAAAAATATAATGTATTATATTATAATTATTACACATAAGGGTATAATTACAAAAAAATAAAAATAGGATGATAAAATAAGAGTATAATTACAAAAAATAGGTTTTTGTTTTTAATTTTTTATTACAAATTTCAACAAAAAAAGTTTTTGTTTTCAATTTTTATACTACAAATCTCAACCAAGCAACTTTTGTTTTTTTAAGGAAAAAAACAAAAACTAAAAACAGGAAACAAAAACCAAAAACAATAATAAAAAAACAGAAATAGAACTAAACAACCCTTAAGGTTTTTATTTTAATTATTCTCTTTTAAATAATATTATAGAAATCTAATAATTAAAATAAAAAATTCAAATTAACCCAAAGGCAAAAATTAAAGTCTATATAACATGCTATGCCCTTTGAATTAATGATAATAAATTATAGCTTTTACCAACACTTTACGCATATATTTCTTATATAGCTAATAATTGCAGCTGTCAACAGCTAATACACCAGATTTTAAATCTCAAAGGCCAGTGGAAAACAAATTTGCGAAATAAAACCAGAAAAAAGATATAATTGCTAAGCTTCATAGTTATAAGTCCTCAAGATGGTTGAAATCCGGTGTTCCAGTTTAAGCAGCACTTAGTTACGGTGACAACTGAACAACGGCCTCATCATCAGCTTTCATTTTGGCTCTGAATGAGTGACTGTGAAGATGTCGTGTAAAACTGGTAGTTGTATCCAAGAAATATAGGCTAAATGTCATCAGGCAGCAGCATATAAACATGGGTATGGGTCCAAAGATCCACATGAATAGAGGAAATGAAACATAGAAAGCTCGCAATCCGAGGGACCAAAACAAACTACCACGGTTCAAGTTTCTTGCAACATACTCAATTGAATCGGTTTCTCCTATGGATGTAGGCACAGTGACCAAGAAACTGACATGGGCATAGTATCTGATAGACTGCACGTTGCAAACAAAGGCAACAAGAAAGCACAGCAGTATGGTGAAGTACTTGATAGAAGAAAAAAGAGGAGTCTTGTTGCCATAAACTAGTTGTGATACTTTATTATCAGAGTTTGATGTGCTGCTCACAAAAACACTGATCAATGAACTAAGGGTGATTGCTGTTGTTGCCAACAGTGTAGACGCCATGATGTTGTTACGTATTGTTTGAACTGCCAGAACACCATTCTTCAAGGGATCCTGAAAGTACATCAAAAGATTCACACTTCACAGAACTTATTCGACTTGTGAGCAGGAACAGGTACATTAGTGATTCATTAGGCCTTTGATTATTGCAAGCAGTCATTATAGGTAATCAAGTTTTTAATAGTTATTCCGCAGGCAATTGCTATACAATTGAATCACTACTTTACTTCTGTCTAAAGAAAAGGGGAAGCTCCAAAAATTTCCTAACATGTTGCCTCAGTCATTGTTAGATTATAGATTCCAAAGG